>JABUIW010000239.1:387520-471304 GCA_013363375.1 Menidia beryllina
CCCCCCCCCCCCCCCCGGGCGGGGGCAACTCAGGGGCAGCAGAGGCCGTCTATGACCACGGCGACGTCCAGGCCGTAGACCTCCAGCAGGTCCAGCAGGAAGGCGCGGTCGGCCTGGGGGTCCAGCCCCATGGCGCGCACGTGCTCGGCCGTGAGCACGGGCTCGCTGCCCCCCGCCACCTCCGACAGGGTCTGAAACACGCGGTTGTTGAGCTCCATGAAGAACCTGGACACATTTGGAGAGGACACGGTTCGCATCCGGAGAACGGCTGACAAACACCAGGGAAAAACGGCGCCGGTCTCCTATGAGACGGTCAAGGACTCACAGAATGAAAAGATCCTCCTCGTTTGACGTGCAGTCTTCGTCAACCTCCTGAGAGTACAGAAGCATTTGCCTGCAATAAAAAAATAATAATAAATTCTATTACTTGTTCATCCAAAAAGGCCTTTTAGCTGATTAAACGCTGTTTTTTTTCAAATGAAACGAACAAACGGGCCAGAACTGACAAATATCAACTTAATTTTGAGAACATATTTGTTATAAATTTTCAGCAAATGATTTTGTTTATATAACAATGATTTTTAAAACCACATACTGTTTTTTAAATGCTATCTTTGCCATGCATTTTTAAAAATTTGCTTGTATTTTGTCTTATAAACTTATGGCAAACTGGCTGCACAGAAAGTGATGATTATCCTTTATAAGTAGTATTTTTTTCCAGTTTCCCCTCTCTGGCTCCCTGTTCAAACCACAGCCGAACTAAGTTTTTTTTCCTATCACATGTTGAAATAAATAACCGAATTCCATCTTATCTCAGAGACCCCATGATGCACTGAGCTCCCGTCCTCGCTCTCCATGAACACAAATCACACCGAACATTATTAAAAAGTACATTTGAAGCCCGCTGAGACGAGTTGTCATGCCAACTTGCACTGAATAGATAAAAGTGAAGCGATCTGACGCGGATAAAGGAAAACTGGCTGTGTTGTGAAGGCCACAGTGGCTGTGTGGAGCTGCGGGGGCTTTCAGGGCGAGCGTACCTCTGCTCGCTCAGCTTCCTGTACTTCTCCTTATCGGCCGCGTTGAGTCGGAGCAGAGGCTGCAAATGGCTGCTGTGCGTCTTCACGTTCTGGTTGTCCACGTACACGTCATACAGCTCCTTCTTCTCCTCGAAGATCTTCTCCGTGGTGCCTGAAAGCGGAGGCGATAGTTTTAGGGTTATCCGTGAACGGGTCGGCTGAATGGCCGGTTCGGCTCCACTCACAGGCCACGTACGACAGCTCCGACTCCAGAGCGCCGATGTCGGCGATGTTGACGTAGAAGAACGGCCGCAGCTCAGGCACCGACACCCCGACGCCCGGCAGGGAGACATTGGCCAGGCAGCAGCAGCAGTACACTGGGGGGGGGGGGGGGGGAGAACACAGGGGAAAACACAGCGTCAGATTAAATATAAATAAATAAATGTTTCGTTGCTAAAAAATATTACTCTGCTAGCCAAGAAATTGACATTTCATTGTCAAATTCACCTCGTGTTTTTGTGCAATGACAATAAAGGAAGTCTAAGTCTAAGTCTAAATATACGCTAAGAGGATCCAATAATCGGTTTTATGGTATTTGAAATCCATTAATAAAATATTTTTAAAAGCTCAAGACACTTCCTGAGAATCCCTAAGAATAAACCACCAAAATCTGATGGCCAAGACCTATAAAAGTTAAATGAATAAGGCTATTCTGTCCCCCTTTGTTATGTATGGTAGGAACATATGTACATATATGCATATACATGGTTAATGTACTCCTTGGTTGTATTTGTATTTGTCATGATAACTACTTTTTTTTTGTCTTTCCTTTTCTTTATGGTCTAAGATGTATATGTGTATACGCTTTCTCCATGCCTGTTACTTGAATGACTGTATTGTAAATATTGCACATTACAATTGATCACTTTCTATTTATTATATCACACAATTTTCTTATTATATATCTAATTTATCAAACTTATCTAATTTATGTCTATGTCTGCACGGGAGAGCACATACGGGAGAGCCCCACGCTGATCAGCTTTAGAGCTCAACTTAAATTTTGGATGAAAGCAAACCAGTCATGTGACCACTAAAATCTACACATTTACTTGTGATGTTTATATTGTTTATTATATGTTCTTTTTTATGCATTTGCCTGCCTATGGACTACGGATGAAAATTAGCTTTGTAGCTATAATCCGGCATATTTACATTTGTTTTTGACTGATGTTCATTAATGTGCTTTGTCCCTATTCAAGTAAATAAATAAAAAAATAAAAAAAGAAACGAAATTTCAATTATTTGTATGACCAGCGCCTGTAAAGAAATTGACAAATAAGCCTGCTTGACTTGACTTGAAATGACTCACTATTGTTTTATTGCTTATTGATGTTGTGGGTTCTGAGGGGTGGGGGGTGTCATTTGAAATGTTTAAAACACCAATATCTATATCTTGAGTTAATAATGTCTGCAGGCGGTCTGCTCACCCCGGTAGCAGACCACGCCCACGGGCGGCGGCGAGAAGATGAGGACGCGTTTCCGCAGCAGCGCGAACTTCCACAGCACCATGATCTGCTCCCCGAAAAACTGGATGAACTGGGACATGCAGCCGGCCGGGTGCGTGATCTGGGGACGGAAAAAAGGGGGGCCGTTGGCCGTCGCTGTTCGCCACCACACGGCTCCGGGCGCCATTCGCACCCTCGTACCTTCATTTCCGGGTGCATGCAGCGGTTGATGTTGGTGACGCTCCAGCTGGGGGAGACGGGCAGCAGGCTGTTCCCCGTGGGGGGCAGGACGGCCTTCTTATCCTCGTAAAAAGCCTCCAGGGGGGAATACTGGCCCGGGCACTGCAGCTGGTGTCTGCGACAAGGAAATAAACAACACTTAAACGACACACCAGATACATCAACCTCGCTTTTGTTTGAGTGTTAAGCCTTCCACATGTTCAACATCACTCCGCCAGGCTCTCAGATGGTGAACAGTGTATTTCTAATGGATGGATAGAGAGACCCAGACCCTTGAGCCCTCCACCCGTCACACTGTGGACAAAATGTCCAAAAGAATAAACATTCATTTAGAAATCATGCAGATGTCCCTTGTGTTGCAGATCTGTGCATTTGGCCGCCGACTTGCATGTTCTAATGGTAATTTGTTCCATTCTGGACATTCAACATCTCCTCGTGCTGTTTTGCATCGCTGCTCACTTTGCATCCCATCTGTTTTTTTTTATCTATCTATTAATTTCTGACACATGTATTTGCGGCCAAATCATTTCATTTGGCTTGTTTTTTTCTCCTTTGGCCCCTTAGCATCTATCTACGACTGTTTATTGTCTTTTTTTAGCTCTTTGCTGTCATGTTGTGCGGTTTTAAGATGTTTATTTCTCTCACATTGTTTCGCTTTGCTTTGTTTCCCAATTTCAATTGGTTTTTAACCATTTTGTGGCTCATATGTGTCATTCCTAATCTCTTTGTGACAGATACATGTTTTATTGAAGTCACTCTGTTTATTTCTGTGGCCAGTTAATGTCTTCTTTTGATTATTTTAAAGATCTTGTTCCGTCTTTCTTGATTTGTCCAATTCTTTGGATGTTTTTCATCTTCTTGTGGCCTTTCAGCACCGTCTTTGGTCCATTTCATGCTCCTTTATAGATCTGTTTGGAGCTGTTTTTGATCTTTTTTTTCGCCTCATCATTTTCCATGTCCTCATTTACATATCTATTGAATTCTGATTTGGTTGTTTTGTGTCTCTTTCTGAGATATTCATTACCTTTGTGGCGCCTGGACCTTTGCTCCCTATTCCTGTTCATTCATCCGATGGAGGGCCTGCTTACTTTGCATTATGCTTCAGACTGCGTTTAGCTCCTAATTCAATTTATTTCAGATTGTTCTTGGCTAGTAACGCACGTCTGTCCTTAAAATGCATCATTAAGTCTGAGGCTCAGAAGAGGCTCTCAATCCATTGTAACATCTTATAAATTTTAAACTAGTTAGCCATGGTCTATTTAGACTCCAACTAAAGCTTTGTCATATTTATATATAGTCAGTGAGAGTCAGGGTTGTTAGGAAACAACCGGGGAACAACAACAGCCACAGAAGAGAGACTGTCAAGATTTCTTCAAGCTCTTTGTTTGGACTCTATAAAAAAAGAATCTGCATGTCAGTGGGTCCTTGTGACTAAAAACTGCAACTAACTGGGATTCCGAGTTCATGTTTAATTGATGAGAACATTTTAGACAAAGAAGCAGGCATAGGAAGAAGGCACAAAAAAGAAAAAAAACTGCAAAGGAAGCTGGGTGAGAAATAAACATAGAATGAACTTATGGCTCTGAAAGCACGGCCTTACCTGACTTGATTCTCCAGGAAGTGCATGTATCTGTAGAGCAGGGTGTAGGAGGGCGACAGGATTCCCACAGACTTCATCCTGGCTCCTCTCTCCAGCTCGCTCTCCACGGGCATGTTCGCGAAACAGGCCAGCCCGAAGTAACCGCCTTTACGAAAATATCTGTCCGACGGGAGGGGGGGTTAAAAACAGGCAGCCAGATTAAACACACAAACACTGGAAGCTCTAGACCCACAGACCCACAGGGGTCACACCTACATGAAGTCACTTGTGATCCGATGGGAGCCGCTGGCCATGGACTTGAATTCTACCCCGTCCAGGTTGATGTCGTGGGGCAAACACCACTCCACCATGTTCCCTGCCGGTCACAAAAACACACACACACACACACACACTTGAAGTCACTTCCCTTCTGTTTGCACTACTTTCATCTTGGCTACTTCCTCAAATTGTGCATGTCACTCTTGTGGCACCAGGAGGTCAGGGACCGGGGAAAGGACTGACTCAGCTGCCTGCTCTTAAACTGGAGGTGAATGCATTAACCTTTAATAGGATGCACCCCCCTTCAGACAAGCAGTTGTTGTTATGTATTTTGTTAAACAGTCATTTAGGAGTGTGGATTTAATTCCATTGAGTTTTTGACATAGATCATCTGGAACTGTGGCACGGGGTAGTCACGTGTAAATTGGTTAACAGACCGTGTAAATAGATCAAAAAAGATAAGGAGCCCTCACCTGATCTGGTGTCAAAAGTGACCACGAACACCGCCACGATCTGGTCCTTCTCCTCCCACTGGTCCCGCCTGGAGACGCCGGGGAACGGGGCGCTGCGGTCGGATCCCACCGGCTCCGGGCGCTCGGTCCTGGGGGGCCCGGCCCGGGGCCGCCCGGGGCTGGCGTCCCGGGCCGTGGGGCTGCGGGTGACGACTGGAGATGGACACCCGGTGGTGGTGGAGGCGGTGGTGGGGGGGCCGCTCCACCCAGCTCCGGCCCCGGGCCCGGTCCCCCCCACCGCCGCCGCCGATGCAGCATCGCCTTTCCCCTCTTTTCCTTCCTCCTCCTCCGGTCGGGGCGGTGGCTTGGCCGCCCGGTTGGGGTCCGGCGGTGGGATCTCCTCCCAGTCCAGAAGCGGGGCTCGGTCCGACTGCTCCACCATCGCGCTGCAGCCGCGGACGACACACACTGGGCGTGTGCGTGTGTGTGTGTGTGTGTGTAGAGGGAGGGAGGGGGGGGGGGGCGATGGGCTCCGGTGTCGGTGGGTTTCTGAGCGGGCTAAACGCGCTGCTGGAGCCGGATCATGGTGTCCTGCTGCTGCCGGGGTTGTTTTCTCGGGATCTGTAAGCGTGTCACATCCACGGACGGACTGCTTTTCCTCCTCCTGTCTCACTGTTGTGATGACGTAGCCCACTTCCGCCCACGTGTCTAGATTACTATTTTATACAGTGACCTAATTTTCTTATGGGCATCTGGCATTTTAAGGTCCTATGTAACACTTTGTACTCCATATTAGTACAACAAATTATTTTAATCTGTCATCTTTAAATTATAGAATACTAATAAATATTTTTAAAAAATCTTTCTAATCAATTTAAAGGTGAATTTGTGCTATTTCGTCCCAGTCCATCACCTTCCAGGACATATTTGACCAAACCCATCTCCACCAGCTCGTTTGTCCAACCGGACACGACTCGATGGGAAGAGTTGGCCAATCAGAGGCCACGACTTCCTGACCCGGTGGCGTAATTGATTTAAACAGGAAGTCATTTGCATTTGTGGCGCGAATTTCAAACGCGTTGGTGGCGATGCGGAGGCGGATTAATGTGGGTGAGTAAACACGCTGTTCCCCCAAAAGAAGAGGACCGTACACTGTAAAGGTTTAGTGCCATCTCTCTTTTTTTAAAAACGTGTTTTTTTTATACTCTTGGGTAATATTTGCTTGCTGGAGTCAGTTCTATTGTCACATCATGTTTTGCAGCTCATACAAAATCTGTATCTAGTTTTGTGAATCACCTCTTCTGAAATAGTCTTTGTTTTTTCTTCTTTACTAGCACACTGTGTAAAAATGCATTTGTTCACATTTACTGTTCACTGCAAAGCTTAAAAGAAATTCTAAAAATAAGAGTCCCATAAACAACATGGCACCCTCAGCTGATCCGTATGCTGTTCTGAGGCCTCAGTGGAAAGGAAACCATCAAAAAGCCAGACTTAAGGAGGGGAAACGGAGAAAATAGTTTAGCCTGTGCAAGAAATTAGCATCTAAAACACATTTTTTATCTGAACTCTATTTTAGATATCGTATCAGTGAATCAGTACTAATATGAGAGTTTAGAATCTGGTTTTGTGGGCATAGAATGATGTTTTAGGACAGTGGGAGGATTTAAACCCTGAAGCTGAGATGTGTGGATGACCTCTGACCCGACCCCCCCTCCTCCCTCCTCCGTTGAAACCCAGGCCCCAGGCATGGCGACGCTCTTTGACGGGATCAACCAGCATCTGGACTTCTCCAGCTGTGGGGAGGAGGCCGGCAGCAGCGACAACACGTCGGACGACGGCGCCCCCCGGATCTGCAGCCCCCGCTTCGGCAGCCCTGGCCTGGCGTGCAGAACCCCCCGACCGCAGCGCCGCCACGCCCTGTCCTCCCCCTCACGCACCACCAGCCCCATTCCCTACGCCTCCTGGAAGAAGCTGAGGCTGTGCGACTCCCCCAGCACCCCCAAGGTGGAGCACGACGCACCCTGAGTGTTGTCACAATGTTTTTTACAGCCTCTTTTCAGCTGTGTAAATTGTATTTTACAGATTTGTATTCCTTTACTTTTTTAACCCCCCTTAGAGTTTGCTGTCCAAGTCGTCCCACACCCCCTCCAGCGTCAAGACAAGTCGGCACCAGAGGAGCCTGCGTTTCTCCTCGGCTGCCAAGAGCCTCCTTCAGGTCCCGTCTGTCAACGTGAACCCGTTCACGCCGGAAACGGTGCGCAGGAGCAGCGAGCGCCAGTGGAGGGACGGCGGGAGGAGCGACGAGGAGGAGGAGGACTATCAGCACAGGTAATTCTCCCCCAGATTTTAAATTATTGGTGACGACAGAGACGCTTTTAAGTGTTTTTACTCAAAGGTTAGGCTTTGTTTTTGTTTTTTTGTGGGTAAATGCATCTCTGGTAGAAAAAAAAAAGGATTCCATGCTGCTTGTATGAAGCTTTCTTGTAAAATACAAAACGGTGAGCCCGCTTTTTGGAGTCTGATTGAAAGTCTGGCCGACCTTTTGCCCCTTTCAGGTTGAAACACAGCCTCACGTCATCTGAAGAGGACGATGAGGCCTTCCTCCCACCAAAGGTGCCACTATTTTATCTATCAGTGCCCACTATGAAGGTAATCCTCCCTCACAGAGGCCGTGATGCGATTCCAATCTCCGGGCTTTGTCATCTTCAGCTGCCTACTCACTGTCTTGTTTTGACCAAAAATGACAAAGCTGCCAACTCTGCTTCCGGGATTTCTCAGAGGAATCTCCGGCTAAAGAAAAAAATAAAACAAAAATCTCCACAGAAGGCCTTCCTAGAGGAAGTGTGACTATATTTGGCCACGCAGCATTAAAAAAAAAAAAAACGGGCCTTTGGGTCCTAGAGGCAGAGCGACCTGACTACTCCTTTAGGGACATTCTGGGTCACCTCTGTCTGTTTACCCGGCAGAGACGGGCGGTCCAGGCCCTCATGCTGTCGCGCTACGAGAGCGAGTTCCTGGAGCTGGAGTGCATCGGCGTGGGCGAGTTCGGGGCCGTTTATAAGTGTGTGAAGAGGCTGGACGGGTGCCTGTACGCCATCAAACGCTCGCGCCGACCCCTGGCGGGCTCTGCCAACGAGTGAGTCCAATTCTGTTGGGTTTTTGTGTAAAGTTTGATCAAGATTAACGGGTGACTCTGTCCTCAGGCAGCTGGCCCTAAAGGAGGTGTACGCACACGCTGTTCTCGGGCACCACCCCCACGTCGTCCGCTATTATTCGGCATGGGCCGAGGATGACCACATGATTATTCAGAACGAGTACTGTGACGGTGGGTTTCCTCGGTGACGACACCGGAGCAGCTGTCTGTTTTGTTTTTTTTTAGGAGTGAAGAAATGCGTTCGTCTCTGCGTGCAGGCGGAAGTCTGGGTGACGTCATTGTGAAGAAGGAGGCCCGGGGAGAGATCCTCAGAGAGGCCGAACTGAAGGATCTGCTCACACAAGTGTCCATGGGTCTAAAATACATCCACAGCTCAGGCCTCGTCCACCTGGACATCAAACCAAGTACGTGACTTGTGTTCCACCTGTCTGTTGTGTGACTACCGTGTGAGATGGAGGGCAAAAAAAGGTTTCCAACTCTTTTTAGGCAATATCTTCATCTGCCAGTCTACTGGCACAAACCCAGCAAGTGATGATGATGAGGATGATGATGATGATGTAAACCCTTCAGCTGGAGTCATTTACAAAATAGGTACAAAATGAAAATTTGGGCGTATTTCTGTTTTTTGTGTGTGTTATTCTATGTTATTGAATCGGATGCTTTTTTAAATGTATTTATTTTCCTTTCCTCTCAGGTGATCTGGGTCATGTGACTTCATCCAGTCGTCCTGAGGTTGAGGAAGGGGACAGCCGCTTCCTGGCCAGTGAGGTTCTGCACGAGGTAAAACTACCACGCCCCTCAGCTTCCCCTTCATCCAAAAACAGCTGAACGGGGGTTTTTTTCCCGCACCGAGGAGGCGTTTTTCCTTTCAGAAGTCTCTCTGCCCACCAGGATTACCGCCACCTGCCCAAGGCGGACATATTTGCCCTGGGCCTCACCGTACTGCTGGCTGCCGGTTCGCCTCCTCTGCCACAAAATGGAGATCAGTGGCACAGAATCAGAGCGGGGAATCTCCCAGAGCTGCCCCAGGAGCTCTCCCCCTCCTTCAGAGGTCTACTGCAGGTGCTCTGCGTCCAGTTCTGACGTAAACTCCATCATAACTGAACGGCGACCATATTGACGTGCTGTATACGTCTTTTTTTTTTGTGTGTTTTTACTTTAGTCCCTGTTGGATCCAGACCCGACCAGCCGTCCGTCTGCCAGGGAACTCTGCAAACACCCCGTCCTGAGGGAAAAGAGGACGGAGAGGCTGGCTGACCAGCTGCGCACCGAGCTCAATGTGGAGAGGTTCAGGACGGCCATGCTTGAAAAGTAGGGAAATGAGAACGCCGCAAACCCCCTGAACCCCTCATCTGCCAGATATGGAGCCTGTATAGGGAAATGCTACACCTAGACACCAGTTTTGTCACTGGATTTAACATTTTCTCCTACATTCTCTCCTTTATTAATCTGCCTGGGGCTGATAGATGAGTGGAAAAGCCTAAATGTAGCTATTTTAGAGGAGAGATGAAGCCTGATGGTGATCATGCTGAGTTATGAGTCACTGAGATGCTTCATAAGCTTGAATTTAAACCTTTGTTACCATTTGTTGCAAAGATCTCTATTGCGTTGACTCTTCTGACTTCGCACTTCCTCAGCTGTAAGTTGGGAGGAATCTAGGATGTACAGGATGTGGGAAATGTGCTGCTTGAACAGGGTCAGCAGGTGGCGCTGTTGCAAACATAACAGAAAGGGAACCACCACCAGTCTGGCTTAATTGTGTTTAGGAATTTGTCAAATCTAAAATTGAGATCCAGGTCCCAGCTAAAAGGCTTTCGTGTTTTTCTTTTCTATTCCAGAGAGCTCCAGGAGGCCCGACGGGCCGCGCTGCCCCCAAAGCAGAGCCCCTCCCCTGGGGTCAGGCCCCCCGCTAAGGTGGGGTCTCTGCCCAGAGCAGGAAGGAGGCTCGTTGGAAAGAAAGCCGGGCGATCCATGAGCTTCGGCTGCCTGGGGTAGGCGGTTTACAGGGTATTTCCTGTGACATAAACGACTCTCTGGAACAAGTCTGTGGTTTAAAAGATACCATGAGCCTGGGTGATATGGCGGGGAACCCAACGACAGCTACATTTTGACCAAGGACCTTGAGACATTTTTAATGGAGAAATCTGACAAATGTGCATGACTGGTCAAGATTTTTTTTTATTTTTGTTTTTAACTGTAAATAAACGTTTTTATCAAGTGTATGTATCTTTTTATCCTTTTTTCTGTGTGAACCTTGGGCTTGTTTTTGTCCAAGTGGTGCACTTGCTCATTAAAGAGGGGAGGAAGAAACATGGGGCTTTCCAGAAAGAGAATTCTCTTATCTACTGCTGCACTGAACTACATGTTGAAGGAAGTATGAGCCATCATGCCTCCTTTTTTTTCCATTGAGTTTATATGACTTGCTTTCCCAAGCCGTGGTTTGAACAGTTAAAGAGCTTTTTTCTCCAAGGGTAACTATCTTTGCAAGATTGTGGAAACTACACCATGATTAAACGCTGCCAAGTGCATTTTTCAGTTGACATTAATCAGACAAATTTAGACGCTAAACAGATCAAGAGTTTCCACAGTGGATAATAAAACAGTTTAAGATTAAATCTGTGTTGTCCAACTTTTTATTTGATCTTTTGTGTCTTAGAAACCTTAGTGTTCTCAAAATCCTGCATGTCAAATGTCGCTTATGTGTTATCTCTATCATGTGGAACAAATAACCCAATTCAAATATACTATATGGGGAAAGTCTTTTGGAATTTTTAGAAAATGTTCTGTTCCCATTTGAAACCCTTCATACTTCACCAGTAAACACAAGTGAACAAAACATGCAAACGATAAGAACTGACTCACGCAGCTACGTTCAATGGCATAAGAATCCAAGGAATAATTTTTAATTACTTTTTATTGTGCTATTTTTTTAAATCCCATGTCGAACTGAAGTACTTCTACATTAATTTTACGGTAACAGATCGAAAATCCTACGGGTATGAATGTTATTATACACACTTTTAAAATTTTGTAGCGCAGTGTTGCGTGAAAAATAAAGAAATTCCGACGCTCCTGAACGCATCTCAGTCACATCTCTTTGCTGTGATGCTGCATTTGCTCATTAGCCCGAAGCCGACGGTGCCCAGTTAAAGCACTTAGCGCCAAGTTAAAGGTTCACCAGGAAGAGGTTAGAAACTTGCGAGAGACTTGTCCGAAGTACATTTTGGAATAACTTAACTTTATTGCGATTTTTTAAAGAACGCTTTAAGGTAATTTGCATATAACGGCAGTTTTACACGCTAGCAAGTTCAGTCTTTAAAATAAAAGTTAGCTTTAGCCGAGCCCCCCCCCCCCCCCCCCCTCCCAATTGTGCCCACCAGACAGCGGGAAACGTTGGAAATAATAGTTAATTTGCTCTTTCTCGGATTCAGTTGTTTTTTCTTACCCAAGAGGCTAAACATGAGACATTTCCCGGACTAACTTTGAACTGTTGATGCTAAACAGAAACCCAGACTGAGCATCAATGGACGAGTCGATATATCTGTCGAGCAGACGAAAGACAGAATTTGTCATTTTAGCCTTCCTTCAAGCGGACCTGGGAGTTTTGGATTACAACAACGAGCTTCTGGCCCTGAGCAAGGATTTCCCCCGGGATATTAACGCCAATGGGCCCCGGACGGAGACGCTCCTGGACGGGGACCTGGAGTGCGATGGCAACCCGCGGAGCTCCATCTACTTTGAAGGTATTTTTGGGGTTTTATAGCAGTAAATACATTGAATACCATTCAGTTTAATTATGGGACTAATTTGACGTTTGGGGTCAGCTGTTTCCCTTCAGTCAGCCAGGGCTGTCACCGGTTATGTGATCAAACATCCGGAAATGAATATTTTACCAGCTACCAGCTCAATGATGTTATTTTGAACTGATCAGCTGGGGAAATGTGGGTCAAGTCCCACCAGGCCCCCACTTCCAAAAACACTACTTATTAAAACACTTCCTCTTTAAGATGGGCAAAAACAGGAAGGAACTGCTGTTAAATCTTTGGTGGCAGCCAGTTTAAATGCGTCATGTCAAAGTCTTTAAAGCTGAGGGGGGTTTTGATTTAGTTTGCTGAAGCTGGACTGCACTTTTTCCGCTTTTATAGGAGACGACGTAGATGCGGCCGCCCTTCGCGAGGTTGCGGAGGGTCTGAGGGACATCGCCGCCCGGATCGAGCACAATCTTGTGTCTCGAGCAACTGAGAACCTGAAAAGGAAAATAAGAGCCTTTCCCCCTGAGGTAGGTCCGGCTTACACCGAGGATTGTCTGAATTGTCACCGATGCCGAAAGATCACATTTCAGGTGGTTGAGTCCTTCTTAATGTGCATTTTGGGCTGGAGTTTGAAAAAATAAAAGGTGTAACTGTTCTCCTGCAGCAGTGGACGCACCACCTTGCGGACGAGGTGGAGCGGCTGATGAAGGGCGGCGTGGGGCTGGACTTCCTGCCCCAGGAGCGGGTCATGGTGGCCCTCACGCTCACCCTGGTGAGGGGGGTGTGCCGGCAGGCCCCCTGGCTGCTCAGGGGCCTCTGCGACTCCGCGCTGCGCCTGGTCTGCCGCCAGGGCGCCAGGTGACCGTTGAGCAAGGCTTCAGGCGCCTCGGGATGACCGCTGTGCAAAGGAAGGAGCAGCTGACCCGCAGAACCAGACCCCCCAGTGACGGGAGGCAGGTCACTGATCCGGGAAAATCGGGGAATTACTTGAATCCATTCCTCTTTTGAAAATGGGGAATTGAAAGTCGGTATGAATTGGGACTTTTTTTTTCCCCGACTGACCTGAATCTGTGTATAAAATGTTCTGCTTTGGTGTATTTCTGTGTCTGAAATCAGATTTTTGTTTGGGTCTGAACAGTACGTGTGTATTTGTTACACTGTATTCGAGGAGGTGCTTCCTCAGTTTGTTTCATCTCAAAATGCTTTGACTGTGTATTTTGTTCTGAACGTAACTAATAAAGTCCACACACACACTCTGGGATTGTTTTGTCCTTTTTATTGCTGGAAGCTCAGGGTACAAAGTGCCATGTTTGGGATCTTTGTAAACTCCTATCTTGCACACTTTCAGTTTCCCTCCGATGGCTGGATCTGACCAGAATTTCTCCTTCCTACTGGGAGAGACATGAAAACATCCATTCTGGCTCATAGTGAAACAACGCGTTCAAGTGAACGCCCCGACCTGCTAATAATTTATTATAAAGCCGAAACATTCCCCAAGCTTACAGAAAATAACTTTTCTTTAGTCATGCCTGAGTGGGAAGCTTCAGACAGGGTCAGTAAAAGCCCCAGAAAAGAAGCTATGACACTTTTAAAATCTATTTTAAACGTGTGCTCAGACCTGTGACTGGCAGTGCACGTGTGGAAGCCACTCCCTGAACGTATTATCTAACATTTTGACAGCCCACCGATTTCCAAAAACTAACTCCACAGGAATCCAACAGTTATAGATTCAGTATTCGGTGAAGTCGTTCTGGAGCTGTGGAATTAGGGCAGCAGCTGGAGGCCGTTTCCATGGTTTCTGAATAACCTACGCTGGTTCGACACATTTAAAACCAAACCGACTAAAAAGATGATCTACTGAGGAAGAGGAGACGTTCTTTTCAATAATTTAGACCTTAAAATATACTTTACTAAAAGGTGAAATGGATTACTAAACTCTAGTCCCATTCTTGCTCCTTTCCAGAATAACAGCTCTTATAGCTGTAAACTAAGATAATGTAGGACATTCTACTGAATAACTAATGTGATTTATAGACAGACATTTTAAAGAAACATCGTGGTTTCCTGTTGTATTCCATGTAAAGTCTTTAGGGTGGTTTAAGCATGACTCAGCACCATGAAAATGCTTGATGACTCATCTCCAGAGACTACAGCTGTAGCAGCAAAGCTTTAAACGCACAGAAAAGTTGTCATCCGTTCTTGGGCAAAACCTTTAATGTTTCCATTCACAAAATTGAAATAAAAACACGCTACACGTGAAGTCATACATGTCCAGAGTCCCCGCGGAACATGGGACCACTCGCCCAGGACACCAGGACAATGACACATGATCAAAAGTGGATCCACACACTTGATTTAAGAACGACTTCACAGTAAAACGGGGAACCTAAACTCCGCTCGGTTGCATAGGAAGAGAAAAAGCTAAAAAGAAACAAAATCTAATTCATCGAGCAACAGCGAGCGCGGACTTGGAGGTCGTCCGGGAGACGGCCCGCAGCTTCCCCAGAAGAAGAAAAAACACCAGGGGCAGAGGACACACACACACACACATCTCCTACAGGTTAGAGAGGGTGGAGTTAAAAAGAAACCAAAGACAGAGCTGGGGGCGATCCCAGTCAGAAAACAGAAGGTCTGTGGTGGAGTGTGTTTCCGGCTGGGGGGGGCAGGGACGTCTGGGGGGCCCTTTGAGACGTTACAGAAACTAATCCAGTACAATCAGAGAGGAGAGTCCCATGGTGGGCGTTTCGGTACATTTGTTTCTACCGTGGGGTCTTCTGGAGCCGCTCCCTCTTCCGGGTTTTTCCCTCTTCTATCTGCTCCGGAGCCTCAGGACGCCCAACGCCACGGCGGCGAGCAGCAGCAGCGCGGCCCCCCCATAGAGCAGCAGACTCAGCTGCTCCCCCTCCTCCTCCATGGGGGCGGGGGGGGGGGGGGCTCCTTGGCCGGGGCTTCCACGGGGGCCTCCTCTATCGGGGCCTCTTTCCCTGTGGAGGCCTCCACTGGGGCCTCCACGGCTGGGACCTCCAGGTGAGTAAACGGGGGCTCTGTGACCGGGGCCTCCGGGGGGGCCACCGCAGGGGCCACCGCGGGCTCCTCCACCGGAGGCGCCGTCGCCGTGGTTACCACAGCGGCTTTCTGCTCAGGCACTTTTATAGGCTCTGGTTCTGGTTCCGGTTCCGGTTCAGACGCCACGTCCTCTGCGGGAGCGGGGGCGGCCGCCTGGGGGGGCACCGGGGGGGCCGGTTCTGGTTCTGGCTCAGGCTTCGGTTCGACTGCAGGAACGGGCGAAGGGGCCGCCGGCTCGGGATCGGGGTCGGGGGGGAGCAGCTCGGGCTCCGAGGAGAGGAGGGACGGCTCTGCCGACAGGCTGGCGGGGGTCTCTATGACGACCGCCTCCTCCAGTGAGATCAGGGAGGCGGGGGGGGTGGGCTCGGACCGGTCCGGGGCGACGGCTGTGGCCGGGGCCCCGAACTCGGCCCGGAGCGCCGCCAGGTCGCTCTCGGTGCCCAGCACGCTCATCATGCTGTCCTCGATCAGCCCGCCCTCGCCGCCCTCCTCCAGCAGCTCCGCCTCCTCGCGCTCCACGTGCACGATGTCCGAGTTGGAGGAGTTGTTCTCGCTGCGCTCCTCGGCCAGCGCCGCGCCCTCGGCGCTGTCCAGGCTCTTCAGGTCCTCGGGGTCCATGGCTCCCACCGGGGCCCAGGACTCGCTGCCGGCCAGGGACGCGGGCAGGCTCTCCGTCTGCCAGGAGCTCCGCTCGGCGCCGCCGTCGCCGCCGCTACCGGCGCAGAGCAGCGGGGAGGGCGGGCTGGGCGGCTCGGGGGGCTGCTCCCCCGACAGGATGTAGATGTCGTTGCTGTCGTCGGCGATGGTCCCACTGCGCTCCTCCTCCGACACCAGGCTGAACAGATCCCCCTGCGGCACACCGAGAGGAAAACATCCGTCGTTAGGCAGCACCAAACATAATCAATGAAATCAATTCATGCAAATAAAAAACATATTCATGAATCAGTAATGATGCAAACAGGGCAGCAGTAAACTGCTTTAAGTTAGCCGTATCTGCCAACGAGTGACCGGGGAGATATGATTATGTAACAGCATCTGATCATGAGCACACACATAATGCAGAAGAGAGCAGCTGGAAATAAATCCATTAATCTTTAGATTCATGTTTAGACTCATGGATGTATCAGGGTCTGCTGGATGCATGTTTGAACTCCAGATAAACAAATTCCAATGACACAAAACCGCTAAATATTTTTCCATTAATAGCGATTAGAAACGGATACATTACAGATTGAACGTGCAGGAATGAAAGAGTTCCAAATTAAAATGAGAACACAGCTGTGGAGTCACAGCTGGATGCCGGATGAATGATCAAATAAAACACGAGTCATCACAGGCTGATGTTTTTGTTCGTTCGGAATCAAAATACAGAGAATTCTGGACCGGCCTGAGACCCAAACAAACAGACAGAGTCCACAGAGGAGAAATAAGGACATGAGCTGGGACTCAAAATGGCCAGGGGGGGCTGACAGCTGTCTGATGCGCTTGCCGTCACGGAGGCCCAATCCGAGCCGACGGGATTCAAACCGACAACAGAGGCCTTTGCCTGACGGGAGGAGTCTGACGGTCCCACACAGAGGATGCTGACCAGCCTGGCCCCCTGTGAGGGACATTTCAGCTTTCAGGGACGCGCACGGCAGAACGTGGCCGAGGCAGGAAAGAGATTAAATCCCACAGAGTCCCACCGTTATCCCACATTCGGATTCTCTGTAAGCTGATTTGCATGTGGGAGAACGGGAGCGCTGCACAAAATCCTCCAGCCGCCACAGCAGGACGAGCTTTCACAGCCACAGAAAGGAGGCGAGTACGGGCGTTTTCCTGAGGACTTGCGTGCGCACGCTTTCCATTGTCCGCTGCTACAAAGTCGAAGAGATCAAATAAACTTTAGGGGACACTAAGAGTGAAACTGAACTCCACAAAGCAGCTTTTTCAGCATTTACCGGTTTCTTCTATTCTATTCTATAGAGATCAAATTAATCAACTGGCAGTGCACACGGTTATAATTCATGGTTAAAAGAGCTTGCTAGAGAACACGACTTCTTAAAGGTTTTATGACAATCGGCAACTTAAGCAAAGTACAGAAATAAAAGAAATACCTCTGCAGGACGCTCTGGTTGTGTTCTGTCCCGAACGCTCAGCGCTAAAGACGGGAAACGCTAGAGCTCAGTGCTGTTATTTTGTCAGCGTTTGCTCTCCGCCCTGGCCTCGGGACATATGCAAAGCAAACACATTCCTGTGGAGGTGAAGATCTACAGTCTACCTGCCCTCGTTTTGCCTTTTGGTTCTCACTGAGCCTCACCAGGTAAATTTGACGAGAACTACTTTTTACGTTAGCAGGTGACTGCCTCATAGCCAGGAGGATGCCGGCAAATGTGAAGTCCAAACTGTCTTCTCACAATATGTCAAACAGCCATAAAGCGCTGATAGCAGGACAGGGATGGTCTGCACCAGGCGGGCTGCTGGGGCGAAACATTTATGAGGGTTATGTCACTGCTGCTAATGGGCCGCGCTTTCAGGGTCATCTAGTCTGAGAGTGAACCAGCAACGGCCAAAAGAGTTCAGCTTTTTTAGCTCAGGACCTCACTTTTTATCTATTACCACACAAAACGGCTACTTTCACATTCACAGGGAGCGGCTAAATTAAATGAAATCTTCATATCGTGGAATTCCCATTTTTTCCCCATTTCTTTACAACAGATTCCCTTTCCTCTCTTTATTCTAAACACTTTTGATTTTTTTTTCTTCCCACCTACTAAAATCCACTTTGTATGTGGTGGAATAAAACCAGAAGGGGTGTTGAGAATGAGTGAGAAACATGGAGGACGAGTCCTGCCCTCTTTAAAAACTAGGAGCCAGCGACAAGTGGGTCAGTGAAAGCCCTGGTGAGGCAGTTTTTAGAAGATTATCACAGCCACAAAAAAAACAAAAACCCTCCTCTGCTGTCCGCTGTGACGGTGGTTCAGAAGCAACAGGGATGTGCGGGGGCTTACGTAAGAACGGTGGTGGTGGGGGGGTGGGGGGGGGGGCGGCTGCAGCTCTCCTTCTGAAGGCATCACCTCTGCAGCACCAGCAAACCACCCCGGTGGGGGGGCTGGACACGTGCTGCTGTGACCGCCGCTGACCCGCCGCCCAGCGAGCCGCAGTACAGTGTGCGTTTGTCGCCCCCCCTCCCTCAGGGTCAGGGCGGGGGGGAGTCACCTTCAAGCGCTCGGGTTTCGCGCTACGTGGGAACCACAGAGGCTGCAGAGTGAAGTGGGAACACTCAGCTCAGCTGTTTCTGGACTCCTTTTCCCCCCCGTCCCTCCCAGATCGTGCCATCCTCCTGCCCACCCAGCTGAGGGTAAGTGGTTTTGTTCCTGCCAAATGAAGTGTGATCCACATTAAGGTCATAACAATCCCTACTCGTTCCTGCCTCGGCTGACAAAGGCCTCGTTAAGAGCCGTCCCAACCCAAGATGGCGTGCCCCCCTTTTTTAAAAACGTAACAGATCATAATCCTTGACAGACCGATGATAATCATTTTGGTTTTTGATCCAATTAAAGTAATCGAAATGGATCCGACAAAGGCAGAAAACCCTTCAAAATCCGGTTCCCTGAGCGCTTTGTCCTGCGGGTCATACTTCCTGATGCGTGTGCGGTTAAAAACTAGAGGAGCATTCAACACGGACCTGCAGAAAAACAAGAGGTGGCCATGTTTCGCCCCTGACTCGCGGCCAGAATTCCACAGAAATCGTGCCCCTATCCAGGCTAAAGGGATCCCCTGGTTAAAGGGAAATGCGCCCTACCTGAGAGAAGGTCCTGGAGCCTGGGGGTGCACGCTTCAACGCTAAAAGCTGCGGAGAGTCAGAGACCACGAACAGCCAGTCCGGACAAAGGGAACGTGAAAGCGGCTGTAAATTACCAGGGCTTTCACTTTGCTCTCGCTGGATCGCGTGCGCGTCCTTTAGCGTCCTCTCATCTCTCACCCCGCCCCTCGTTTGGGACTCTCTCCCTTCCCATCCGGCACTTCATGGACGTTCTCTCCCTCCTCCTCCTCTCTCTTCATCCCTCCATCCCTGATCCTGTCTGAACACATCGTCTGTTCATCCCCCCCCCGGTGACATAACCCCTGAACAAGAATGTGGCTTTGTTTGGAGCCCGGGGGCCGTGTTCACGTTTGGTTGCATGACACAGCAAGGTGGCGGCAACGCTTATCACTCAAAGTCATGTGACTCCTCGCCGGCCTGACCCGGTTTGCAGGGAGCCGCTACAGGCAGCGCTCCACTTATCACAACACCGCACAGCTGGAAAGCAACTCCCAAAGTAGATCAATGTTAGCAAAAAAAAAAAAAAGGGGGAATAAATGTAATCAGCTCTTAAAGTAATTAATCTGAGCAAAGGCCATGGTAATGACAGCCCTGACTGTCACCACAAGTTATGCAATTTCTTATTAAAAAATAAAACTTTGTTGTCATCACACTTTCTTGGACAAGAACAAAAACAAAAAAAAAGAATTAATAGCCGTTTAAATGAGGTGTGGACATTCATTTATGCCGTTCACCTTTTGATGTAGTATTTCTGCCTCTTTGCTGCCCCCAAGTGGTCATTTAGTAGTATTTCATTCTAAAAGTTGCCATCCAACTATATTCATTCATACATCTAATCAGATACAGTACTAAAAACCAAAATATCATCCTTTACTAAACAGCTGCACACAGCTCATTTATTCCAGCCCTCACTGACCCCCCCCCCCCCCCCATAAACAAATTATGACTGCTGGTTCGTTTTAAAACATATTCTTATCCAATAGAAGTCTGAAAAAAAACTTCACGGAAAAAAAGAAAAATCTCCTGGCCTCTGGAGAACTTACAACATGAAATCCATTTTTTCTTTTCAATAACATGTAAAAACATTCTTATGGTTTACAGGCGTGTTTGCTAGTGCCCAGGCATTCGTCCCTGCACAGAGCAGAAACGGGGCAGGACTTGTGCTCATGCCCAACCATCAGGACTGGAACAGAAGCCTCTCAGAATCCAGATGGAATGTAGGTGGAAAACTGTTAAAGGTGTAGAGCGGGACTGGAATTTGGGAAACGTACCCATCCCCCCTGCTGGACGATGCGGTCGGCCTCGTCTTCCTCCAGGCAGCGGAGCCCCAGATGCAGCAGAGCGGCCAAAGGCTGGCCCTGGTTCTGTAACGCCTGGAGCAGAACCAGGGGCACGAGCACCTGGGGTCGGCCGCGGGGGGCAAAAACAGCATTAGTGAGGCCGCTGGTCGAAGAGAATAAAAGACAACGACGTACGTCTGGATCTTCTGCTGGAATAATAAGCGCTGACTCACACACCTTGCTCCAGCCTTCCTGCGTGTGTGTCGCGAGATCCAACGTTGCACTTCTAAATTTATGATAATCCAGAGGCCTGACACACACACACAAACACAAATGAACACTGTGTACAAAACTTTAAATCATTTCTACCACAGATCAGATTAAATCTCTTATTAAAGAGTTTCAGTTGAACTGTCCTAATAACAATAATCCCTGTAACGGCATCACAGGATATAAAGAGACTTTACTGTTATCAGTCTGAACCGGACTCTTTCGGTTTGGTCCACACTGAACCGAGCAGGTATCAAGAGAGAGGGGAAAACAAAGAAAAGGGTTCATATTTACTTTTGGCACAAAGCCGGACTGTGTAATAACTGAGGCAAATCACAGTTTTCTGGAGTCATCTTATGAATTTGTGTTCCCAAATGTACAGTGTCAGTACTGCAGAGTGTTTTCTGTTCGGAGGACCGGACCTGACCCGGTCGGATTCCACACAGATGAATGGAGAGCCGTGCGTGCCTGAGGGGGGGGGGGGACCACGCCCCGGCGGACTCACCCCGTCAGCAGCGTCTGCACGGCTTCTGGCAGGTAGGCGTCAAGATCCCGAGCCACCTGGTCTCCCACGGCGGCGAGGCAGTCCTCCACCGAGCTGTCCGGGTCTGCCGGGCTGAACACGGGCGACGTGTGGCGGTCGAATCCCGTGCTGGAAAAGGCTGGAACAGGCAGAAGAAGAGTTTGGGACTATTTCTGGATTTGTTGTTATCGGGAAATGTTTAGGAGAAGAGAGAACGTCCTCTAAACCATCCTCATCCTGTGCATGAGGGGGTGGGGGGGGCACCAACCCTCGAACCCTCATACTACAGAAAGCTCTGCTTATGTAAAGAAAGCAAAGTCCTGAGCAGCACACATTTCATATTCATGCACTGACCAATGATTGACTTCTCAGTGGCTTTGCCCAAGCGGACAAACTGAACCAATAATAACCAAAAGTCAGGCGCTTTCCTTTGAACTGATTTACACATTAACACGCAGCAATATTTGACTTTGCGATGGAAAGCTGGAAACTGGACGTGCTGCCCCCCCCCCACGCTGTTCTGGTATTGGACGTGTGTGGGCCTTTGGGACAACTTACAGGCAGCAATGTCATCTTCCAGCTGTCTCAGCTCTTCCTCGATCTGCTCCCTTATTAATCTGGCCTTCTCCCTCTGGATCCCCGCATCTCCTGAACGACATTAAAAACACATGAGATGAAAAAGGGACGAAACCTTTCAGAGATTCTATATGAAATGCAGCAGACCCTGGGGGTGTGCAGCACCAGCATGAGAGTGGGATGAATGCTCTATTTTATGAGTGACTTGATTTCCTTCTGATCTTTTTTTTACCAAGGGAACAAAAGGAGAAACTGTGCGCTCTCTCATAATAACAAGTGAACGATACCTGCATCCTTAGCACAACCCTGAAAGCACATTGTGCCAACAGGCCTCTGTGCATGTGTAAACACAGACTTTTCTGCTGGGCAGAGAGTCTTTCAGGTTTTGGTGGCGCTAACACAAACATATTCCCACTAAATAACTCTTCACACAACTTATGCCGAAAGAAATGTTTGCAACAAAACTTTAAAGAAAACAAAACACAGGTCTTGAGGGGATCAAGCTCTTGTTTTACATTAAAATAAAGCCATTGGTCATTTTACTGACTATTACTTTTTACGAGACTGAGTAAAAAAGGAGGGCCCGCAGCCCTCCTCTGCCGTCCCTGTTCCTGCAGCTCTGCACCAGCACCCGGAGGACGGCTGTTGGTTTTTACTGAGCCGGGTGCTGCCTCAGCATTCAACCCCACAGCTAGCCAGGCTTCCACTGTGCCTCGGCCCATCGGCCTGCGAGTAATCCTACAATGATTGCACACGACAGGCTGTCAGAAGACGGAGCGGGTCAGGCGGAAAGCGGGGATCAGCCACTCATCGGCCCCTCTCCGCCCATTTCAGGCAGTCCCATGGAAACGGACAGGAAATGTCAACATCTTTTCTTTCGTCTTTTTCGAGAGATTTGAACTTTTCCCTCACGTTTCGCAACTCAAATGCTTGGACTCAGGAAAAGCGTGACAAAAAGCTGCTATCCTGCACAACGGCCTTCTCTAACAAGTCCATCTGACACAGTGAATGTGATTACATAAAAAATAAAAAGTAAAAACAACACTTTCCAGCCACACAAGGAGAGACGCCTTTACTCAGACACTTTATTTCTCAGCAGCCATATTTTTTGCAGAGGCATTCACACCACCAAACACACCATCTTTGGAATTTCTGCACATCGGGCAGCGAGCAGAGAGGATGAAACACTAAGTCGTGTGAGCCTGCGTTCATATCATAGGAAATCCTCAAAAGCGTCTCCAAAGGCAACAATCTGGATGCCATATTAGAGTATCTGAGGGACTGAAGTGGTGACTCACACACCTTTCCTTTGTTCGCAAGCAACGGCTAAATAAAAGTGGCTTTACTTGTCTTCTAAATGCACTCCCATACCAAAGTCACAGAGAGCTAAATAGAGCCGGTTAACAGGTGGCGCCTGGATGTGTCACAGCCATGTGTGCATGTGTGCACCCTGGGCATGCAAGGATAAAAAATAAAAAAAACTTTCCCCTCACCTCGATCTGAAGCTGGTGTGTGTGATCTATCGGCAGGCAGCATTCCCAGGTAGCTGAGCACGACGTATTTGGTTTCATAGTGGAAACCCTCAGGCACGGAGGCGGGGATGGAGGCACCAGAGGTGGGGCCGGAGGCGGCCATTGAGCTGACCTGTGTCAGGCTGTCGGACACGTTCATTCTCACAGTCAAAGCTGGACGTCTCACCTGCGGGAAAAAAGACAGCAAAAAGGATGTTTCAGACACTTAGTTGTGAAACTGAAAAGCAAATCCTTCTCTAGGCTGCAACTCTTAACTCTTAAACAGCCGTTACACAGTCTCTCAGTGTGTCCTACACACTTTGTTCAAGGAGACTGATTCCCTTTACTGACATCTAAAAGGGCAAGCCAACACCTTATTGAATAAGAGCCATTTTGGAAACTCTAGGACCACATGGGTGGGTAATGACAGCAGAAGAATGCCAGACATTACTGGCACAGTTTGCAGCTCACTCTTATCAAACAACATATTTGGAACCTAAATAAGTAATAAACGTCTTGACATAACCGAGAGAAAATATACATAAAAATGGTTATGTTACTATAGTTTTCAGTATGGTTTAAGGTGCAAGTTTGTCCTCCGTCAAGCTTTCCTAAGTTACACCATGTGAACCAAAAGTTGAGAAATGTCAAGTCCGACAAATTAACACAGCACTTCCGGTGCCATCAAAATAAACCCTGCCAGTGATATAAGGTAATAATAAATAAAGGTGATATCTAAATCCCCCATTAATTAAAGTTTTAACAAATCAGCTATCAGAATATAATTATACACGGTTAGCTGACGTTTTCATAAAAATTTAGGCAGAACTTTAATAGACCACAATGTCCCTGAGTCCAGTACACGTGTATTTGTATTAAATGATGAACAAACTGGTCCATTCCCAAAGCTCTTGAATGAAAATGACATTTTTCAGTGAAGTACCGGCTGGAACAGCTCTGCCCACATGCAACCTCTGTTAGCTAGCATCGCATGACACGTTTTAAGGATAGTTACGAAAAACCCCAACTTCAATTCAACTTATTTCTGGCTTAGCGTGCGGTTCTTTCTTACCGCCCTTGTCCGAAGGCAACCAGGTGCTAAGAAAAGATAACAGAAGGAGATATTTGCAACCCAATCCCTCGCAGCAGTAGCTGGTGAGGGCAGACCACCACTGGCTGGCAGCAGTAGCACAAAACCCCAGTACACAATGTGCTTTGGCTGGAATACAAGCGAGCGAAAATAAGCCCTGCGTGTTCCTGTAAAGCCCTTCAAAATAACACTCTAGCTAGCTAGCGGGCACTGGTTGCCCTTTTTTAAAGACTATATCGACGCGACATTTCCCGCTGGAGTTTTGTGTGGGAGAAGGGGGCATTAATTAGGCGTATCCTAGCAACTGAGGGTGCCGTAGTTGAGCTCAACGTCTAACGTTAAAAATAACGTTGGCGTCCTCCACCGGAAGTGGAGAGGTGCTAAAAAACACCATTACAGTGTCATCAGGTGACGCCCTCTCAGCATTTCTTCACTCAGTTTTTAAACCTAAAAAAAACTTCCATGCGTTATTCCACTTGTCATTAAATGTCTTCAATTATGAGTTCCTAATGTGTTAGACGTATTTGGTTTTCAAAACGTATCAAACGAAAGATTTTAAGCAGGCGACCTTCCAATTTTATTTTGAAAGTTTACATAAATTGAGTTCCGTCATATTTAGCAACCCCGGCTTGAAACTCCGAAGAAAAGTCCGTCTTGTCAAGGGTTCCAGGTTCGAGAGTCTGTCAAAGTGGTTGCGAAGTGGTTTTCTTCTCTATACTTGTGTTAGCATTTGAGCAGACATGGCGCTCACCGATGCCGACGTTCAGAAGCAGGTAGGCCGTTGAGCTTTTAACGGCTGAGTTTAAATTCTGTCGACTAAATTTTGAAATGAATCGTAAACGCGCAGCAAAGTGCAGCTAACGGGCACGAAACACCGACTGGTAGCTGCTCATAACTATGCTGCTTCGAGTCTTTTCCTTGTTTTATTTGCACCATAACGCGTTGAAACGTGCTTATTAAAAACACAGACATAAACAGTTCATATTTATTTTCTCTTTTTCTGTGAATTCTCCTCACGCACGGCTCAGTTAAATACATGTCCGCTGTAAACCCAAACAACAACAACAACAGGGTACAGATGTCCAAACCCATGTCTGTTGTTTTCTGTGGCAGATCAAGCACATGATGGCCTTCATTGAGCAAGAGGCCAGTGAGAAAGTGGAGGAAATCGATGCTAAGGTAATGGAAGCCCGTCTGCCGGTTAAGTCTTGTGACTTACATTATGTTTTCTCTTTTATCCTATACATAAACCTCTGATGGGGACAATAACTTGTTGTTTTTTCCAGGCAGAAGAGGAGTTCAACATAGAAAAAGGTCGCCTTGTCCAGACCCAGCGAGTTAAAATAATGGAATACTATGAAAAGAAGGAGAAGCAGATAGAACAGCATAAGAAAATGTGAGTTTGGTGTTACATATTAGCAGATTAGGACAAATGTGATCAGTCTAGAGCGGCTGCACCTCATTACACTAAACCCAGCTGTGATTTCTAACCTTACCAAATTTACATGAGATTATTGTTCTGGGCCACTAGATGCTTGTAAATTAGTGATCAGAGATGAGACTCTTTACATTCTTGCAAAAGTGTCCGTGGGCTGCACACTGAAAAACAAGTTGTTCCCAATGCCATTTGCATTCAATTTCAACTGGAAGGACCTTTTGCATGTTTATGTAAAGGTGCTTGTAAAGCACTTTGGAGTTCCTTGCAAAGGCTAAAGGGCACCATGTAAATGCAGACCCTGTTTACCCCGTTTTAACTCGAGCTCTGCAGTAGAAAATGTTTTGGGGACTTTGCCGTTTGACATATCTGTACATAAATGAAACGGGATCAATCACGGGAAGCCTTTCTCCTCAGCCAGATGTCCAATCTGACGAACCAAGCCAGGCTAAAGGTGCTGAAGGTCCGAGATGACCTGATCACGGTGAGAGATCCCTGCTCACGTCTTACAGTACTTAGATTTGTATCTTCTTTGACAGTTGTGTCGCACAATTGTAACACAGAGCATCTAGATTTTAAACACGTCTGTCATCTTATCTGTAAGAAATTGGTTTAGAAAAAAAAGATAATGCCAGCAGACAGCAGGAGGGGTTATCTTTTCGGTTGTGTTTGAGCATGATTGGTGATTATTAGGAAAATATTGAACCTTTTCTCTATCTCCTGTCTTTCTTCGTGTCACAGGACCTTTTAAGTGAGGCCCGTCAAAGACTTGCAGAGACTGTCAAGGACCCCGAAAGATACGCCAAACTGTTGGAGGGCCTTCTGCTTCAGGTAGAACATGATGCAGGGGTCAGGAGAAACACTATTAAGAGGTTAAATAGTTTAACTCTTTATATTATCGGATATATTTATTTACATTTTAGGGATTTTACCAACTATTGGAACCAAAAGTGACAGTTCGCTGCAGGAAGCAGGATGTGGAAATGGTGCAGGTGGGGCTGATCTGACATCTTCTATGCTGGGATTCTTGCTACAGAAGTCCCAGACATGCATCGTAGACAATGGATTGATGGTATCTGTTTTGTCATCTGACAGGCAGCCGTTAATAATACTATCCCTGTTTACAAAGAAGCAGTCAAAAGCACAGTGGCGGTCAGAATCGATCAGGATCGCTTTCTTCCTTCTGACATGTAAGATATTCTGACATATATCTTTTTGGTTTTAGATGAGTTTGCTTCTGTCGATGTGCAGTAAATGTGTCCTCTGTTTCATCAGCTGTGGAGGAGTGGAAGTCTACAACGACAATGGGAAGATCAAGGTTTCCAACACTCTGGAGAGCAGGCTTGAACTCATCGCACAACAGGTTGAGTAACTGTGTAACTTTGTGTGCTGTGAATCCAGATTCGGGACGTTAGCTGCAGCTCCTGCTGTTTGTCCATGGAGGGCAGCACAGCGCCTCTGGTTTAAGTCTGATCAGCACAAAGTTAAAAAAGAATCTGGTGCTTCTATCGGGCCGCTGTTCTCCTTAATTATTTACTGCTCTTAAAATCAGATGGTGCTTTAGATAATAATTTAAGAGATCATGTTAGTTATGGGAAAAGTATTTCTAGTTGTGTAGATTTTTTTTGTGCCCGTTTCAGATGCATTAATATGTCGTTTTTATAAGACAAGCCTTATATAAGTATGAAAAAAGTCAATGTGCCAATGGAGCCCTTGAGAACAGTTGATTTTGTCCCTTTTTATAAGTTAATTTCAGAAGTTCCCGAAGGTTGTGCCATTAATGTGTCAAATGTGTTAAATACTACTGTATTCATTCAAATTAATACACTTTTTGATTTAATTTTGATTAATTAAAGGTGGTAACAGAAAAGGTTGTAATTAAAGGTGGAAGGAAAGAATACATTGAGCTTTTCATGCTTTTCCATGAATGTGCTTCAGTAGTTTTTTAGGATTCTTTTAGCCTTTGCCTTCCTTTTCATGTGCTGTCCTGCCCCTTCGCAGATGATGCCTGAAATCAGAGTCAGCTTGTTCGGGGCCAACCCAAACCGTAAATTCACAGATTAGCGGCGGCCTGGAAGGCGGCGGCGTGGACTCAGGCGGAATCTTTAAGGTGACCACGTAAAGGAGCTTGTCGGACGGCTTGCCACTTATCGGAGTCTAAGAAAATTATGTCATTCAGGGGCTGTGTTCATGTGATTTCTAATTTAGGATTATTCCTAAATGCTTTTTGACCCCTGTCTTTACCTCTCTGGGAGATGACTACGTTACTACTTCATCAGGCTTTGGCAACGCATTGCTTTTAAGCTGTTTCAGGGCAAATAACCAAGCTACCAACCAAAGACACTTTCACTTAATTTATCTCCATTTTGTTTTGACCACAGTTAAATCTAAGTTGTTAATTAGTTGCTTTTGTATCTTTGGGTGTGTGTGTGTGTGTGTTTGTATCTGTCCACAAAGACACGCTTAGCATTGTTCTAAAGCAATGCCGAATGCCAAATAAATGAATTTGTGACGCACTGAAATCATTCAGTATGAATTATCTTTATTTGCAGATTGTAAACAAAAACGGTTTGCTCAGGCTATGTTCACTCTACAATGAGGGAAATGTAGTAGCCTAGGTACACTATCCACATCAAAGTGTGTCCTTCATTAAAAATGTACAAAAACAAACAAACCAAAAATCTTTTAGTGCCACCCATTGGGATCGAATTCTGTCTGTTGGCAAGACAAGCTGCAACACTCCCTCAGCGGATCGAACTATTTTAATTATTTTTGCTAAAGTGGAGCAAAGTACCAAAACAGCAGTTCAACACCGTCAGTCCCACTGAATTAATTTGAAATAGAGGACTGATTCTTTTTAAACTAACAGCAAGGATAAGGCGTTGATTGCATTTTCTGCAGTTGTTTTGCACAAATTTACTCAAAGCAACATGTTTTTAACCAGAACTATGCAGGAAAATTAAGCGCCACTGGTTCCGCTTTAACCTGTAGACGAATTCTGAGCAGTTCAGGCATTTAACCTGTGACCTTTAAGCAGGAAGTGAGCTGTTTGCTAAGGTATATTGTATGCTAATGCAGGGATTAAAGCATTATCATCAGATTAACAGCTGACCTCAGAGAGACTGACAGGTTGTACCTCCCTGTCCAGGGATAGAATCCAAGATTACTACTCCGACCTACAGGATGGAGTGGGAGGAATGCGTAATAGAGTAAACAGGGATGTTGAACTCCCTTTCTAGGCATCACACAATTAAGAACGAATGAAAGACCCAGCTCATCCACTGAAATCAGTCGTTATTTAACATCCGGTACAAATAGAGGGAGTTTGTCTAAAAAATATGATGGTGCACAGACCAAAGAAATGGTCGAGATTTGTTGGCATTTAGTCAGCAACCTTAAATAAAATAGGCCTAGGCTTTCAGAACAGACAATATGATCCCCCCTCTGGTGAAAAGACGAGGATCAGGCCCAGGAATATTGCACCAAGCACACCCTGGGTTTACCAAGACAGGGCACATATTTTGTACCCTTCGATTTGTCTCGCCCACACACACACGTAAGACCTTTTTTAATCGACAGAACCGTGTTGACAACATAAAATCCTAAAGAAACGTTAGTGTGAGCCCGTTGGTGCACGTCTTAGTAAGTAGAACCTCTCGTTTATCTCTCCTCCTTTGGCTAGCACAACGTGGCTGTTTTTCTCTGTGTTCTCCGCTCGTTCAGTCGTTTCCTTAACAGCGGCGTGTTCTTCATAACGGCTCAACACCACCGCCGCCGCCACCGCGACGCCCAATCACTGCTGCTCCAGGAAGCCCAGGGCCATCTCCCCCACCCCGAGGAAGTAGACGCCCTGCGCGATGCCGAACAGCGGCGCGATGACCAGAGCGCGGCAGGTGGCGCCCTTCAGGAAGGCCGACGGGCCCTCCCGCCTCAAGACGCGCCTGGAAACGCACAAACAGGCCAACGCCGTAAAGACGGAGAAGGATGAACGCCACACGGGTATTTCAGGTAACGCTCTCACCTCGTGCAGTCCAGAATCCCTCTATACGTGTCCTCTCCCTCTCCCTTTTGCAGCGTCTGCAGACGAGTCTTTATGACTGTATAAAGGTTTCAAACAAGAACGCACTTTTAAAGAATATCTGCAGTGTTCTATTCTCTAAATCATTTTCAACATAGATGATGGTAGATTTTTCATTTTAAAAAAGCTGACTCAGTACGAGTCTTACACCCTGATGACTGTTTTTATTCTGTTACTGATCACTGGACTTACAGTGGGGGAAATAAGTATTTGACCCCTTGCTGATTTTGCAGGTTTGCCCACTTACAAAGAATGCTTATTTTTCCTCATCAGATGGCTATCAATTTTTATAAATTCATATGCTGTGGTTTTTTGGAATTTTCTTTGGGATTCCGTCTTTCGCTGTTAGAATGTACATATGATTAAAGTTATAGATTGTTGCATTCTTTGTAAGTGGGCAAACCTGCAAAATCAGCAAGGGGTCAAATACTTATTTCCCCCACTGTAGATGATGGTAGATTGTTAATTTAAAAAAGCCGGCTCAGTACGACTCTTCCACCCTGATGACTGTTTTTATTCCGTTCCTGATCACTGGACTTACCTTGTTCTAAAGTCAGATGGTATATTGATAGGATAATATTCAGCTATGACCTAAAGCTATAGGTACCTAAAGCTATATAGCTATGACCTAAATCTGTACACTCACCGTCCAGGGGCGTGACGGCCACGGCCGCCACGGAGCCGGCGGAGCAGCCCGCCATGAAGGACTGCCAGAAGGGGGCCCGGGTCTGGCCCTCCGCCCGCTCCCGGCCCAGCGCGTTCAGGTTGGCAAAGAGCGGGAAGTAGATCATTGAGAAGGGGACATCCCTGCAGATATGGATTTAAAAGAACTGAGGGGTTGGCTCGATGGAGGGTAATCAGATACTGGATGATTAATGGAAAGCAAAAAAAAAAAAGACAAGTAAATCAATGAGGTCATGGCAGGGCAAAAGACAGGGACCAGTTAAACTGTATCATAACAACCAGACATGGCTGCAGGACTCCATTGATCGGTGCGGATTGGCAGATCTGTTGGGAGATATAACAAACCCGGCCAGAGTTCTGTAATGTGAAATAACTGAAAGGGTTCAGGCTGGGTCAGAACGACGAGGCATTGACCAGCATGTCCACAGTGAGCCTGCCAAACATCCATCTTAACTATTTCTTACATGTAAAACAAAGATATTGCAAGCGTGTGAACCTCATTAGAGTGGCTCCGGCCCCCCTGTAGAGGCCGGCCAGGCCGCGGGTCTTCAGGAGCTCCACGGTGATGCCGGTGGCCGAAGGCCTCCGAGGAGGAAGGGCCCGGGCCTGCGGCGGGGGGGCCACCAGTGATGGGGCCGGACCCGGGGCGGCAGCCTGAGGCGGGGTTGGCACGGACCTCTGTGCGGCTGTACGGTTAAATACAAACCATCTCAGGTTAGCGTACTGAGAGGTTAATCCGTCCCCACCAACACCTTCTGCTTCTGGTTTGGGCTTTTGCCGTTTAGAACCATGTTCTAAATGCTTTTATTTTACAACAAGACCTTTGCATAAACTCCTACAAAATCTAACTGGAACTCTAATAATTCTCTGTGATGGTCGCGTTAGATCCCACACACAACTCACCGAGCCTTCCTGCATCCTGGAGCTGGATTTTGAGCATCTCCATGGGGGTGGTGACCACCACCTGACAGGTGCCGGCCCCACAGCCGGCCAGTACCTCCCCCCACAGGGGCAGATTGCTTTGGAGAGCAAGTATTATCAGCATTAACAAACCTGGATTTGTGCGGTCAATGCCGACGAAAATCATACAGTCGATGTATACTTTGTGGTGACAGGCTCCACATGTTTAAGTTAACGTGAACCTGTCTGTTCTACACGTGATCTTCACTCGACTATCGACTCGTTTAGTGTGGAGGCATCGTATTAGAGAATAGGTTATAGTGTATAGTGAGAATAGGTTATAGTGTATAGTGTAAATACGTACCCATCCTTTGATAGCTTCTGTCTAAAGACGTCATTCGCTGCTAGTTTTATTGCTTTTTCTGGTGTGACTAGTGTGAGGTTCACAGCTGCACCTGGAGGAGACGAACAAAAAATGGTAAATGGGGAATGAATTACAGCAAACGCAGGCCATTATGATCAAAACCAGTCAGGGTTAAATTAAAAGCAGCAGGGATGCTTTAAATGCACGAGTTAGAAATGGAAATAATACCTCTATAGCATCCAAAATAGCCCTCTGAGCGTACAGTCTTGGCAAGACAGTCAAACCTTTGAACACAACACAGAATGATGAACTCACAAGATTAATCTTAAGTGTTCATATCTTTTACCATGAACAAGCCATAACGATCCCCCACGATTTGATAGCAAACTACATAGAGAACTGTATTAACAGTTTATGGTTATACTTTTAGAGGAGCATGAGAGTGCCTTCAATGGAAGAAATGAATGGGACTATTTTCCATGTCTGACTCATTGTGGAAAACCACAGGCTGCCGAACACAAACAGGATGGCCACGCCCAAGCCGCCAGAGGTATTGATGGCAGCCAGATGTGGGCTGCTCATAATTCAGGGTCATTGTGCCTTCTAAGGACATGGAGTCTGTTTGTTTGTTTTTTCTCTGCATTGTGTGATTTTGCATTCTGTCTCAAATGATGTTATGAAAGCAACCAGTTGAAACACTGAAGGCTTTCAACTTGAACCCCCAATAATGTGATAAAGTGCGTTTAGCTTGGCCGCTCCACCACTCAGATTCACTGGGAAAGTATGTGAGATGGAGTCATCTAAATTATCCAGGAACCTCACGCCAAATCTTTTTCAACCAGCAGAATGTGGATACTCTAAGATGGAGCTTTGACAATGTTTTCGGCTGGAAAAAAAAAACGCTTCTCAATATATCTGGGGAAAAAGTGCCAGATCAAATCAAACAAATGGCATTCTGTCAAAGGTGATGTATCAATTAGAGAAGTAGTTTTACCCCCGCCCGGGGCCCCCCCCCCCCCCCCCCCCCAAACTTACATGCCTTTGTAGACCTGGACGCCCTGCTGGTTCTGTAGGCGGGTCTTTGCCAGGTCTATAGGAAATACACATGTCACCCCAACCAGGCCTGCCACGCCCCCATTAATCAGCTTAGCGGGGAGACTGCGAAGGGATCAACATCAGACACACGCACACGTACATAAAGAGACCCATTTATGCAGCCCTGCAACCTGAAAAATGTCAGACTTCATGCACAAAGATGCAGATTAACTGGACTATTGCGGGCCGGGAGCCAAAAGAGGCCAGAAGTCTCCCGACTGAGCCGAACCAGCAACAATGTGTTGTTTCTTACCTAACTTTCTTCTCTCCCATCCTTCTCGGTTTCGGGCTCCTCGCCCTGGCACTCTACAGCTTCCTCCTCTTGCCCTCTGCTCCTCCCGTCTTTGTCCCCTTTCTCTTTTTCTTTTTGCTCCCTTTGGGCACCCAGATGGAGGTGTCAGCTCGGCCCTCACCTGCCCACCCGCGCCACGAATCCTGCGCTCGGTCTCTTTTAACGTGGTGAAAAGGCCCGCCTCCTGCTTCCCTCTGGCCCCCGCGTGGACGGACGGCCCTCCTTTTTCTGTGGTGAGCGGCGCCTGACCGGTTTTCTTGCGCTCAGCCGCTCCGCTTTGTTGCGCTGTACAGGTCAAAACCGGGTCCCCTGCTCGCTGTGTGAACACACATAAAAGGCACGCAGTTCAATAGGATTAAATGGTAGTAATATCAGTTCAAACCAGAGCTGCCCATTCAGAAATCTGGACTGCGTTATATCCCAGGACTACCACACCGAGAAAGAACATCTTGAGTCCCTGTAATCTGTCTGCTAAAAGGGATTTGATCTAACGAGGAGGGGGGACTAAAAATGAGAGCCTGCAGTTCTGTTTGTAATACATTCGAAGGCAAGTTTTTATTGTAAAGCACATTTGAAGAAGGGATTAAAGATTGTCTAGCCGTACATTGCAGTAATTCCTCTCTTAAAGTCCTGAAATATATGGTCAAGTTGGAGTAAGTGGGTGTAAAAGTCCATAGAAATGCATGTGGAGTTGCACTAACTTTGACCATTTTTGTTCATTCTTTTTCTCCTTTTTCTCATTCTGACTTCCCTCTTTTCTCAACTCTCTAATTAATCTCCCTCTTAATCTCCCCGCCTCCACACTGTCTCTATTTTTACCACTGTAAATCTTCACTCTGTACCCTGCCCATCTCCTCTCCGAAAGTAACGGAAACAACCTCTCATTTTTGATCCACCTGCCTCTGTTATGAGCTCTGTCATATTTTTCTCATCACACCGGCTCATCAACTATTTCATCTTCCAGGCTTTTTTTCCTTTTTGGTTTTTTCGCGAGCTCCGTCTTTTCCCTCCGGAGCCCGGGCGCATTCTGCACATGCCTTTCACTGAGCCTCTTTCTGTGCAACTTTCTTTCACTTCCATTCACTCCCCAGTGGGCGACCCTGCCAAAAACACAGACGAGGGAGCCTCACCCCGAGCCAATCTCCCTGAAACTGCTCTGCAGCTCACCACAAAGCTCACACACCCCCACCAAAACACAAAAACAAAACCCTCCACTGCCATCCTGTGCGGGGATCTGGGGTCTTACCTCTGCGGGGGCATCATCGCGGGATCGGGAGGCTGTCCGCTTTCTTTCTCCTGAGCGGCGCTAGCGGCAGTGGCAGTCAGGCGAATGCAAGCTGAGGGAAGCGGCCGCCACTCAGGGGCCGTTGCACAAACACCAGCATTGTCCCGCCGCCTAAGTCCCTCCCTCTCCCTGTGACTCTCCGTGTGACAGCCCCAGCAACCGGGCTCTGCGCTAACACAACTCGACATAAACTCCTGCCTGTGGAGCTGCCAGCTCGGGACCTACACACACACACACAAACACACACACACACACACCACGCCACGGCCAGCAGTGACAAACGAAGTGTGTGTGGTTTCTGGCCGTATACACAACATAAACAGACACACAAAAAGGCCGCCCACCAGCAATGAGCCCTCTGTTCGGCCCTCCTGCCATTACATAACGCCTCCAGGCAACCTGAATGTCCCAAATGTTCACAGACTTCCAGTTACTACCGATAGTAATATCAGCTGTCACTGGCGTTGCTTTAAGGTATTTACGTTTTGGGAAACGTGCCAAAAAGGCTATCAAAAGACAAACTTCTGTAAGAATATCAATAAAAGCATGTGATCACCAGACCAATTGTTCGCTGTCCCTAAACTAGTTTTTCATCAGCATCGATTGATGAATTGATCCCTCTCAATGGAAAAACAGTTACTTTTTTCAATAAATATTTCACTCGTCTGCTTTAATTAAAGGGTGCTCAGTTTCACTGTTAAAGCACAAGGGGATATTTCAAAAACTTTATGAAAAGTTTCATGTTATGTATAACATTTAGACCGAGTTCAAAGAAAAGAATCTTTTATTTTGGATTAAATGTGTAGAATGACAGTAGTATCAACCAAAGATTTGACGCTTTACACGCTGACGAATGCCGTCCACAAAGACAAAGTCTGTCCTTTTTATGCTTCACTGTCAGCTTTCAGTCGATGGAAAAAGCAATTGTTAATTTACTTTGTTAATTTGCACTCCTGTGACAATAAAGATGTCTGCTCTAAAAAAATGTCTGTTTGCACATGCATGAATCGTCTGTTCTCGCTGTCGTCCAAAACATCACAGACAAGTTGACCCAAAAACAGGAGGATTGTTAAATTAAGGTGACAGGAGTTTTGCTGTATTACTTAATTATTAGCATCGTCTAATATTTAAGTAATATAAGAAATATATCTGACTTTCCTGTGTCAAAGCCATTGTTTTGTCACTTCCCACTGATGTATTTTGTTATCATGATTTGAATTCGTATCATTTATACATTTACTTTACATCTCCCCAGGTAAAAGCGTCTGCTAAATGCACCAACAGAAACGTACCATGTTTTTTTGCTGACGCCAGTTTCCATTTCATAGGCTGAAAAAAAGAAAAGCACAGGATATGAGGAGAAACAATGCCTCCTTACAGGTTTAGCCTTAGATAACGGGACACATTACAGCTGTTTAAACATCTAAAACCTGCAGGACAGCAGCCCTCGAGGACCCTTTGTTTTAGAGGAAGCACAATTGTGACCTAAGTCCATCCATACAGGTATTTCTCCTTATAGAGCCTTTTGGACAAGCCTTTTGGTGTATTTGAGCATGTATATAATGAGACACCCCCCTCCTGCTCTGTTTTTTTTGTGCTTTTCAGGGTGGAACAATAAAACTCACTGACACCCATCTAAAGGTCTCGTTTGTGGGAGCAATTGAAGGCACCTGTGTAGGCGTGTCATCAGTTTTCTTTGTAGGAGACGGGTAAAAACCACCAGACCCAATCAGATTATTTCCTGTTGATACATGTGATAAATGTGTGGATATTTTTGCACGATGAATAAGAAAAGTCCCATTTCCAAACTGGGATACTTGCCTCTCGTATCTCTGAATTCCTCTGGGACTCCAGGCTCTTCCATATCAGACGAATTGGACCTTCAAACTTCATCATCATCAGTTCTTACCATTGTGGTCAATGTGTGATGCAGTCACCCAGATGTCCTGCCCTCAAACAAAGGGTTAAATAAATCTCTATTTGCCACACTTTGTTGTTTTAATTATTCTTACCGTCCAGTCCTTTTTAGTTTTGGTGTGCGTCTGATGTCCCTGCCTCTTCAGCAGGATAATGGCCGACCACTTCTAAATTCACCAACTGGAAAATGATGCCATCTTGTGGCAAGCTGGAACATAAAATGTTAAATAATTTGAACATCTCCAAAGCAGCCCAAGTCTGTAAAATAGTTTCCTGTTTCAGTAGTTTACACACATTATAGAATTATAGATGATGAGCTTATATAGAGTAGTCATTACTTCTGCTCTATGTGTTGCAGTCATAGTCAATTTTTAATCAGCTTTTCCACTTTTTCTACACTTTTGAGATCTAATTTACGTGTTTTTTTTAACTTATGTAGTTATTTAGATAGTGTAAATGTAGATTGTGTAAATATCCTTGTAAAAAAACTTTTTTAATTTGATTATTTTTAGATAGCCCTCTTAATGATTTGCACGATCTCAAATATCTAAATATTACAAGTAATCTTGTTTTTCTTTCTGCTGTAAAAACATAGATTTATCTATAATAAACTGCAAGGAGCACATACAGAAAACCTACATACAAAAACCTAAAACAAGAACAATTGCAGACAAAAAGGTCACAACTGAACTTTTTTAGGTTGAAATAGTCCTTTTCCCTACTAAAGAAATATTATCGTGATTAAAAGTATGCAGTTTTTTTTATTTGAATTGTTTTTCTATGCTAAATGATTTTAGGTAAGATTGTTTTTTTAAACATAGAAAAGAAGTTTTGAGGGACTTGACTGGGCGATTGAGGGAAATATATATAAATGCTTTTAAGTCTACAGTGTAGTTTATCAAATAAAAACATGTTTGCTTGGACTGAGAAGAGCTCGTATTCTTCTTTCAAAGAAATGAATAAGTTTACACTTAACAGCGCCCATGACCTTTCCTCTAGTGCCACCCTTTAGGGCAAACATTACTCAAACATTTGCACAGTTAAAAGCACATACTGAGACTTGACATTGTTGGTCCACTCAATCTTAAAATCAATAGAATCATGTTAATAAAATTACATCTTGGGAATGTGAGTTCAACTTGTAATAGTAGCCACTTTTATTACCATTACACTTTTTAAGTCTATAAGCATGAACTTTTCCATAATTGCAATAGGGGGAGCCCCTGTACAGTGTATAGATAACAGTTTTTAGATAAAAATTCGCTAAAAAACTTCAGTACCTGGAGCTCTTCTTCCTAATTTAATACTGATATAGTGACTAGCATAAGGTAAAAACAATCATTAAATAAATGAATATGTAGTGTAACTTTATATGGTTTTGGCTGTGAATAAACTGACCAGTAAAATATGCCAAAAGAGCTATGAAGAGTTGGATCGCCGTACTCAGAGATAACAAACTTTCAAAGCGTAGAATAAGCCACCTGTGTTATACCTGTTTAAAGTCTTCCTATTACACACACGAACGTTCCCTTTAAACGGTTGGTACATTATCATGTTGTGGGGTTGTTATTGACTATTAGTTCCAAATAGTAATGAGAAAAATATTCATAATCAGAAAAATATGTGTTGTTTGCGAAAAAGCGGAATGTTAGACAAACATTTCTGTAATTATCGTCACTTATCGTGCACATACAGTTGGCTGTTTTTGAGCGAAGTCATCGCAGTCCCCCTATCCGACGTGAGGTGGTATCGCCCATCCCATCTGTTCATCTCCGGTGAGACACTGATTGAAACAGATTGTAACGCTCCCCGGGTCGCAATGGCAACAACCCCTACAGGACGGCCGCGGCAACTTTTTTCCCTTTTGTAATGTCACGGAGGCATTATAAATCGCCGAGGAAACTACTTTCTAATGTGAGAAACAAGCGTTCTGCACTTTTACCGGCCCGAAAATGTCCCAGGGATGTACGGTTTCTGTGGAAGAGGTCCAGTCTTGGTGGGAAGTCCCCGCCATAGCCCACTTCTGCTCGCTGTTCAGGACAGCGTTCAACCTCCCTGACTTTGAAATAGAGGTAAATAACCACCGTCGGTTCTCGTATTGACATTTATGTGTTTTAATACGGAAATGAAGAGTTGTTTGTGTCAGCATTTTCGTCTCCGTGGCCGGCAGGTCGCGTTTGGTCCGGTCATTCGGTTAACCAGCTTAGCCGTGTTCTCTGAACTTCTGGGTGAACGTTACCGAGGCAATCCGGTTAGGTAACGAGCTGGTTAGCGGGGCTAAACGCTAGCCCCGGCCGCCCCCGGCACTCCTGTCCGCCCGGGGACTGTTTCCACGGGCTTAAGCTCCCTCCGAACAACGCCGTGCGGGTTTGGTGTTGTGATTTGAGTCGTGAATCGTGAGGCCGTGAGGGAAAACGACGCCGAGCGGCTCCTCGATAACTTTAGGGGTCCTCTCCCACCATGTGCCGCTCTCTTGTTTTCATTTTGCCAGAGGCTCGTGTTTAGGTTAAACTCTTGGCTCATTTGACCCGGAAACACGATTTAAAAAGAGGCCAATTAAAACAAAAAGTGAACGTGCGGTCATACTTAAATTACTTAACTGTTATATATGTTTTTTAATTTCTTTAGTCTTGCTTTTTAAAGTAAAAATAAGGTTGAAACGTGGTTTGCACCTTTTCCCCAACAATTCCTCAGCGTGTTTTTTCTCTTTTCTGTCAGATAAAGTTGAGTTCATGCCGTGAGGTTTGAGTTTATTGTCTTCCAAGCCATCTGGCTCGGGTAGCCATAGGGACGCAGATGCTGTTCGGGCATTGTTTGTCCCCCCCCCCCTTCTCCCAAGTCCCATTTTGTTCCCACAAACAAGAGTTTCAGCGTCCTGGTACGATGTTAGTGGGCCTCTGTCCCGGTACCGAAGGCGGCCATGCCCGCACAGGTCGCGTTGTGGGTCGGAATAAACGGATTGTGTAATAATAAATTAACTTGAATTAACTTTAAGACTAGATCCGACCCCGCGTGGAGAGTTCACGCGCATCCGTGGAAGCTTTACTACGTGTTGACCGGCCGAGCGACGAATCGTTGCTTTTTTTTACCCCCTAAAAAGAACTTGATAGGGTCAACATCACACATCCACAGCCTCCATCCCCCGGCCGCCCCCACCCCCTCCGGCCGGGGAACACGTAGGCATCAGCGGCTTTGTTGTTGGAGCCGGGCGGGCCAGATGGGGCTCCGCACTGGTTTCCATCAAAGTTCAGGCTTTTGTGTCGGTTCTTCGCCCCTGAGAAGGAGAGTTTGATCTCAGTCAAATTAGCTTTTGTATTTCACCAAGAAAAAAAAGTTACTCAGTTGGCAAAACCATCCCCCTTTTGAGTGAGAGCCTGAAACTCTTCTGGGGGTTTAACATGGTGTAAGCCATTCATTTCAGCTGGAGGCTCCAGTATGAATAATCCATTCACCCTCAACCATCACTAAGCAGATCACATGTGTGGCTACACCCCTCTGCTGGATTTCCAGGAAACATTGGGCCTGATGGAGTATTCTTCTTCGTTGACGTCTTAATTGGACTCAGGAGTGTTAGGGGTCATAAACTCCTCTGCTTCGCAATTTGATTATCAAAGTTGGATTTGTAATAATTGTTAGAGAGTAAATGGGACACTACTTTTCTCTAAAGCTGTTGGAGATGATGCATTTCAAAGGAAAATTAGCAATATTGCGTACTAACATTTTTACATTCAACAGTTTAAGGGGGTAAAATTAATCTAATCACTCCACTTTTACTCTGATAGCCGATCAAGAGTATTTGTGTTCTTGTTTTTCTTATTTCTTTCTATTTGATGAGTTATTGAAAAAAGTGACAAAAATTCATACTTGCCAGTAGTTTGGCTGGGTGACTTTTTTATGCTTTTTGGTCTCGATAGCTCACTTCCACAATCAGGCATTCCATCTGACAGGCTGTTTTTAAACCACCAACATTTGCTGAGTGATATTCTCGAAACAACAAATGACTTTATTTCCTGTTTGGAGCCTTTGGACGTTTTTATATTTAGCATCAACCTAATTCATGACTTTTCTGCTTTGACAGTATCACAATATTTATTTAAAAAAACACATAAACAGTAATACAAATGTTGTTGTCAAGCTGTTTTTTTTACACTGTTGTTCAGCAAAGTCAAATATTCACACAGGGATCTTCTGTCCGTACATTTGGATCCAATTTGTTTACTTTATGAGGCCTCTGTGTCACAGAAATAAAAGGAAGCTTTCAGGCAAACATGTTTGTTTTGCTAATGCCACATAGCAACAACAGGACGAGCTGGCCCGGGCACCAGAGATTGTGGCAGATTCGGCTGGTTCCCACTAACCTCTGCCTATCTGATCAGTTTACGGCTCATCTAAGAAATCAGACTTCTCAGAAATGTTTCTTATCATCCATTCCTTGGCGATTAGGTGAATAAACCCCATCCTAGTGGTATTGATTGACTCGGCTCAGGATTTGGCTTTAAAAAGTGGTCGGGGAAGCAGGCAGGAAGTGGCTGCCGCTGCCTCTGATGGAGTGGTACTCGCTGAGCGATTTCACCTTATTCTCTCTTTACTTTCTTGGCTCCGTCACGCTACCTGTGCTCCTTTTGTTGACACAGCAAATTGTCTGGGGCTTGTCGTTTTGCACGCGCCTTTGCCGCCGCGTGTCTGTAGACAGCCGCTCAGGTTGGTGCTGCTGAGGGCTCCGGACTCTGGCTGGTGGGGGGCCCACAGGGGCCACCGACACCCCCCCCTGAGCCAGAGAGCCCGTCGCTCACCGGTCTGAAGGTGCTGCTATGTGTCTTTTGTAGCCGTTTTATTTTTTGTAAACATCTTGGCGTGGGGATGCATGTGTCCCCGGGCGTGGTCGTGATCTTTAGGAGTCTCTAAGACCCGACAGACTGCACGAAGTCCGAAATATGACGAGTAAGATCAGTGCTTGTAGTGCTTTACTTATTTATTTATCAATTTTTTTGTCCTTCCATGTGTAGATTGTGAAAGGAAATCTATATGACGCAGGTTGTCTCCCAGTGTACAAAGGCTTCAGTCTGCTGTTCACTTCCATACGCGTCACTGATAAACCTAAGAATTATGCCAAATTAAATCAAGTAATTACCAGATAAGCTGGTAAAGACAGACTAGTGACCTGTCCACGGCGGACCCCGCCTCTCCGTCGGGGTCCGGATGGGTCGCATCCCGGCTAACCCTCCACGGGGAAAAGTGGGTTGACTGAAAACTGGATGTGTGATTAAGTTTCAGCGTCATTTCTGTTCCTCGGTCTCTATCAGCCTGTTGGAGAGAACACAGACAAACTACTTGGAGATAAAAGATAAAGCGGAGCACAAACTATTCCCTGAGAACTTCCCTTAAAGCAGAGTCAGTCGACACGTGTATTTTCTGTACCCGTTTAATCCGATTCAGGTTTTGGTGGTGGTCTGAGCTTTGTGAGAGAATTGTGGTGGACATACTTCAGTGGTCCTACATTTCCTTTTCCAAGAGTTAGATACTTTTTTTTTTATTTAAGACTGGCCCACTGAGACCCAAACGTGTGGCGTCCTCTGAAAGCCCCGGCAGAGCGGATATTGGCAGATCCACTGATCCAGTCCAGCAGAGCTGCTGCGGCTCTGTGGAGGCTGCCCTCTCCTTTCTGCCGCGCTGCTCACTGATAATGGGGTCCGCCCCAGTCCACCCGGGTATCCTCAAAAAGTAGCCCCTCGCGCATTGTCCCTGAGCCGACACACTTCACCGTCACTGGTTCCCCCTCTCGGCGAGCTGGGAAAGCGGGGCCCAGACCACAGCAAAGGGCAGGTCGGGGAGGCAGTAGGGATGGAACGGTTTATGAAAACCGTCCCAACCGTTTGGTTCGCCTGTCTCGGTTCGTTTCGATTCGCGTGTGTTGCGTACGGTTCATGCACTGCTCCTTTTTCTCAGAGGGAAGCGTGTACACTCCAGAGCAGAAGGTGGCGCTACTGCGCCCAAAAGCCAACCACCAGTAGTAAACAAGAAGAAGTGAAGCAGCGTAGCTGATAAAAATCCGACGCGTCAACAGCACTCTATAGGTCTGCTTTATGGGACCACTTTGCATTTAGAGGGAAGCACATGTTGGAACTAGCACTGTTTCCTCGCTTGCAATGCCAGAATCTCACCTACTTTTAACCTCAGACTGTCACAATGATGTATCAAATGTCAGACTGCTTTTTTCTTTCAGTTTTAACCTGATTATACAAGACATAATAGATTTTCCTAACAATCAACATATACCGAACCGAAAACCGTCACCACGAAACCGTGAATCGAACCGAACCGTGGATTTTGTGAACCGTTTCGCCCCTAGGAGGCAGAGGAAGGTGGCCCCCAGACGGGGAGCAGGTGAACCAGGAAGCCGAGCGGTCAGCGGGGGGGGCGCCCCCGGCCCGGCGGGGCTGTGGCCCCTGCAGGGATTTACGTGTCTGTTTCTTGGCTCGTGCGCGGGGAACTGATGCCCGGTGTCCCTCTGCCAGCCGACCCTCCGGCCCTGGTGTCTCCACACGGCCCCCCATGCCAAGGCCCCGTGCGGCTGTTGGGTCAGTTGGCGCTCCGCCGGCAGCTTGTTTGGCACCTCTTGGATGCCTTCGGTCCATGTGTCTTCATCAGCTGGCTGTCACCAGCCGGAGGCCATTGCTCTCCTGTCTGGACAGCTTTATTATAAGTCTATGGGCTTTAAGGGCGGATGAGGACATTGTGGGGTTTCTGAGCCACGGTGGAAGTTCGATGCTGTGGGTGGGGGGTTGTCTCCTCCTCTTCCAGTCCATCCAGAGACAGAAAAGGCTGAACGGTGATGGATAGAGGTCTTAAATCTTTGCAATTTCAGTGTTTTTTGTTTAGAATGTCAAACCAACGTGGTGCTAATTGAATATTGTTGGTCACTGAACTGAACTTGGCATGGCTCATTAAAATTTCTGTGGCCTCACTGCAATATTTCCATTGATTTTTTTTTTCCTGCTTTTCTCTTCCATACCAAAATTCAACTTTGAAGCCAACAGCAGAATATTTCCAGGAAACGTTAACTTTTGAAGTTGTTTCTTGCTATATTTTTAAAGTTGCCTGACTAAGTCAGTGGTGCTTTCACAGCCTGCTGGAAACCTCGTTGCTTGTGGCTGTGCCGTTCTCATAGTAGAGCGACTTCAGAAAAGAGCCGGCGCGCTAAGACTCAGCTGATTATTGTTATTCTTCTCCTTGTAACTTTTCCTGCTCCAACACTGGGTCAGCAGCGCTAATCACTGAAATGCGTCACCATAACTCTGTGTCAAAACGACGACACGACTTTTCAATATCGGCTCTATTTTTAACTATTTGTGGCCCCTTTGATGTTTGCTCTCGACAGATAGCATGATAAGTATCTTTATCCTCTCTCGTGGTTCTCTGCCTTTCTCTTAAAGTCACATAAAGACATGGTAAAAAAGTTTTTTGATCAGACTGCGATGGCACCAAAGCAGGTTTCCTCTTCAAACTGTTGTAATATCACTAAATGAAGGAACAAACACACCGGTTCCATGTAACTTCCCCGGTTGTCGGCCTTCATGCAAATTTGTTTTTCAAGAAAGTTTCATAACATCTGGAGTTAACCAGATGTTATGAAAGCTCGTGTCGGCATGGGCTTGAAGGAGCAAGAAGTTTTCCTGGTGATTCATGGCGAGCGCGTGGGTGCATGCCGGTGGTTGTTTAATATCTTCTTCTTTTTTTTTCTGCCTGCATTCATATTTCTTTCCACCGGTTTCTCGATGGTGGAGATAGGCCCACATGCAGGTGGAGCTGCCACCAACAGGAACGTCTCGGCCATCCGGTCCGCTCAGACGAGGGAATTTCTCACCGGTTGGGTTTTCCTTTAAGATGCTTGGGCTTTTTTTGTTGTTGTTGTCTGCACGATAAATTATGAAGATCCTCTTAGCTGCTCAAGTAGTGGAGCCATCTGCACGGGGCCGTTTCCCATTGTTTCTGGCATGTTGGTGAACAAGCACTTCTACCTTTCCTCGCGTCCCATCCCGTCACTTACCATAATTTCCCCTCCGACCGGCAGCTCTACCCAGTCCCTCTCCCTGAGCCCCAGCCCCTGGCATCACCATAACTAAACCCCAGATGGTGCTTCTTTCTATCCCTTCCCCCTTGAGGGTGCAGACTCCTCACTCCAAGTGGGTGCGAGCAACTGCTGCTGCTGTTTGTACTGTGCTGGGGTGGATGGGGGGGGCGGGGGGAGTCCTGTTGTTTCTGCGAATGTCTCTCTCCCTTCTCTCTTTTTTTTCTTTTTTAAAGTGTAATTGTAGAAGAAGACTTAGGCCTATTAGATCTAGCATATAATTGAGGGCAGGCTGCCTGGGCGCTCGCCCTTGTTTCTGTTGTCTAGAAAGCAAGTGGATTAACGGGGGAGAATAGGATCAGGGCTTAAGTGTTGCTCCATCACGGCCCGGCTTCAGCAGGGCGCCCGGCTCCCTGCTCCCCGCCGCCCGCGCCTCCGCCTGACAAATACTGCTGTCCCGACCTCTCTGAGGGCACCTGTGATCGCCGGGGATCACAGAAATGGCCGCCCGGCTCAAGCCACCGCGGCCCCCCCCGCTCAGCTCCACTCAAAGCCTCCTAGGTGTCGCCCTTTGACACCTCCCTTTCGACAGGAAGGTCCGCGGTGCCCTCCAAACTTTTTCACACTCTTTGTGCCGCCCGGAGATCAAACCCCTTTTTGCATATCCTTTTTAATGCCGTCACTTGTATGCAAAGTGAGGGAGCCCTGCGAGATGCTGCCGCCCGCCGCCGCCCCTCCCCCGGCCCCTGAGTGACAGGCGGGAGCAGCAGTACATGCATCAGATGGTTTCACATGGGGAGTGTGTGCACAGAGGGGGGAGCGGAGGGGCACATGCACTTTTTTTTTCTTCCCCTGCCAGCCTCATTGTTGCAGCTCCCCATGGTTCCCCCTCTCTGTCTCCAGTCTGGGAGGCATCCCCTCAGTTGGGCCTAAAAGCCTGTGTGTTTGCAGCTGGATGTGAAGTTGAGATGAGAGGTGATGAAAAGTTTGCCAAAGCAGGTATCCGAGGAGGGGGGGGGTCTGCCTGAAAGCTTCTGCTGTGTGTCTATGCCTGGTTCCCCTAGTTTATCTCCCCCATTGTTGTTGTTGTTGTTGTTATTTCCTGGTACACCTGCCACACTGAGCCCGTCAGGCCCCATTCCTTTGAGTTTGATCCGATCCAGTGTAGCTTCACCTTCAGGCTAGCTACCAAACAGGCTTCTTATGCTTTTGACTGGCTCTTGCACAACACCTCCCATCAGACAAGCTTCCAGCTGCCTTAAGCCGGGGGGGAGGGGGGGGGGGGGGGGGGGGGCTCGTTACCTTTTGTCCCCCGGCGCTAACAGCCACTTTCAGGACCTTGGTGTGAGTTACAGTCGCTATGAGGGGCGTCTCTGTTCAGGAAACGTGAGCCCTGTCCATTTTTGGTCCACTTCCGGCTGCATAATGGGGGAATATTGACTCGTACGGCCATGTGTTGTGTTCCTGCTGATTCAGAGCCAAGTTAGAGCCTGCAATCACAACAGGTGTTTCATGGAATGCCAATTGAAAACTTCCTAATTGTACCCTACACTAAATGTTAGTGCTCTTGTAAATTGCCTTTGAGGTGCACACTCATGATTGCTGTTGAGTTGAGAGTCGATAGTTCCTATTTAGCACTTTATAGTTTATTTGTAAAATGTTACAAATGCCAGTAATTTCTATAAATCATCACCTGTTGCTGTGAGATCCACAATGTTTGCTCTTAACCTGAAAGTAGGCATTCAAAAAGTGATATTGCATAAATAAATCTCGAATGACTTGAATCTTTATTTAAATAACAGGCATGCGAATGGCTGAAATAAGACACTCTTTGAAGCTGAGTTCTCCAGAGCAGCTCTTTTCCTTCGTGTTCTGGGAAAAATGGAGCTAGATCCACCTTCTCCAGCAGCTGCCCTCTGTGTGGGCAGCCCCCCCCCTCTTCAAATGAGTTACGGGGCTGGGCTTTCTCCATACAAAGACTCATGTCAGTGTGAACACGGCCAAAGTTCCTCCGGAGCTTTTGCTCCGTTGTTTTGGGAATGTCGGGACCTTGTCACACCAGCCCGACTTCAAAGAAGCAGAGCCAACCAGACCGGGGGCTTTGTCACATCTTCTGTTAAACGTGGCATTTAAACAAAGGCCAGCGTCCACAGCCTCTTTCAACCCACAGAAATGCCACTATTTTTTCTTTCTTAGATAACTGAGGAGTTCCCTTTAAAAAAAATCCCAGATCGAGATTATTCTCCAGGATTTCCACGGCCTTCCAGTAATGGGCCTTTTAACGATCGTGCGTGTGTGTGTGTGTGTGTGCGAGCGTACGCGGGGCGTCATCTGGATCAGGAAGTTCAGTTTCTGTGAGGAAGTTGATGACGAGGTTTCCCACTCTCTGGCAGTGGAGGTGCGAGAGGCTCGGCTGCCCCGGGCGGCCCCCCGGCCCCCGGAGCTGGACGCTCCTCGCCTGCAGCGTCCACCAGCGGCTCCAAGGCAAAGGGGATCCATCACCAAACCCTCCCCCTCCCCACCGACTCCAGCCCGGCCACCTGTCCCACCTGGCCCTGACATTGACTCTGTAATAAAACACAGCTGGAGCCTGACACTGACCCCACAGCTGTGCGGAGGACGGGCCACAGCTCTGTGTTTTGGCGTTTTCTGGATGGTGGTCGCATCTGTTTCATGTAGAATTTCTCCCAGTCGACCCTTAGCTTTTTATTTATTTATTTTTTTGGGGTGGGTGGTGTCACTCCAGATTGTATTTAGTGGATCAGACGAAAGAACGCAGGTATGTCGGCCTCCACGTTTCTGCTGAGACCCGCGCGGCAACAACTCAGAAGATGTTGATGCCTTCCTCTGATCAGATGAAGCGTACATCCTGAGGATGCGAGGGCGTTTTCCTGTGGCATTACGACTGTGTGTGCGTGTTTGTCATGTGGCAGGAGGTGGTTACAAGTGGGGGAGGAGGAGGAGGAGGAGGAGGGGGTTGTCAGATGATGGCTCCTGGAGGAACCATGTGTGAGCTGGGGGTTGGAGGAAGAAATAAAGAAAGACACACAGGAGAGCTAAAAAGGAGCCTTTACACAACAAACAGGTCTCCCTTCCCCCTCCGGCCTGCCTGCACCCGCCCTCCAACTGTTGGTGATATGGACCTCAGAGGAGCTGTTAACAGCAGTGCCAGAGAAGGTGTCTGTTGTAGCCGGAGAGGCCAACCCCCAGATATTACAGGCCCAGCGGATCTGCAGCAGGCTGCCGTGCCTCTTATCACAACCTCTCCTCACTATCTTGCTTTCATTTTGCATCAACCAACCACTCAGCCACACGGTTCCTCTCATGCTATCTCCCCCCCTCTCTCTCTCTCTTTGCATGCAAGATTTTTGTACACGAGCAGCAAAAACACTTTTATTTTTATCAGAAAAATGCTACCGTGCGCTCTAATGAAGCCTCCTATAACCGTCCGTCTGCACTGATTCATGTCTTCAAACAGCCAAACAGATGTTCTCACTTCCTAATTGTAGGCGCAGAGTCGAGTGATCACATAAAACGTCCATCCATGTTTGAGGCACCACGAAGAAGTTGTCTGTGGCTTTCAACGTTAGCACCACTATTGGCGTTTCCTGCAAAATGTCGCTTCTTCACACAAAATAAGACCTTCACAGTCGGGCCTCTCTGTTACTCCTCATGTGTTCTCATTACCCGGCGGGCTGCGCTCGTGTTTAATTGTCCCCTTCCTTTCTGTCCGTCTCTCTTCGGGGAGCCGGCCTAGTGACATTTAACCATCAATATCATGAAATTATTTCCAGGCCTCACACAGTTGCATGGTTACCAATTATTCATGATCCCATGATCCATGTTAAGTTAAAGGCTTGCAGCAGGACCACAACCGAGGTTTGTTCCTTATCGACCCGGTGAACGCAGCACATCGCAGTCCTGGAAGAACCAAGTGTCTGAACTCCCCCGTAGCCTGAACAGAAACCTACCAGTCAATGAGCAGTTTCCAACACTCTCGTTGGAAGATCGTCATAAAGGTGGACGTGGCTCATTTCACTGGCCTGTTGCCACTCAGGCGATCTCATCTGATAACAGTGAGACCAACACACGTTCAGAAAATTTCTTTCCATTTCTTAAATAACAAAAATCTGGAGACCTTGAATCTGCTCATAATGACTTTAGTTTGCCAGCATTTAGAAAGTCCACTTTCGGTAGAAATACCAATCTTTTGTAGATCTGGTGTCTTGTAAAAATGGTTGGTGGTCCTCCTTTGTGTTCCCCGTATTGACATGCAGTGTATATGATGTATTGTAATGACCCCACAGCAGGGTGGTGATTATTCCTCACTATTGATCACTTCGAATCCCCTTTGAAACAGTCATTTGATGTGCTGTGTAAACTGGTAGTTTTCCGTTTTTTTTTCTTTCCCACAAGCAGGTGAAAAATGAAGTGTTGACTGCAGCTGCTTTTCTCATAACGAGAAAGTGTCTACATTTCAAGCGAAAGAGGCCTCTGTGGCAATATGACACAATTTCCCAGTAAAAAGGGGTAGTTGATCCTTCTGCCTGATGTTTTCGCTACAGCTCTCCTCGGCGACTGCTGCTGTGTGGTTCTTGGTTTTTCTGTTTTTGCCGTAGATTGAGATCTGGTCACACTTTTGGGCTTCACAGGAATATTCTGTCTTTTTGTCTTAACAAAAGAAAAGAAAAAAGCCTCTGTTAATTTTGCATCCTTCTCTGCGTGGTATGTGCATTTGGCTGAATCTGAGCAAGCAGCATGTGTGTCTCTTCCCCCCCGTGAACTAAATTATTTATCTTGACGCTTGCATCTTAAGTCAAATCGATGATGAACGCATGTCCAGCATGTCCGTACAGTTTAGCCCAGTCCTGGTCGGCTCTGAGGCCGTTGAAAACCGGCCTCTTCCTGTCAGACGCGCCGATGTTTATCTGGGCTGTCTCCGTCCAGAAGCCCCTTTCCCCACGACTCCCAGGCCTTTGAGTGAGAGATGTGGATGCAGACTCTCTGTTCTGCTGATGAGGGCATGGGGGGGCGGGGGGGACGACAAATGGTCCTCCTGGGTGTTGCTTTTCGCGCTTTCTTTGCTGACAGATGAGGCGAAGGAAGTTTAGTTGTTTTAAATGAATATTTTCAGTTTCCATAATTACGGGGGGGGCAAACAGCCAATTACATTTCACTTTATTATATGGAAAGCGCTCAGCCCTGAGCTACTGTAAAGCCTACAGGCCGGTGGGAGTGGGGACAATGTGTGGAGGGAGAGGAGAGATAAGGAAGACGGAGAAAGGAAAGAGAGTGGGGTGGAGAGTGCAGCAAGGGTGTTGTCAGGGGAATAATAGAATGCCTCAGAGGCCCTCTCAGACCCTGGGCAGCGGGGCAGGGGGAGGAAAATGCTGTGGAGGAGTGGAATAAGAAGTTAAACCAGTGAGAGAAACAGCGGGGGATTCTGCAGAAAAGGCTGGCGAATACCTTCGGGGTGAATTGCCGATTGCAGGCCGGAGGGCAGACACACCTTCTGACAAGCCTTTGACTCGCACTCCGATCTTTGTCTGAAAATGTAGTCCGAACGGCCCGTTTTCTCTTCTTTCTCTTTTTTTGGCCCTAGCAGCAGTCCTGCGATAAGTCGGACGGCGCCGGGGTCGGACTCGCCCTTTGCAGCCTGTCCCACGCCGGCCTCTTATCTGCCTGCATCATTGATCATTAATGTGAAGCAGCCAAAGTACCAAACGGGGTCGGTGCTCCTGGTAGACTTTTCCAGCCGGCCGTTTATTGGTACCAGACCAGTGAAGGACCGACCTTCCCACCGAACGAATCCCCCCTTCCTTTTGCCACCTGAGAGGTTGTGTGGCACTTCAAAGTCGGAGATGGGTGGTGTTAATCCAGGGGCCGCAGAGAGCCCCCTTCAATCTGCTGTACTCTGCACAAATCCCCTTCCCCTGTTGTGGCCCCCGGCTTTTTCAAAGCGTGATCAAAGTGCAGCCGGCCTCTGATGGATGGGCTCGGGGGGCTGGCCCGCGGAGGACCTGGAAGCAGAAGAGAGCAGCACACAGGATCTCCGGGCATCCTTTTGCACATGTGCCTGCAGACGGACGCACAGGATGGCTTTATAATCTCTCCGCTGATCAAAGTTCACGGCTTCTCCCCAGCAGCTGGATAGCATGTGTAGATATGAGGAAAGCATGACTCGTGCACTTTAAAGCCTCCGCTCAGTCTCTGTGTGGCCCATGTGCAACAGCGCCAAAGACTCACAAAGTTATATACATGTAGCTAATATAGCGGCTTTCTTTTTAGTTATTATTACAAATGAATTTAAATTCACAACTTCAGTCTCTTGAGGAAAAAAAAGTTTGTGTAATTTGGAATTATATTTGCTCCAGTCGTTATCGTGTAATAAATGCATAAAACCACTCAGATTCGGGGGAAACAATCTAATTTATGATTTGAATTATTTCTAAGAAGTTGTGAGTCTCTCATTTGTTGGTTTGACTCTTATTTAGTTATTTAAATGGGAGATTATCTCAATAATTGAAGAGCGCCGCTGAGCAACAAATCCCCAAATGGTGCTCGCCTTCTTTGGCTCCAGGAGGAAAAAGATGAAAATGCAGAAAATGTCACTTTCAGAGGAGGTTAAAAATAAGTGTCTCAATCCTGAGGCTGCTCACTCAGTTTGGGGGCTGTCACCTCTGATCAACACACTGAATCCAGTCCTCGGTTAATTTGTGAGTTGACTTTTTTTTTTTTTAGAAATCACTCTCCGCCTTGTTGGGCTGAGATGCAGCCTGTCCATCCTTTTTCCATCATTTTTGCCCTCTCGCCGGCCCGAGCGCTGCGGCTAATCCCTTTGTTGTCCGCCGGCTCCCATTGTGACGCATGACAGACACAACTTGTTTAGAAGCAGCGGTTTTTGTTGCGTGGATCACGATAAAGACATCGGAGTCGGCCCCCCTTTAGCCCGGCCCCCCCTGGTCCTTGTAACACATTGTGACCCCAGCTGCTCTCATCATTTGCAATCAACAAAACAAAGCTTCCACATTGATTGGTGTTGGAGGAGTGTGTGGAGTCCATCGGCTCGGCTCAGAGGGGGTCATTTATTTGGTCACGCAGGAATTACCGGTCACCGAGAAGCACGTTCTGTGCAAAACTATCCAAATAATCCAACGGGCGATGCCGCCTTGATGTCGTGCGCTCTGCACGTCCAAGTTCGAGAGGCTCAGCCCTTCACTGTCGCTGTGTGAAAGAGGCGGTTTCAGCTGGTTTCTTAAGGCCGGCACAGGTCTTAACAAGAAAAGGATCAATCTTTCCTTTTTGCTCCCGTGACTAAGGCTGCGTAATGTTGTTTCTGGTCTGAGTGAGACGTTGGTTTCTGGGTATATACTTCTTGCTTTTCAAGCCTAATCCTCATTCAACTTCTTTTTTTTTTCCCCCCCTAAAACAATCGCTTTCGGTCGCTTTAACGTTTGGAAATGCAGCTATCTTTTCTCACACGTGTCACAAGACCTGCAGGACTTTATCTAACGTCCAGCCCTGTGCCTCGGTGTGTTTGGGTGGGAGCTGGGGCCCGAAGCAGGCCCCAGCCGGCCTTCTGTCACACTCCATTCCCTGCTCACCTCCAGCCGAGACATTTATCTTATCCTGTTTTTCAACTTCTGCCGCCCTCCCCTCCTCCCCTTTCTGTTTTTCATCGCGCTGACTCGCCGGCTCCTGGCTTCCGTCATCCTCCATGGCCGGGAGGTGTGTACGCTGACCTTTGGCGGCCTCTGAGCTCAGCCCTGCTCCTCCGGGGAGAGGCAGACAGGGGAGAGACGAGTGGGCGCACCATAATTAAGCACGTCTCCTCGTCACTGAGAGCATTTTGAAGTTGAGAGGCGAGACGGCGGTGAAAAGGAGAAGAGGCTCTTTTGTGAGTGTGGCTGCTGGTCAGCTGAGAGCAGCCATGTTCTGTTTTTGAGGATCAGCTGGTTGCGTTTCAGCCGGAAGGCTTTGTTTTTATATCCTGCAAAAGGGGGACTGAAAGTCAAAGGGACTCTCTGCCCAATGGAAGGCCTGATTTCCATTTCCAGCTTCTCTACCTCCCTCTTTCCCCTCTTCCTCTTCCCCCTGCGCTCCTGAGCCTTTGGGTATCTTTAGGGAGAGATGTGCATGCTGGGTAGCCGTGCGGGGTGCCGGTTCCTGGTTGGCCGGCAGAGCAGAGGAGGGGGCGTGGCCGCGTCACGGCTCTCGGCCCCTGCTGTCTGCCATCTTCCCTCGCTGCTTTCAGGTCTTTTTAGAGTTTGCTCTGCCAGTTACTGCCGCTTCATAAAACCTCAATGGCCGTAACACAATACCAGGCAAGAAAGGGGTCATGGCTAAACTTGAACCTCTGCCGCAGCCCAAACCACCACAGGCAAACCAGGGAAACCTGAGGGGACAAGTGGCAAATTCCAAGCACCCCTCCTGCTGCCTACCTCTGCTGTCCTGCCTTCTGCTGGTAGGAACCTGTATGCCAAAACTCCCCCAGACAAGCAGGCCTGTTTGCTTTTTTGGTGCGTTACTTCACAGCTTTAATGCATCTCTTTTTATTCATTGCATAAAAATCCTCTCTTTTTTCCTGGTTGTTTTCCCAGCACAGGAAGTTTGTCCTTCCAAAACTTCACAGCTTTATTAATCGTGCCATGGAACTATTTCGACTGGCTAAACCTGCAATCTCGACCATAAACCCGGGGTAATTCTTCGGAGAGGCACTGACAGTCTTTTGTTGTTGTCGTTGTGATGTGCAGGAGCTGGAGAGAGCCCTGTCGGGACAGGATTTGGACTTCCTCGGGGACCTCCTCGCCTGTCTGTTGCAGGGATGCTACCAACGAACTGACATCAGGTGAGCAGAACCTGTAAAGAAACTCTGAGAAGCTGCCAGAATGACTGATAATGTTTGGCAAAAGTGGGTAACATAATGAAACATATGGCTTCACAAGAGGACTATAGATTTATACAGTATTGATGATGTAGATATCTTAAAGGCTCCATCTAATCTAATTTTGATTACTTTGAACTTGGCTGAGCTTGGTGGCAGTTTTAGATGATTTTATTCATTCAACTTTACACACTCCATGCTCTCCTCTGCCACTGAACGAATTGACAAATATGGTGACATTATTCAGCTTTACTATTGACACATTTGAGCAATAAGTCACTTGAGTTGGCGTTGGCTCTGCAGCAGAGTGAGTGTGTGAGACTCTTTCCCCGGGACCGACATGTAAGTCTTTACAAGGAGAGTGGAGGGAGTGGAAACGTGTCCGACAAGTTTTTAAAAGGCGTGAAAGGAGCAGTGAACGTCGAGCCTGCCTAAAAGAAATCACAATTTAACTTCATTCGATAAGTCATAGCGCACCTTTTATAGGATGTTTGAGTCACTACCGCCCAAAGCCACAGAGGGGTCAGGAGTTCAAATGGGGGGAATGAAAGGGTGTGACTGGTTCTGAAAGTCCCACGACCAGCCACAGCTCTGCCACCCCCCCATTCAGATGATCGGAGAAATCAGAGATTGGTATTCAAATGTGCCGACATGTCGAGTCTCTCAGGGTTCCCCCCCCCCTACCCCACCCGTCCACATGCCTCCTACTCCACTCCATCATCAGAGAAGTGAGCAGATACAGGCGGAGGCAGGAGCGATCCAGTTTTTCCGCCCGGGCAGCCGGCAACAGGAAGACAGCCGGCTTTATTGGTCTGGACAGGCCCTGGCATCCTGGGGGCGGCCGCTCTGCACCGGCCTTTCACAGCGCTGCCCTTTTCATCCGCACGCGTTAAACGCTCTGCCGGAGCGGGAGGAGGTGGGGGGGGGACAGAACAGAGGGGAGAGATGGGGGAGTGAGAAGGGGGGAGTCTGCAACTGTGTGAAAAGTGCACACTGCTCTTTCAAGATAAGCCCTTTTTTTTTTTTCTTCTCCTGTCCTTCTTTCTGTGTGCGGTTGCATAGATGCTCACCCCTGCCCCGAGCCCTTGTCCTGTTCATCTGAGCTGGAACTGAATAGCCGGGTTTAATCCGCTATAGCTGAACCGGAACCAACATTTATTTACTAGATCCCACTCGCAGCTGAGACGCAAACCCAGCTCCCATTCAGCCAAACTTGTCCCTTTTTCTTTTCCTGCGCCCTACTCCTTCTTTCCTCCAGCCACCCTGTGCCTTTTTTTTTCTTTTTTGCTCCCTCTGTACAATGCAGCCGGAGTTTCTGAGCCCTTCCCTGCTTTCTGCTTCTGGATAAATACGCTCCACACATCATGTTTTCAGCCATGTCCTAGAACCAGATTCCCGCTCAACAAAGCAAAAACATCCCGTGTTGCCGCTTATTTTTGGATAGTACTGGTCCAGTTTGGCTTCACCTGTGAGTGGTGTCTGTATTTTTTATGCATCTTTAACATAATCAAAGGACACTTCTAACAGGGGTTTGTGCTTTCAAGCAGCTAAGCTCCACTGTTTGTTTGTTTTTTTATATTAGAGCCTGGGGCTTCCTTACAGTTACAGTTTTGGCCCCAAAAGGAACTTCAGAAAGACTTGTTGATTTTAATTAATCGGTAATTAGCTATAGAATAATCTATAAATATAGGCTCCAGTCCCCCTGCGACCCCATTTGGGAAAAAGCGGTTCAGAAAATGGTAGGGTGGATCATCTATAGCTAAGGGTTTGAACTTAATTCACAGTCAGAGGAATCTATAAATCAGTGTTACCCAAGAATAGCGACTGAACAGATGTCCACCATCAGGAGTGGAGGAGGCACAGACCAAAGGCTTAAAGCCAAAGCAGGTATCTCTGTGACACGGCGTGGACGTCCTGCTTGCTGCTGAGGCCTTTGGCGTGGACTTGTTGGCACAACAAAGGGTGCCGGCAGACGCTAACAGTGAGCCTGCTGTGCCCTTCAGCCCTCAGGCGTTCAGCCGTTACCTGGAGGACATCATCAGCTACCGGTGGGAGCTGGAGGAGGGGAAGCCCAACCCACTGCGAGAGGGGCCCTTTGAGACCCTGCCGCCGCGCACGCAGGTGGAGCTGCTGCACCGGCTGTGCGACTACCGGCTGGACGCCGCCGACGTCTTCGACCTGCTGAAGGTACAGCACCACCGCGCCGACGTTTGAGTCGTAAAGCATCTCACCGTGAGGAGCACAACTCACTGGGAAACCTGTGGAAGTTGTGTGGTGTGGAAACTTTGTGTTGTAGATTTTATCTGCTGTAGCTTTTATTCATCAATTCCCCCCGTAAGATACAAAGGTGCCTCACGTGCATGATTCATGACGGCGTGGGCCCAAAGGACAGAGTGACATCACCCACTAATGAGTGAGGACTTAAAAGCGTACGGTTTATCAGATGCTCTGCCCCCTCCCCTTCTCCTTCAGGGCCTGGATGCAGACAGCCTGAGGGTGGAGCCCCTGGGGCAGGATGGGGATGGAGCCCTCTACTGGTACTTTTACGGCACTCGTATGTACAAAGAAGAGCCAGTTCAGAGGAAAACTGAGAAGTTCAGGTAAAATCTTTTGTTCCGTGTTGGTTCTTTGTGTGTTTCTCTGATCAAATGTTGTGATGCCGGAACAGATGACTTCTTTGTGGTCTTGGCACTTGTTAAATAAAGTCTTTTTTTTATCCCTATGTCTTCAAAAGTGAAATGACTGAACTGACACTGCCTGAGAAAAAGAAAAGGGGAAGGCCACCAAAGAAGAGAAAGTTTGAAGATCCTTTTCTAAGGTCAGACAAATGGAAATCGAGGCCAACAGCGTAGCACAAAACTGCAGAATTATGGGTCTATTAACGAAAAATAAGAAAATGCAACAGATTGTCACTGCAGCAGGGTTTTAATGCCTTGGAATAAAAAGCTGAATGAAAATTTTAATGACTTAGCATGTTTGTCTCTGCTTAAACTCACCAACGTCACGAAATTTTCGCTATTTGTGCTATTTGTTTTCTTAGTGATGCTGAAAGTGAAGTGCCGGACGTGCAGACAGAAGAAGACAGAAGAATGGATGACCTTCCTCCAAGCACATGTGAGCCACATCTCATTCAGCAGCCTCCAAGTTACTCACCCATATGGCCCACTTGGGTTGTTTTGTATTTTACACCAAACTTTATGATGAAAACAGTATTTGTGAGCGCAGTTTTCTCTCACTTAATGGCCCCAGCTGCCTTCCCTCTGAATCAGCGATCCGATGTCTCCTCTCTGCTTCTTCCAGCTCGTAAGCGAGGCGCTTGGTCCCTGGTGTGCGATACAGAGCAGCAGTGGATCAGTCTGGCGGAGAGCATCAAGGACAGAGGCTCCCCACAGGACCGCCACCTCTACCGGGTCATCACCCAAAACTTCCTGCCCGAGATCAGCAGCATGATCGAGCACAAGGTCAGACACCGACAGGAGGCCGCCGTTGGTCTCAGTGGCCCCATTTCATGTCAGATGTGGTGCGTTTTTAGGTAGGATGCATGAATTATTCTGATGAATCGAACAGCTCCCCTCTTCATAACGCTGACAGCAAACAGCTCACCTGTGTGCCCAGAAAGCATCACTAAACTTGATTGTATTTAATCCCACCTGGATTTGAATCAGGATTGTTCTCCTCTCTGTTTAAATTGAGGTAAAGTGGGACCAGTCTCTGCTTGCCAATTTTTTGTTCTTTTTAAGATGATTAGCTTTACTTTTTTACTTTTTTTAATCTTCAGCTCAGTGTGAAGATATGTGTTAGGAAATGCCATAAGTTATTTTCCAGTGTAAATTCCATCCCTGAGCTTTGTGTGAAGTACCTCAGGGGAAGATTATACTCATACTTGTATCACTGTTCCAGCATGTTTGAGCCTACACAGTTTCTTTTTTTTTTGTCTTGTTTGCAAAAATGGGGCTCCACAGTCGTCAACCCCCACCATGGATGAAAAGTTCTGTTTGCCTGTTGAATGTATGATGTGTGTATGTTGTGTGTTTCTCTCTGGTTTTGATCCAGAATGATTACACAAACCAGCTGCTGAAATTTGACTGTGCAGAAGTTTAAGCAACATAGAGCCGACTTTCCTGTTTCTCCAATCCTCCGCATCTGATTGGCTCCCACAGCAGCCACTAATAACCGCCTGTAACCTTTTGAAGAAGAAAAAAAGAGCTTGGGAAGTAAAATAGAACTTGTGAAAGGACAGAAAAGAGAAGTGAATCCTTGCCTTTTTAGAATTTCATTTTAGGTGTTTAGGATGTTCATGAAAACTCTAAACTGTGTTTTAGTTTCATAAAACCTTTAAGTTTATTGTGGATGTTTAACAATGACCTTTTTTTCCAGACTTGAGCAGATTAGCTGATCAGTGTGTAAACAAACAGTTTATTATGATTAAAAAGGAGTTAGTTTCAGCTGTAATTGATCTGGTTGTTGGTTGCTTATCAGTTTTTAATCCTGCTGTCTGTAGCTCTACTTTAGCCCTCTACTCTGGCCCTTACTGTTGCTATAGAAACCAGCCGAGCCTTTCTCCATCATCAGAGGTGAAGTGAAGACCCCTGCTGGGTGTCAGCAGAGAGGTCACTCACTCCTTGTTCTTCATTAATTCTCCTCGACCACTCAGGATACATTTGAAATAACCCTTTGTAAACCTTCTCCCGGTACACGGTATCAGCATTCCGAGGATTTCTTATAGAGCTGTAAAGCTAATAGATGTTAATTTGAGCTGGTCGGATCAGGAGACGTTTCATTAATCAGCGTCCATTTGTGAGAGCTTGACATTTAACCCCAGCTCTCAAAGCTTCAAGACACAAATCTATGGAAAGGCTCCTCTCTCTTCACAGCTCTGATTAACTTGAAATGGGTTAAATAACTCTCTTAATGAGAGGGAAGACATTCCCTCCGTGTTCCTCCAGGATGCAAATATATGCCACTGGCTTCCGAATATAGCCGGCGCCATAACGACGCTGGAGGAAAACGCACTGCTTCACCACAGTGGCACGATGTGGATTTATCCCTAATCTGCAGATTAGAAGGAAAACAAGTGTTTACACTTGTATTCCTTAATTCTGGGGCTTTCTTAATACGACTGAGCAGCATGTGATCATGAAAACATTTCCAACCCTTCAAAATAGATAGCTGCATCCACAGCAAATTTCCTCCGACTGCAAACGTTGTGTTTCTGATTTGCGGTGCGTGTGCTAACAGCAGATTGTGTATCTCTGAAGTCTCTCCCTGTTGGGGGGTCAGGCTGCTGTCACCAGCCAGTTAATGGGCCACTGACAGCCAGCAGGAGCTCACCTTGAGGCAGAATGGCGCCTCTTGATTGACATCTCTGCTGTGCTGCGAGATTCCCCTCGACCTCTCTCTGATGACACCAGAGGCACTCCATCTTGTGTGTGCTGGACGGGGTGGGGGTGTGGGCTGAACTGTGGAGCCCGGGGACACGGCAGCGTTTCCCCCTGAAACACGAGCTAGTGGCAGATTGTGGGGGACACCGAGCTGTACGTCAGCTTTTCTCTCGTCTTCTTTCCGTCCTCCCCTCCACTCTCTCGCTCCCCACCCACACCTTCCTTCCTCTTTGCCCCCTCACCTACAAAGATGCATACAGGATTCTTATAGATGCTTTTGAACTTTTAGGCCTCACTTTTTGATCACTGCACGAACTTTGACACAAGCCTATCGAGACACGTTCTCAGGTTTTGTGCTCGAGGGCTCTTTTAGTCAAACTTCATGGCAGACGAGTCAGGATGGAAACTGGAAGTTTTTCCAGCGATCCCTCTGGTAGAGATGTTTATAGGGTGAAGTCTATTAGCTCTTTCATATTTTTAATAGACCTGCTGGCACACACAGGTTTTTGAGTGTGTTATTTTATGTTTAGGAGTGTTTACAGGATTGAGAGGGTAACTTTTGGAGGATTGAGCAGAATCTGTGACCTCTCAGCACTTAGTGCTGGTTTCTGTTCTGTGGTTTTGTTTCTTAAGGGCTAAAATAAAGATTTGTTAACTATATGAATGAAGCAGAAATATAAGAGCACAAAGGGAACATGAATGTTTGTTACACACAGTCTTATGTGTTTCTTAATCCATTGGTCCCCTCAACAGCTGTGTCTGAATATCAAAGAGCAGCTTTATTTCTCATATGTTTTGGTCGTCTTCTTCTACTTTTTCAGGAGCGAGAGCAGAAACAGAAACTCCTAGATCCAGCCCCATTTCGCATATCACAGAGATCCTCTGAAAATCCCATCAAAGGAGAGGAAGAGGTGCGTTAGTTTGTTTTTGTTTCTGTGCTGCCGACATCAAGTAAACCTCCAGCTGGGCCAATAATAGTTGGCACCGAATGATTTACCTGCGCCCACAGCTTGATAAAGATTGTGCACTTGTTTGAAGTAACTGCCCTATCGGCCCACACTGGATTAACAGCCCTGTGTGAACACATCCAGGAAAATCCCAGCGCCGCCTCAGAGGACGAGAGGAAGAAAGACGAGGATCTGGACAGGCAGGTCCTGCTGGCCGAGCAGCGGCGAGAAGAAGAGAGGCTTCTGCAAGAAGAACGGCAGAGGGAGAAGCTGGAGAAGATCAAAGCCGTGGAAGGTAATGTGAAGAAAGCTGAAAGCTTTAGTCACAAGTAGAAAACTTGCTCACTTCTCCTTCACACTCCTCCTGTGATAACCTCCAGCCCAAACATCTGTCCTGTTTTCATCCTCTCTGTCTGTTAATCTGAAAATGGTTTATTCAATAAACTCATATTGGTGGTTAAATATTAAGAAGGAGCTATAACTGAGCCCTCTTTCATCAGTATCGGAGGCTTGGCTTGTTGAGGGAAGTGGAGCCGGTGACTGGCTCTCAGGATTCCCATCTTGATAGCTTTGGGTTGAATCTTGACGTCTGTAACGTCCGTAAAGCTCCTGTAATGCTGCAGCACACAGGGCATGAGAGGGAATGTAGAACTCCTTTAATCACAAGATCACTTCTTTTTTTTTTTTTTCCTGGCTCCCTCTGATGTCATCTATCAAGGGTTAATGAACTGCTGATTGTGCTTTGGTAGAAGAGCCTCATTAATGTATTATAGATGAACAGCAGGATCTGGCCTGCTCTCTGTGTGGGTTGCAAATGTGGATTGCTCCCTCAGACATCTTTAATCCACACGGCAGGGGGGTTGGCAGGCCCCTCTGCCTTTCATGTTGGAAGATAAAGCTGTGATACATACAGTCTCCGTGCTCTGTTCTTCTCTTTTGATCAACTGGGCCTAAGAAAAGATGCTTGATGAATCGTCCTCTCTCTACTGTTTGAACTGCTGCCGCTTCCAACAGTCGTGGTCTGGTTTTCATTGACTTTGTCAACAGCCTCGACGGGACAGCGAGTGTAGTTGGAACTGAAACTTCAGAGCCCGAAAACCCAGCCGAAGCGCCGTTTCCCTGCTTAATCTTCCGAGCAGAGACCCGTGTAATATCTATTTTTAAGGTTTTAGCTTCCGACGTGTGTGTATTCATCCCCTTCTCGCAGACCGAGCCAAGAGGCGGAAGATGCGGGAGGAGAAGGCCTGGCTGCTTTCGCAGGGAAAAGAGCTGCCAACCGAACTGGTGAATCTGGAGCCGTCATCACCCGTCCACCGAACACGCAGGAATAAAGAATTGTAAGAGGTTATTTGTTTGTTTGTGTCGTCTCCCTAAATGAATCAAGGTTGATTATTTGTAACCAATTCCCCGTTTGACGTTGCAGCTACGACATGGATGATGACTACACTGCCCTTTACAAAGGTATGCTGCAGAACAGAGACTGAATATTTCCACCTTGTCTCTGTCAACACCATCTGTTCTAATGCAGCCTCTCCTTTTTCAGTTCTCGAGGCCCTCAAAGCTCATAAAGACGCCTGGCCATTTTTAGAACCAGTCGACGACTCCTATGCTCCCAATTACCATGAAATAATCCAGGTACCAAATGCCTCTTTGTTTTCCACTTTTGAGTTGAAATCAGTTTATCTGCGTGTGCATTCAGTTTCCTTCTGCTTACTGATTTACACAATCCCACACGATCTTCCACTGGATGACTAGACTTGTTTTGATCGTTCTTCCCATCCCGTTAGACTCCCATGGACCTTTCCACTATTGAAAGGAAGCTCAACGATGGAGACTATGTCGCCAAGGAGGAGTTTGTGGCTGATGTGAAGCTCATGTTCGAAAACTGCATGGAGTACAACGGAGAAGACAGTGGTGAGTTAAGTCGGCTCGTTTTAGACTATCTGAGCAGAGACCAATGCATCAAAATCCATCCGGTTTGTTTATGCTATGAAGGAAAAAAAAAGGGCATGAATGCTTTTCTTGGGAGAAAGGCAGGGGATGAGTGTAGGAGAGGGCAGAAGAAAAGGGGCTGGCCCCGGAGCCGTTGGGGCCAGGGCAGCCGTGACAGTGATTAATGGGGAGTGATTGAGTTGTGCTCCAGTGCTCAGGGGGACCCGAGCCCCGCAGAGCCAGAGAGGCATTCCAGCCCCCAAGCCCCCGTCTGGAGTCATCCATCCAGCTGAATACCCTCCCCTGGGATGGGGGGGCGGGGGAGGTTGTAACGAGGCCTGGCTGGAGCAGGAGGAGGAGAAGCAAGAGGTTTAAGGAGCAGAGGTCAGCCCGCGCCCTCTGATCAGGACACTAGGCCGGGATAGGCTGGAAACAGTCGAGGAATTCTGTGTCACGTGGAGATTTAGTTTTCTGGTTTTCCCCATTGGCATTTGCCTCACTGTTTGAGGGAGCGTGCACGTGTTGTATCCCGGCGGGGGGTTCTGTAGACGGTGCTTAGAAAGGTGGTAATACGAGGATTTTAAAGATCTGCTTGTATGTTTTGTGCCCCCCTGCAGAGTACACCATCATGGCGGAGTCTCTGGAGCGGTGCTTCAGCCGGGCCCTCTCCAAACACTTACCCTCAGAGGACGGAGACACGGACGAAGAGTTCCACGTCAGCCGGGAAGACAAAGAGCGCAAGGACAAAAAACGCAACCGCAGCAGCAAACATCTGGGGCCCGACAGTCTGATCCGAGCCACGGAGCAGGTCCAGCGGAAGCGAGGCTCCCAGGGGGGCAAGGGGCATTCAGGGGAAGAGGACAGAAGGCTGTCACGACCACCGCTGCCCCCCCACTGGTCCAACGGCCCCGTGCACCCTCACGGCCTGCCTCCCAACCCGCAGCACGCCCGGGACGGCGCCATCAGGGGCATGTACCACCCGGGGCAGCAGGTATCCACAGACCAGCCTCTACTCATCAATGTTTGGTTTCCATACATAAATGTACCCGTTACATCGTCAGTCACTTAACCCGGGAGCAAAAACGATGATCCTCTCTGTTCTACTCTGCCAGCTCCATCATCCAGGCAGGCCTCCCGGTCCACATGGCCCCCATGGTCCTCATGGGCCACATATGTATGGCCAAAGAATGTCGATGGACCCCCGCTTTGCCTACCCAGTTCACATTCCTCAACACGGAGACCCCAATCTGAACCGCCTGCCGCACGGCTTCAGCATGCAGGTAGGAAACGGCACAGCTACTCGTGCTTTTATTTATTCGATTAAAACTGGCAACACAGGCCGATGGGGCTGTTTTGCCTCGTCTCGTACGAAACCCATTTTGCTTTTTGACACTTCTCATGCAGCATCGGATGGCTGAAGGACACCCCATGGGCCCCAGGTATCCGCTCAGGCCCCCTCCGAACGAGCAGCACCAGCAGCAGCATCCCTACATGGGGCCGACCCACGGCCCGTCCCTGGGACCACGCCCGATGGCCCTCCAGCCCGGACCCCCCCCCGAAGCCAGCATGTATCCGTCCCACCACCGCCCAGAGGGCCACACCATGCATCCAATGGGCAACAGGTTCTCGGGGCCAGAGGGCCCCCCCCAGCACAGCCACCCCGGCTTGAGGCCCCCCGGCATGGGCGTGTCGAACATGTGGCCCGGCATGAATCACCAGGGCCAGGACAGACTAAACGGCATGCGCATGCAGGATCCCAACATGGTGAACCAGCGCAGCTTCAGCTACGGCGGGATCCCCCCTCCGGTCGGCCATAAGCCCTGGCCAGAAGCTGCCGGATACCCACAGCATCCGTCCAGCGCTCAGTATCAGATGTCCTCCGCCGCCAGCTCCCTCGGGCCCGCGTCCGCCCGGCCGCCCGGGTCCCAGGCAGACTCCTCCGGCCGGACGCTCCTGTCCTCCATGCTGGAGAGCCCCGAGATGCGAGCCCTCCAGCAGCTGTCGGCCTCCTCTGGCCCCCCTGCCGGTTCCCCTCATCAGCACACGGGCAACTTTCAGCCGGCAGGGCCCCCGTCGGGACTTGGCAGTGTCCCAGCTCACCCCTCCAACCCGCCTCCTCCTTCCCCCGAGGTTCAGCTGCTGCGTCCCGCCGGAGACAAAGGGCCAGACAGCCAGCCTGCCCCACACGCAAACTTGAGCCCCAAAGGTAGGCCTGACCTTTACTTTGCACTGTGCCTCAAAGCATCCATTTCATGTTTGACAAGATTCGAGCAGTCAAACGTTTTGCCGAACAACTTGTTCTTTCCACACGGTCTCTAGGTTTTAATCAGCACAGGCTTTATCCCTCCTCTCTGTCAAGTGCTTTTCAAAATTTGATCCAATTATTTCTCCCAGTGAGTAGTAAATTGAATATTCATCAGTTCCCTTAAATGTCCTGCCATTTCCTTAGAAGACGCAGAAAGCTTGCATTTTACATTCAGCTCCAGCGAGAAGTTAGCAAATGTTTTTGCACCTTCACTGAAAAGAAAAACAATAGGGCACAGTTTGTTTGTGTTTTCTAGTTTGTATTCGTCTGACTTGTTCAGAACAATGCAGGGCCCTTACTTTAGTTCCCATCTTTATTTTCTGTGATAAAAGTAGATTACTTTTTATGTCAATTTCAGGGTTGTTTTTTGGTAAATTCTTTCTTTTCTTTTTTTTTTAAAAACAGTGACAACATCCGAGAACAAAATGGCTGCCAACAGCCTTTCTGATGAAACCTCATCGCACAAAAACTGTTTTACAAGCGGCCAGGAGCAGCCGTCCATGCGCAGCCCTAAAGGATGTTACATTTCAGCGGTCGACAGGATGCAGAGCCCCCCGCCGCCACACCCAAGCAGAACGCCGGGCAGCCACTCTGAGCCAGGACTCTCAAATAGTTTAACGGAGAACCTCCTTCCGGCTCACAGCAGCCCTGCTCCCGCTGCCTCCCCTCACACCCACCCGGCCAGCTCCAGACCCACGCAGAGCAGCCCCCAGCACAAAGCCCCCAGCCCCGCCCACCTCCCCCCACACCGGCCCCCGGCGCCCGTTCCCGAATCCCAGAATCCCGCTCTGCGTCTGTCAGACGGCCGGCCGGACGCACACCAGCTGGGCGAGCACCGGCAGAGCACCCCGACTCAACAGCAGCTTCCTCCAGGCCCCCCCGACAGCTCCCCCCGGACAGCCCCCCAGAGCGCCGAGCCCTCCCATCAGAGTGTCCAAAGAATCTCTCCGGGGTGTCCAGCTCTGATGCCCGCCATGTCCCAGAGCGCCACCAGAGGAGCTCAGCCCGCCCCGCTCACCTCGCTGCCCCCCAGCCATCCCGCCCCCCTGCTGCCCTCCCAGCCCAGCCCCGCAGACCACGGAGACCAAAGGCCCTGCGAGCCCACCGGCAGACCGGACCCCGAGGCCACCGCCATCTCCCCACAGCCCACCATGATGGCCCACGGGCCACCGACCGCCATCTATAACCCCCAGGCCTTCAGCCCCAATCACGGCCGGGCCCCGCCGGTGGGGGGCGTCCAGGCTCAAAGGGGGTCGTCGCACGCTCACAATCCGGCCATGCCCCCCCACACCCAGGGGCAGGTCAACGGGGGCGTGGGCCAGTACGGCTTAGGCAATCCTCCCCACCCACACTACAATCACACCACCATGGGCCGGCCCGTGCCCCCGTACCACAATCAGGCCATGAACCCCATGCACAGCCCCGCGCCCCACGCCGCCTTCCACCAGCAGGGGGGCGGGGCCTACTCCTACCACCTGCCGGGCCAGCAGCCCCCGCAGAACCACGGCCCCCTGTCCCCCCCCCATCAGTACCAGCAGCCGGCCTACTACCCCCAAACCCAGACCCAGTCCCAGACCCACAGCCAGGCCAACGGCAGAGGAGCGTTCCCCCCCAAGGAGTGGCCCCGGCCCCCCTACCAGCCCCCCCAGTCCATCCCAGCCGGCGCATACCTGCCCCCCCGGGTCAACGGCCCCCCGAGGGAGAGCAGTGTGTCCCCGCTGGGCTCCGAGGGCTCCGGCGGGGCGGGCCTGCTGTCCCCGGGCCGCCTGAGCGAAATGGGGCCCAGTTCCGGATGTACGGAGGACGGGAAGTCCGGCAGTCCCAAACCGGAGAGCTCCGAGCGGCCCGAGAGTCCCAAAGAGATCCTGGACCTGGACAGCCACAATGCGGCCGCCCGCCGCCGGGGCCTCCAGCAGCACGCGCCCGCCCCCGGCTTCATGTACGACCCCCGGGCGCTGCACCCCGGCGTGCAGCGGGGCGGCGCCCCCCCGCCGCACATGATGGCGCAGGGCTGCGGCTTCGGGAACGTGAGCCCGTACCCCGGGCAGCCGTACCCGGACGCGGGGCGCTACGCCGCCCAGAGGCCACACCCACACCTGATGGAGGCCCTGCAGCGGCCCCAGCAGCTGCCCTTCTCCCCCGGGCAGACGCGCATGGCCATGTACCGGCACCCCCGGCCGGGGGGGCACTTCCAGGGCATGCTGGTCCAGCAGAGGGGCCTGGGACCGGAGCGCTTCCTACAGCCGGGGTAAGAGGGAACGGAGCTTCCACTGTCCGTTTAGAACCGTAACAAGTTTTCTTTTTACATCCAAGCAAACAAGGTATTTTAAGGTGGTGCATTTAAGAGAGTTCACCAGTTATTATCATCCAAAAGATTATAGGGAGCCAAAGTGGCATTTAAACACGAGCATTTAGCTGAGTTTGAGGAGGAAAGTGGCTCCTCTTTCACGGGATGATAAACACTAAAGAATCAGTCCAACCAAAACTTTTCTAGTGGATGTCGACATTTTATTCCTTTTTTTTTTTCTTTTTTTTTTTTTCCATTTTCTTTTCAGCATTTTGGTATTAGAACTGAAATTTCTTTACTGTTATTTTTTTCTTAATGAAATTCTCTAAACCAGATTAAAAGCATCCACTTAATTGGAGTCGACTTTCTACCAGTTTTGAATAGGTTTCGACCTCTTTTTTTGTAGATAAAAGCAGCTGAGTTTGCAGTAATGTTTTCATTAAAAAATGTTTCTGTATTTTTGTCAGAGGGTAAAAAATGGCGTTGGTAAAGTGTTGAGCTGTTTGTTTTGTTTCCACAGGCAACAGATGATGGCGGCCCCCCGAGGTCTGGGGAGTAAGCAGGGACTGTGACATGCCAGAAGATCAAAGTACGCAAAACAGCTTTTTACAGCAGCTCGATTTCACCGCCTGACGCTCCGTTTTGGTTCAGATCATCATATCTTAAACACTACACACGCCGTTTCAGCTGTAAACCTTTGTTTTTTAAAGCATGTGTTTATGTTTATGTTTATGCATTTGGCAGACGCTTTTATCCAAAGCGACTTACAGAGTAGACACAATATTACATTTATCATCACTATGACAATAAGCCATAGAGAGGAGAAACACTGATCAGAGTCAGTGGTGACAGCAAGAGATAGATGTGCATGTTCATGTGCACTTTGATGACATGTTCTTCTCCTTTCAGACAAACTTCTGGGCGTTTCCGGCTCTCAGGAGGCCGCTGACGATGGAAGGCCTCACCCTCCATGAACGTCCCATCCTGAGCTGAATGTTGGACCTGGAACCCCCCACCAGGCGGCCGGTCTTATCAAAATGAAAAGTCAAAATGTGAAATGCTTTTGAGCCTTGGAGAACAAACCTCTGCCCCCTCCCCCCCCCCGGGGGGCCACTTCTGAACAGGTCTGTGGACCTGGAACTCACTCACTGCTTCCAGACTAAAGCGTTGGAACTTTATTTGATTTTTTTTTTTTGGGTTCGTTTAAGGGAAGCTTTTTAACCACTAGGTCAACCCGCCAAACACTTGGAACACTGTCTCTAAAAACACTGGACGTTTTCTATTCCAACCATATCCCTTCAACTCAGGTGTGGAAAAGGAGGTACTATGAGACTGCCCCCCCCGACCCGGTCACCTCACAGGCCCGTCGCAGTTGCCTTGGTTTCCTCTGTGAATGTACGAGCAGACGATAATTACAGCCGTCCGGCTCCCAGCCGGGCTTTTTAAATCTTTTTTAAGGATGTCCAAGCACAGACGCTGCCGTCCGCATCTAAAAGTACCCGATCCTCCGTTATGCACTATGGATTTAGTCTGGACGTCCTAAAACTGAGTGGCCTTTGTTTGTCTTGTACTAACCCCTGATAGACGGAACAGAAATGTATGAAAGAGTAAATTATATATTGACGCCGGCGACCCTGCTGAGAGTGGCACATGCACACAACAAACAAACTCGTCCTATTCTCCCCTTTTTTCTCCTTTTTACCCCCCCGTTTGACCCTGGTGAGTTCCAGCCGTAAGTTTGTAGCCGTTCTTTGTTCCCCCGCAGCCACGGCCGGGTTCCTGTTGAGTGCTTCCTCTTCCTAATGCCAATACTAAGGTTGTCCTCAGGGTGTACAGTTTCTATATACGGGTATGGTCGCGAATTATATGAAGGAGCAGCAACATAAGGAAACGGGGCTGTGGCTGCGGGCTCGCCAGTTCACCTCATTAAAGACGCTGAAGATTTAAGGCTCTGTTTTCTTTCTCCTCATTAAGTCATTTAGCAGCTCACCTTTTTTTTTTTTTTTTGTTTAGATGTGTTTTTTTGTGCGTTTCTGTTTTTCCCCCTCTTGAAAGCAGACTATGTTTTCTTTGGATCTGCTCTCTGTCTCTGCATTCCTCTTCATTTCCTCTGATCCTTCGCCACCACTGTTAATTTAGCTTTTTTATCTCTAAAAAGTGGTGCGACTTGGGGAACTAGCTCGAGTTTTAGTTTAGCAATGGTAAGAAATGCATCTACCTCATGCAGCCCCTCTGTGGTATCCACACCCCCCCCCCCGGCTAAACCTCACCAGGTTGGTATTTTTACTCCCAGCTGATTATTTCAGCACACGTTTTTTTACATTGTAGACTTTTAGAGCTAATACTGTAATGGCCTTGGAATCCTCTCCCTTCTGTCTTTTTGTTTTTCGTGGCGTGGACAAACCAGCTGGATTCAAACGCGACTATTCGGCTACAGATGCTGAAACAATCTCTGCTTTTCGGGGGAACACAGGTGTTTCTCTTCCTGCATGTTTAGTGCTACGACGGGCGATCAAAGCCTATTTTTTAAAGGTGGGACCCCGGAAATTAATCTTTTGAGTCTTTCAGATGAAATACCTTTTATTGTCTTTAGATTGTTTCATGGACAAATGTGCTTCTGTACTGAGGGCCACAGATCCATGGATGAATATCCCCCCTTTCAGGCATTGTCAGAAAATGCTGGAGGAAGCGAGGTGAAATGGCCAGAAGATCGAGGTTAAAGGCATTTTGAAGTGTCAATGATGCCTTGCTATTTTCCTAAAATGGGGGATTATCTGGATAATACGTGTTTATGACAGGGCCACAAAGGAGGTGATGTTCATTCACGCTGCCTAATGTGCGAAGGACAGAGTGTCTTTAAAGATCTGTGAGGTTGTGATGTTGTCTTATTGTGTACAGGTGAGTGTGTGTGTGTGTGAGAGAGTGTGTGTGTGTGTGTGTGTTTCTGGCGTGTGGAGTCGACACCAGAAGGTCGGAGGTGTGCGTTCGGTTCTCACTTTTACCCTGCTGTCATCTCTCTGCACTAGTGGAAACCATTTAGATGTGATTAAATGTGAATCATATTTATTTGCCCTTTTAAGAATTTTTGTAAATTGTCGGACCGGTTTTAATATAAATGTGCTTTCTTTCTTTTTCTCGATGTTTGATGTTTTTAAGCTGTTGTCCTTTACCTCAATAGCATGGTGGCATTGGAAAAAAAAATAGAAAAACATGTTTTTTTTTCTTTTTTTTAACGTCACGTTTACATGTTCTTACCTGACTGACATAGAATATTTTGAAAATGGAAAATTGAGTATTTTCTATACTGTCTTAGAAATAAATAAGTTTTCTCACCTTTGAGTTTCTTATTGGAGTTGATTAAACCCATCATTGGTTTATGGAGAGGCCAATTTGGCTGTATCTTCAGAATTTTGACAATAAATGTAAGTTATTCTGTAAGTGTGAACGTAAGCTAAAAGGCCAGATGCAGCAAAATGTTACAAGAGCTTTTAATCAGAGTTGATCCGGTGGATGTGGACCCAGAGTGGACTGAGGAGTCAGATGCTCGGCTCCTCCTCAGGCTGCAAGGCCCTTTGTGAGGATGCAAGTAATGTATTCTTTTGTTCCAGCTTAAAGAGGACAGTCTTGGCAGTGGAGAAATATGCAAATGAGGCTTGTAATTAAGATACTTTAACTGATCCTAATTGAGATGGTTGTTCCATGACCAAAAACAAACCGGGACACAATTAAAAAGCAAATCTTAAAAGCTTTCCCTTTCTTCTTTTTTTCCCCCAGCGTTTTAGACTGTTACCTTTTTTAAAAATCTTTTAAAGTAGAATACTTTCCCTGAAATGTTCTTTTCTTAAATGTTCTATGACACATTAATGACCAAAACTAACTATTGTCTTTTTTCCGTGTTTTCATTCTGAAAAACTTTCAGATTACACATTTGAAGTTTCATCTGTACAAAGTGAGCCTCAGTTATAAAATAAATGTAAAATGTTACGTTCTTGAATTAAGTCTGTTTTAACTAATTTAATTTGGGCTGTTTGTAATCGGTGACCGACTTTTTGCTCTCCGGAAAACACAAACAGAAGCGTGGGGTTTTTATTCCCTCCGCAGTGTCTTGCAGGCCCCCGTTCACATCCACACAGGCGGCCTCTGGTTGCTGCTGGTGTTGGTTTGAGCCAATCACAGCGCAGGGGGCGGGGCCTATAGCCTATCAGACCACGGATTGGGTACTAGAAACCCGTAACTGTCTGTCAACCCTTCTCAGATCACCGGAGGCTTAACGCTGCTTTATCGATAGCGTTTTTTAAATTTGTATCTTTTCTCGACGATGTCGTAATTACTTTCGCCGTCTGATAAAACCACAGGGGTCATTTCTGGCTGGCGTCGTCGGGTAAAACCTCCTGTTGGTCTTCTGTTTTTTTTTAAAGTCTGGACAGCTGAGCTTTGTTTACCAACCTGCTGCCTTCACTGGGTCCAACAGCCCCCGAAGCCCGGACATTCACATCCAGACCCGGACCCGGGACCCTCAGCCCGAACAGCCAGACCCGGACCCGGGACCCTCAGCCTGCTCTGGTATCCACGGTTCTTTCCGTGTGTTTGTGTGTATATTGTTGTTTTTTGGCTTATTGATAACGTAACGTTTCTTCCAAAGTCAGTCCAGTGCCCCGCCTTGTTAAAATAGATGCATTTCCCTGCTGTTTTGCACATGAAAACCTCTGGTGTCTGTGTCCTCCTTTGTGTTGACGCATCAGGAGGCATGGGGAGCAAACACCTGCTTCTCTCTCCTCACTTCCGCATTTTTTTTCCTGCAGGGGCTCCGTTTTCTGCAGAAAGGGGCTTTTCGGTTCCTCCAACGCCTGGCCGTCAGTGACCCCTGCCCCCCCCGGTTCCCCCCCCCCAATGGCCGTCCGGCTGCAGCGCCCCCCCGTGGCCGGGGCCTGGCCGCTCCTGCTGGTCTGTCTGACCCTGGCAGCGTCCGTCCCTGACCCCCGGCAGCGGGAGGCCCTCATCCAGCTGGAGGCCTCCATGCAGACGGGGGGCCAGATGGTGCTGAGCGAGGCCGAGCGGCGGCTGGACGCCCGCATGGCCCAGATGAAGCAGGACGAGGTGGCCAGGGCCGACTTCCCCCCCGCCATGCACTTCTTCCGGGCCAGAGACCTGATCAGGACCAGCCCCATCTTCAGCCTGCTGCGGAAGATGCCCAAAGGTGAGCGGGACTCAGGCCCAGAGAACGTAAAAAAAGATCTAAATGTCTGGTTTCATGCTAAAGAATGAAAGGAAACACCTGTTGTTGCATATCCAAGAAGCTGTAATGAGGAACGGGGATTCCACCGAGTCTATTTTGGTCTGTTGCAACTTCACTTTTTCCACCGAATGAGGAAAAATCTGAATGAAACTGGTTCTGTTTTGAGACACTAACTCAATTCTCTCATAATCCAGAATAAGGAAAATTCTTAGGTTTTCTTTTTGCATTTGATGGCAAATGAGCCATCAGAGGGGGGTCAGAGACCTCCCGGCTCTCATCGCTTCCTCTGATTGGCTCCTCAGGTGGAGCTCTGCACGTCCACGACTTCTCCCTGGTGGACGTGGAGTGGGTGGTGAAGAACGCCACCTACCGGCCGCACTGCTACATGTGCCACACCCCCGAAGGCTCGGTGCGGTTCGTCTTCTCGTCCCGGGGGCCCAAAGCCCGCCCGGGCTGCTCGCCATGGCTGCTGCTGGAAGGCCTCCGCGCCAAAACGCCCAACGCCACCGAGCTGGACAACAGGTGGTCATCGCCTATCTGTTTTCGCCTTTTTTGGTTTGGTTTGGTTCTCAGGGTCGGTGAGAAAGGAGGCCTGAATCATTGAGGATGGAGACGATACAGATTTGGATTTAAACATTTTTTTTTTGCTGAATCGGCGGTTTGATTTGAGTGTAGAGAATGAAACTGTTTGAGTTTACGTTTAGTTTTAGAGTAGAATAAGGTTTTCAACATAAAACATGGTCAGGTGAGAGGCTAATTACAAAGAGAATACACACAAACCATCACAGGTACATTATTTAACTAAACAAAGGGTTTCCAGCTACAGAAATATTATAAATCGATATAATCGTCCGTAAATATGAATATATATTTCCTTTCAGCATCATGCGCAACCTGAATCGGCAGTTTGATTATGGCGTAGGACAATGAAACTGTTGAATTTACATTTAGTGTTTCAGTAGAATAAAAGGTTTTCAACATAAATCATGGTCAGGTGAGAGGCTAATTACAAAGAGAATACACACAAACCATCACAGGTACATTATTTAACTAAACAAGGGGGTTTTCCAGCTACTTTGCTAATCGATTGAACAGAAATATATTATACATCCAAATAATCATTCCTAAATCTGAATATTTTCTTCCTCTCAGCATCATGCGCAACCTGACCCTGCTCACCGACCAGGACCCGGAGGAGGCGTACCCCACTCAGGACGCGGTGTGGGAGCGCTTTGAGAGCACCTTCAACGCCGTGTGGGGGCTGGTCACGCACGCCCCCGTGTTCAGGGACTATTTCTACCAGGGCCTGGCCCAGCTGCACGCCGACAACGTCCTGTACCTGGAGCTGCGCGCTCTGCTGCCCCAGGTGAGACGCCCCCCCCCCCCCCCCCCACCGCATACCGGCCAGACGCCGGGCTAACGCCGTTTCTGTTTCTGCCCAGCTGTACGAGCTGGACGGCAGCACGCACGACCGGGCCTGGACCCTGAAGACCTACCGGGACGTGAGCAGGAGGTTCACCGACACCCACCCGGACTTCTTTGGCGTGAGGGTCATCTTTACCATCAACAGGTTACCGGGAGCAACCAGATCTGAGCAAATAACTCCAACGAGTCCTGACACTTATGGAGTCTCACTCACAGTGTGTGTGTGTGTGTGTGTGTGTGTGTGTGTGTGTGTGTGTCTCTCTCTGTATGTCTGTGTGTGTGTGTGTCTGTGTCTCTGTATGTCTGTGTGTGTGTGTGTCTCTCTCTCTGTATGTGTGTGTGTGTGTCTCTGTCTCTCTGTATGTCTGTGTGTGTGTGTGTGTGTGTGTGTCTCTCTGTATGTGTGTGTGTGTGTGTCTCTGTCTCTCTGTATGTGTGTGTGTGTGTGTATGTGTGTCTCTCTGTATGTATGTGTGTGTGTGTGTCTCTCTGTATGTCTGTGTGTGTGTGTGTGCGTGGTCAGGGCGGTGGATCTGTCGGTGATGGCCGCAGCTGTGGAGGAGGCCATGAACCTACAGAGAGACTTCCCGGACATCATGGCTGGCTTTGACCTGGTGAGATCCAACAGAAGTTCTACACAGAAAAAGGAGGAACCGGCAGCTTTTGATGATTCCCGCTATTGCCGCAGCATTTTGGGCTTTTTTCCCCAAAATTTTTTTTTTAAAAACATATACTTTATTCAAGAAAGTAGTACAAGCATTTAACTCATTGACTGCCAGCCATTTTCAGAACAGAGAGTCGCTCACTGCCAGAGTTTTTTGAGAATTTTGACTGATTTTTCAAGAGCCACAGAATAGTTTGTGCTTTGACTATGTAAACACCGAACACACCAAAAGAAAGAGCAGACTCTCTTCTTTCATCAGGAAAAAAGATTTTGTTTCTACCTTATTCCGTTCTTCTTCGACGTGCGTCTCACCGGCGCCATTTCTCTCATAGCGAACCATTGCGTTTGTTTTTATTTGCTTACAATCTATGCTAATCTCCCATCAAAAGTGGCACAGCTACCTAGAGGGTAAATTTGTTAGTCCATACTCTGTCTAGAAGCCGATATTTACGGAAAAACTTTCGCCGATCGTCCCCCAAGTCACTCGCAATTGAAAAACATAAAAGACGTCTATAGACGTCTTTGGCAGCGAACGGTCGGATTTGAAAAGACGTCTATAGACGTCTTTGGCAGCGAATGAGTTAAAGGCAACGTCTTAATTAATTTTCTTAATTTTGTTTTTCAATCAGAAACCAGCCACCCATATAAAACAAAACAAAACAAAAACAACAAGAAAACAAACAGACAAACAAACAAACAGAAATGGGGGGTCATTACGTTAGGGCTGTGCTGACTTATGGGGGGATATCGAGGCTTTCAAAGTACGCCGGTGGTCCTAAAAGCTAGACCCAAGACCCCCGAACAAACCCCGGCTTAGTTTGGGGGTCTGGTCCTGACCCTGGTTCTGGTCCTGACTCTGGTTCTGCTCCTGCAGGTGGGCCGGGAGGACGCCGGACGGCCCCTGTGGTTTTTCAGGGACCCGTTATCGCTGCCCGCTGAGAGGGGGGTCCCACTCCCCTTCTTTTTCCACGCCGGAGAGACGGGTGAGCTCCTCAGCACAAAGTCCAACTAGTAAAGATTTTTTCCTTTAATGGTGTAGCAATTCCTCCGTCTAAGGCTGAAACTGTATTCTGCATCTTATCAAATCTGCTCTCTAGCGCCTCCATTTTCAAATGGGTATTGCAGCTACGCTAGCCATCAGGCATCAAGGATTAATGACAGCATGACTTCCACATCATGGTGATGAGGAGTTTTCTCTGGTGATGAGGTTTGGAATTTAAAAGAAAATACAAACTGCATTGAATCATTAGTGTGAGCGTGTAATTTTTTCTGAACATAGAGAATCGGGTTGCCATGTTAGCTTGTTTTTTTAGCTGGACAGGCAGACTAGTGCTTTATGTCCCTCTCTGCCAATTATAGTTTTTCAAAATGGCTGAACGCCATGGAAACCTACGTGTTTACCCGTCCTGTGTGTGTGCAGATAGAAAATTCTTCCTTATGAGAAGTCAGATCATTCCAAGGGTCATTTTACACCGAATGAGGACACATTTGGAAATGGAGAACATGATTTTAGCTAATAAAATACTTAAAATACTACACAGTGTCCCTTTAAGTGGAGGAAGGGGAGGTGTTTTTATGGATTTATCACACGCTCACAGTGAAATGGCTGCCATTTAGTTACAGATTAGCTGCTTATTTCTCAGTGCTGTGACGAAGCTATCATCTGAAATGCCAAAAGAGTCGACACAAACCGTCACATTAGAGCTACATTTGTCCCAGAAGCCGCAGCCTAACGTCCTTGAATGAATTCTGCGGTTCAAGCTGATTCTTCCGTCCACGGAGAAAACGTGACTTAAAGGGACTCTGCTTGTTTGCAGATCTGGAGGGCACGGAGGTGGACCAGAACCTGTTGGACGCCCTGCTGCTGAACACCTCCCGGATCGGCCACGGCTTCGCGCTGCTGCGCCACCCGGTGGCCAAAGAGCTGTCCAGGAAGAGGGGCGTGGCCGTGGAGGTGTGCCCCGTCTCCAACCAGGTGCGCCGGCCTCCTCCCAGATACCGGAGTCCCTCATTATCCACCGAGGGGCCGCGGACCTTTGAACCCGTTTATGCTCCTTCAGGTCCTAAAGCTGGTCAAAGACCTGCGGAACCACCCGGCGGCTGTGCTGATGTCGGAGGATCACCCCGTCGTCATCAGCTCCGACGACCCCGCCATGTTTGGCAACCCGGGCCTCTCCTACGACTTCTACGAAGCGTCTGTGGGCTTTGGAGGCATCAAATCACACATAAGCTCCCTAAAGCAGCTGGCTCTGAACTCCCTCAGGTGAGGCCCGGTTGGGACTATAAACTCCCTCATGTGAGACCTGGTTGGGACTATAAACTCCCTCAGGTGAGGCCCGGTTGGGACTATAAACTCCCTAAGGTGAGGCCCTGTTGGGGGGGGAACATAAAGCTCCTTCAGGTGAGGCCCGGTTGGGACTATAAACTCCCTCAGGTGAGGCCCTGTTGGGGTGGGACTATAATCTCCCTCAGGTGAGGCCCGGTTGGGAATATAAACTCCCTCAGGTGAGGCCCTGTTGGGTTGGGACTATAATCTCCCTCAGGTGAGGCCCTGTTGGGGTGGGACTATAATCTCCCTCGGGTGAGGCCCGGTTGGGAATATAAACTCCCTCAGGTGAGGCCCTGTTGGGTTGGGAATATAATCTCCCTCAGGTGAGGCCCGGTTGGGACTATAAACTCCTTCAGACGAGGCCCGGTTGGGACTATAAACTCCTTCAGGTGAGGCCCGGTTGGGACTATAAAATCCCCCAGGTGAGGCCCGGTTGGGATTGGGACGATAAGATCCCTCAGGTGAGGCCCGTTGGGACTATAAGCTCCCTCAGGTGAGGCCCGTTGGGACTATAAACTCTCCCCTCTCCCCCATCTGCCCTCAGGTTCAGCTCTCTGCCCGTGGGCCAGCAGGAGAAAGCCGTGTTCATGTGGCTGAGGAGCTGGAGCAAGTTTGTCTCGGAGAACAGCTTCTAGGCCCGTCGTGCCGTCGGATTCCTGCGAACCCACAGAGGGATGACGTCTCCCATCCGCACTGCGACGTTTGAACTTCTCGTACGAAGCCGCTGTCTGCAGGGGACGTTTTTTAAAAACATTTTTTAAACCATATTTTTTATTCAAGAAAGGTAGTACGATGCATTCAAATGCATCTAAAGACAATCTCTTGGAATTCATTTTCTTAATTTTGTTTTTCAATCAAAAACCCCCAACCCACCCACCCAGCCATATATAAAACAAAACAAAAACAACAAGAAAACAAACAAAAACAGACCGGAGGGGCATTATGTCTGTAGTTCAGCAAGATCAAACCTATATCAGGGCTGTGCTGACTTATGGGGGGGTATCGAGGCTTTCAGGGTACAAAATCAAAGGGTCCCGAATTTTGTGAAATTTCCTTGTTGAACCTTTAGTGAAATACTACAATAATTTTCTCTAGTTCAGAAAAAAGCATTATTTCCCTGAGCCAGCCCGACACCTGGGCTGGATCAGGGGATTTCCACTGTAGAACTATTTTCAGTCGCATATTCCTGTATATTAAATACAACTGTGGTGCACAGCTGCATCGGAACGAGGCCTGAGACGTTCAAATCGGTGGACGGGTCTCTTCTAAATGTCTCATCTCCTTTAAGGGTAACTGTGTGAGGGTCTTCATTGGGAGATGGAGCTGAGACGGGAGCGGGGGGGGCCCTGTTCCACCTCATAACCAGCTAATGTGAAGTAAAAAAAGCGAAATCATGTCCAGCTTTACTACTGATGTCTTAGCGTGTGCTTTTCCTGATTCATAAATGTTCATGCGGGGCGGTAAAAGTGTGAGACAGCGTGTTTGTTTTTGCAAAAAGCTGTGATTTGTGGCTGGAGTGTGTCTGTGACCGCCACTGCTTTTGTTTTGGAGCTAACCCGTTACCCCGTATGTGGAACCCTGTGTTGCTGCTGTAAAACCTGTCGACAGACTGGCTCCGCATTAAACGGCCTTGGATGGCGTGGCTCTGTTTATTGGTTGTTTGTCCCTCGCTGCTCGCCGTCCGTCGGTCCACCCTCATCTGCTGCAGGTGTTGAACTGGGAGAAGAAGCTCTCGTCAACCGTTCCTCTTTCTAGGTCCGGTTTCCTAAAAAAAAAGAGGGGTGAGGCTCTCTGATAAAGTAATCTGAAACTTTATGTAAAAATGCCTTTATCTTTAAATGCTGTAAATAATTTAAACCTGCTAACCTTTAACTCATTGGCTGCCAAAGACGTCTATAGACGTCTTTTATGTTTTTCAACGAGAGTGGCTGGGGGACGATCTGTTAAAGCTTGTCCGTAAATATCGGCTTCTAGACAGATTATGTAGTAACAAATTGACCCTCTAGGTGGCAGTGCCACTTTTGATGGGAGATGAGCATAGACTGTAGCCAAATAAAAAAAAAACGCAATGGTTCGATATGAGAGAACATGTTGCCAGTGAGATGCAAGTCGGGGAAGAACGGAATAAGGTAGAAACACATTTTTTTTCCTGATGAAAGAAGAGAGTCTACTCTTTCTTTTGGTGTGTTCGGTGTTTACATAGTCAAACTATTCTGTGGCTCTTGAAAAATCAGTCAAAATGCTCAAAAAACTCTGGCAGTATGGGACTCTCTGTTCTGAAAATGGCTGGCGGTCAATGAGTTAATAAGCAATGTGCATGATTTTTCCATTTACTCTTTTCTAACTTCACGGAAGGTCATAAGTTCAGGATGTACATGAAAAAGGAGAACAGAGCATAGCTGTCCTTGCAGCTGTGTTTCCTGGGCTCCACTGAGGATGCCAGATATGACACTCCTTTCTACAAAAATGTCCAAAGGTAAGGTACAGTGGGGGAAATAAGTATTTGACCCCTTGCTGATTTAGCAGGTTTGCCCACTTACAAAGAATGCCTATTTTTACTCATCACATGGTTATCAATTTTTATAAATTCATATGATGTGATTTTCTGGAATTTTCTTTGGGATTCTGGCTTTCACTGTTAGAATGTACATATGATTAAAGTTATAGATCGTTGCATTCTTTGTAAGTGGGCAAACCTGCTAAATCAGCAAGGGGTCAAATAGTTATTTCCCCCACTGTATGCCTTTGGTATTCTGCCTTGTTTTCAGTCTAATAAAAAGGCAAGAGGGGAAAGCAAAAGTCGAAGAGTGTTTCGGATGCAGTGCTGGCGATAGGCTGCATCAGCTCTTCCCTCTTTGCAAAACAGCTAATACTTCAGAGTCTGTGTCGTCCATTCGCGTTTTCCACTTTTGACGAATTCGAGTGTTTTGAACCTAACACTCTCTCTGACTGACCGCTCTCGGTGGGCCCGGGCCAGCTGGACGTTGGTGCTGTCCAGGTGTTGCCTGAGCTGGCGGCCCCGCCGGGCCTGCTGGCGCTCCAGCAGCAGCGCCCGGCGGGCCGCCTCCGTCCTGGCGCGGTCCCACTGCAGCTCCTCCTGCTGCTCCTGGATCTGGACCCTCTGGGGGAGGAGGAGGCAAGGCAAGGCAAGGCATTTTTATTTATATAGCGCAATTCATACCAAGCGGCAACTCAATGTGCTTTACATTAAGACAAGACATTTTAAATAAAAGAACAGCATAAAACAGCATTAAAAAAAACAAGCAAACAAACTTTTTTTTAAAAAAAGGTTAAAACACAGTTAAAAGCAGGAACAAAGGAAAAAGCAATTTGTTTCAGCTCCAGTGCTTTTGCAAAACCAAGATTACAATGTTAAAAGAACATGTTACAAAAAAGGAGGCGTGTCAGCTGCTTTTCTCTTCTTTTCTGGGGGGGGCCCGGCCTGCCCCGGTGGGTCCGCCTCACCTTCTTCTCCTCCATTTGCTGCTTCTGGATCTGCCGGAGCTGCTGCAGACTCTCGGGGGAGGCTCCCCCCTCCAGAGCGCGTCCGGCGTCCACATCTGGCGGCGGACCCTCCGGGGGGGCGGCCTCATGGCGCCGTTGCTTCTGACGCAGCTTCTCCTCGACCTGCCCGGCAGGAGAGAACATCGGGGCAATTCAAAGGCCATGCGCTGAGCTATAACTGGGTTAGAGTGCAGTCTGATAAAATTGTCTCTCATTTTTCATGTGACTAAACATCTTAAAAGCTATTTGGAAACTTCATATAATTTTAGACCATCGTTAAAATGAAGTGTGATTGAAATTTAAATGTGTTTGCCTCAAGGTGTCTCCTTAACCCTTTAAAGCCCGATCCAAGAATAAAACAAAACAGAAAATTTGGCCTTTTAACAAAATATGTAAAATGAAAAGACAGAAATACATTTTTGATATTAATCCTTTATTACTATGCGATAAGTCAAGATTATTTTTTGTGTAGTCTTCTACCCCCTGTTATCAGGTATATCTGATTGTGTCCAATAGGATTTTGAGCAAAATTTTTACCATTAAATTATGCCAAAAGGTGTCAGACGCAAAACACTTCAGAAACCGTATGTATCAAATATGATACATTTGGCATTACAGGGTTAAGACCTTAAAATCCACATTTCTCTTAAAAAATGATTAATCTAAGGTGATATTCCACGTTCAAAACGTCCAGATGAGCCCCCATCATGTGACGGCTTAAACGCACCTTCATCAGGTTGTAGTTTTTGGTCTCCATGGCCGCCTCCCTCCTCTTCTCCATCTCCAGGCTGTGAAGCTCCGCGGCCCTGTTGTTCATCTCCAGCCTGCTCTGCTCGTAGTGAAGCGCTGAGGGTTGGGCAGAGAGGACGGCGTGTTGGTGGCGTGCCGTCGCTCGCCGTCGGATTCAAAAGAAAAAGAAGAAAAAGAAAAGAATGTGCTACCTTCCAGCTCCAGCCGCTGCCTCTCGGCCTGCCGCTCGTCCTGCTGCTGGGCCAGCCACTCCCTCTGCTGCTCCCTCTGTCTCCTCCGCCTGCCCTCGCTCTCCGGGTCCTCGCCCGCCAGCCCGGGGAGGATCATCTGCAGGTCGGCCCCGGTGGAGTCCGGGTCCCTCTGGGGGTCCGGGCCCGGGTCCTGCAAGCCCCTGAAGGCCAGGGCGGCCGTTTGGGCGGCTCGCCGCGCCCTGGCCTGCCTCTGCTGGAGGAGGAGAGCCGCTTTGCTGTGCTGGAGCACATCGGCATCTGGGAGGGAAACACCAGCCACGACCATCATTTGGGAAAAGAATTAGACCCTGCACAACACTTCAATAATAATTATTATATACTACTATTATATACTACTGACCTCAGCCTTTTTAAAAAAAAGGTTAAGACCCACGTTTTTAAATGAGCATTTCATTCGGACTAGGGTCTCTTAGGTTTCCTCCTTCTGTCTGCTCCTTTCTACGCACTTCTGGAAGGCTTTTAATGCCCTGCAGCGCTGCACCACTACAGCGTTTTAGTTCTTTCTGTATGTTTTGTATGTTTTTTGTATTGTTTTATGGCTTTATTGTAAAGCACTTTGAGAATCATTAAGGTATTGTAAAGGGCAACACAAATGAACTTGATTGATTGATTGATTTATATATATAATAATGATAATAACAATGATGATACACATTATTAATTTATAATTCATTCATTAATACACTGTTAATTAAAAACATTTAGCTTTAGGACAAATTATGGCCCAATATTCAAGTATTGTTTTCTGTTTAGTGTGTCTTTGGTAAAAAAAATCTAGAAACTTCCACAGTAAAGGCCGCTCATGAACTCACCATACGCCATTTTTTCGGCTTTTTCGGCCTCTTCGCTTCTCTTCTTTTCTTCCACCTGCATGTCCAAAGCCTCCTTATCCACCTTTGGGACAGATGGGGGTGTTGGGGGGTAAATAAAGGGGGGGGGGGGGGGTAAATAAAGGGGCATCTCGGGCTCCCGGCCGCCACAAAAGCAGAAACTCACCCCGGTGGTTCGCTCTTTCTCGTTAAAAATCCTCCCCCTCCTCTCCGCCTCTCGGCCGCGACGGGCCTCCAGCTTCATCCTGGCCACTCGGTCCGAAACCAGCTCCGCGTTCAGCATTTTGGCGTCTGAAACTTGTTGTTTTTCTTCGGACGGAATCAGCGGTTCGAGCTTGGGGTCAAACAGCGCGGTTGCTAGGAAACCAGAGCGTTCGTGAGCCTCCGCCGGAGCTCGGCTGTCTCCGGTGGAAGACCCAGAATGGGTCATATGGGGTATCAAATCACAATTTATATGAATAAATAAGATGCTTTACTTATGATTACCTTTGACCCACTGATCATCTGACCAAATTTAGGTTTCAAGACTCTTTTAAGACCTTTATGAAAGTGTGTTATAGCTATTGTACTGATAAACTTCGAATTTATAGTTCACGGTCTGAATTAGTGTGAAGTCCGGAATAAGGAATCCTGTTTTTTTATTTTTTTTTATTTGCCATGAAGAGGATGTGAAGGTTTGTCTGTGGATATTAGTTTGCTCCATCACGCCTTGCCCGTCTCAGAACCAAAACACTCAAGGATCTTGTGACATTAGGAAAGCATTATGTTTCAGCATAAGTCAACAGTACAAAGGTATGATACTGTATAAAGATTAACTGTGCAAACAGAGCTGTCGTAACGTTAAGCCTGCAACAACACACCTGGTTTTCCCCTTTATTATGAGTCCTGATCCTTCCGGCTACTGCAAAATATGGTATTAGTTGAATTTCCCAAGCTTATGTATTCAACAAAGCTGCTCTGCTTTAATGTTTTAAAATCTCTGATCGGTGGATACCAGCTCACTTATCACGGTACCCACCAATAAGTGTCCCGTAAGAACTCCAGCCCTAAAAGGAGTATTTCTTCACTGTTTTACATGACACTCATTCATTCAGTGTAAAAAAAAGTCAGTTTACATGGAAATGGTGTATCTATATTAGCCAAACCAAAGACAAACTACACTGAATGTCGAAATTGAAATGGAAAATTCTGGATGGTCTTCTAATGTTTGATAGTGGAGTTTTTTTATTATCTTTTTTTTTAGATAAAAAGCCATCACACATCAGTCACTTTTAAATCCCCTTTATTCATTGAATTATTTAAATAAATAGAGTTCAGTATCTTAAAACGTTTTAAACAAAACCTTCCCTTAAGAGCACAAATGTCTTCATTATTGGGATTCCAAGTGAGAAATGAGTTGAATAAAGTCAAGACATAATAAATACGATGTTCCATCTTCCTGACATAAAAGACAAGAAATCTGAATTAAATACCAACATTGCCAACCTGTCCAGAGTGTCTCATCATCATTCACACCATCACAGATGGCCATTAATGAGTAAAAAAAAGAAACATTGGATTTGTAGTCCCATGGCAATTGCAGCATAAAGGCCTAGATCCAGTCAATGTTCAAACGCAAAACAGGTGAAAAAAGATTTTTCTAAAAAAAGAAAGAAACTCAATTTGAAACGTGCATTTTCTTTTGTGCAAGTAAGAGCATGGACTGTAATATCATCTAACGACACCCAGCTGGTATTTCACCACCATGTACACCATGTAAAAAACATCTGCACAGATCCAGCTTTACTTCATCTGTGGCTAAAGCAACCCGTATCTAGTCTTTTTTTCCTTTGAAATGAAAAATAATTTAAAATACAAAACAAGAAAAAAAGAAAAAAACACATCTTCCATAAACTTAAAACCCACTTTGTAAACTTAAAAAGCATCAAACAGCTGATCTTCAAGAAAAATCCCCTGTCCCGTCAGCAGAGCAGGGCTCTTCTTGTCCCAGTTTAAAAGGCTTTAATAATGTTCTGGATCTCCCACTTCTGGCCGGTGCACTCTCGTATGAGAAGTTTGGCCTTTTCAATTTCCAGGCACCTTTTTGTCTGTCTGTTCTTCACCTCTTTGCCCTGGAAGAGAGTTTGAGAGGGTCAGCCGTTTGAGTCAGTGTCTTAAATTATGAGAACATCCAAATGTGATCTTTCGCCCATTGCCTATGACATTTTATAGTCTATGTTTAGAGTCACATTTCCCTTTGAAAGCAGCCTATCCCGCTGTACCTGAGTGAAATCCCAGAGTATCCCCATTCCTATCTGCATGGCCTCTTTGCAGTTGTACAGGCCCGGCTCGTGTCCCGTCTTGCCGATGTCGGCTAGGCAACGGTTGTCGTTGTATTTGTGGGACTTGATGCCGCCGACGTAGAGTTCACCGGAGGCCCGGTAATACACGAACTAGAATAAAGAGTTAAACACAGCACAGGTGAGTGGGCCCTCTGAGTCAGCCACATGCAGAACGGACGGTAGTTTCCACCGGCTGCTTGGCTTACTTGGGGTCCATAGTAGTAGCAGTTGTAGGCGATGGGGACGTGGCCTGGCACTGGACCTTGGTCTATGCACATATTGGCATCGAGGTTCTTCATCTGGTGACAGGTAAGCAAAGAGACATAAGGGTGTGTCGTGAAACACGAGGGCGTGTCGGAGCTGAGTCGGTGGCGATCCACCAACTCACTGGCAAACCGACAAACTCACCCCTCCGTAGCCGAGTATGTTATCCCACGGGTCCAGCTTGGGATACACGTTCTCCAGGTACCACTTGAAAGGTTTGCACTTCAGCTTTTCTCGGAGCTGCTTCCTCTC
>JABUIW010000239.1:481171-504388 GCA_013363375.1 Menidia beryllina
AGAGGGTGAACGGAGTCAAACATTTTCACAAAAAAATGCTTTAACTTGAACTGAAATGCATAGAGTAGATTCTAAACAAACATATCTATCCATCCATCTATCCGTCCGTCCGTCCGTCCATCCATCCATCCATCCATCCATCCATCCATCCATCCATCCATCCATCCATCCATCCATCCATCCATCCATCCATCCATCCATCTATCCATCTATCTATCTATCTATCTATCTATCTATCTATCTATCTATCTATCTATCTATCTATCTATCTATCTATCTATCTATCTATCTATCTATCTATCTATCTATCTATCTATCTATCTATCTATCTATCTATCTATCTTCAAGTAAAATAACAGAAAAAAGACAAATTCTAATTTGATGACTCCAGCTGGAACTTTCACACCGTGAGATATTGAGTCACAAATTTCCCACCGTGAGATATTAGGTCACGGTGTTGGAATACCGACCTGGAGAGGAATGTCCCAGGCAACGAATACGTTTTTCTTGTACTCGTCCATCCAGATTTCAGCAACCCTCAAGGCGTTTCTCCTCATGAGCGGTTGAAGGTCTGCTGCGTAGGGCTTGTGCGCCCTCTCGATGTGCGCGATCCTGGAGCACGGCACCACCTCCACGCTCCCGCCACACAGCCACACCTGGGCAGGGACCCCACGGCCACCAGGACCCCATCAGGACCCCGTCAGGACCCCGTCAGGCCACCAGGACCCCGTCAGGACCCCGTCAGGATACCGTCAGGACCCCGTCAGGCCATCAGGACCCCGTCAGGATAGCGTCAGGACCCCGTCAGGGCCCCATCAGGCCTTCAGGACCTCAGGACCCCGTCAGGATACCGTCAGGACCCCGTCAGGGCCCCATCAGGCCTTCAGGACCTCAGGACCCTGTCAGGACCCCATCAGGCCGTCAGGACCCCATCAGGCCATCAGTTTCCGTCAGGACCCCATCAGGCCGTCAGGACCCCGTCCACGCTGTTGCTCTTTACGTTTGGAGCTACTCACACGAATCCCAAGCTCGACATTTTCTCCTCCGTAGACAGTCATCCCGCCATCCAGCCCACCGATTTCTCCAAGGAAACGCCTGTCCGCTGCAAAGATGCCCATAACAGAGGGACTCCTGTGGAAAAGCAGACTTTAAGTTGTATACCTATTTCTTTGTTTGTTCTTTGTATCAGATCGCACAGGGAAAAAAGCCCTTAAATATGAAGAAGGTAAATTACCAAACACCCAGTTCTGAGACCTTCCACAAAACCTTTGTCTTTTGCCTCTTTTTTTTTGGTATGTTGGGGTCAAATTCTAGATTTAACTATATTTTTGGAACACAAGAAAAATGGCATGAAACACTTGAAACCCTTTAGTTTGTCATGTGGAAAGGTTTCGAACAAATCGGCATATAATAAAATTATAAATGAGTTTCTATTGCCATTATTTAATAGTGCAGCTCTTCTAGAAAAACGGGACATCTCTGTTTAATGAAGGCTGCGACAAACCCTCAAACCTTTGTGAGAGGCTTTGATGCAATCCAGTTTAAGGTGATCTGCTTTTTTTTGGAAAACCCAGTATTTAATTTGAATTCACCTACTTTCCGGGCTGTGACTCGTCGGCCATCTTTACCCAGTCAGGGCTGAAGGACTCGTACATGCACCACATGGCCCAGTCGAAGCCGTGAGAAAACGCGATGTACTTCTCCACGTGCAGGTCATCAAAATGGACTTTGTCAAAGACGGGAGACACCACCACCGTCCTGTCGGAGCGGATCCTGGCGAGCAGAGGCTCTGCCCTGCGGAGGACACGAGGACGGGGCAGATGAGTCCCTTCTGGGCAGCGATTCCGCCAGCGGATCGTTTTTTCTCCTCACCATCCTTGCGTGGCTTCGACGTGAGCATCTAAAATGGCCACGACCTCCGCTGTGGCGTGCTCCCAACCCGTTATCCGGGACTGGGACAGACCCATCTGCTGCTTGTGCCGCACCTTTTTCACCAGCCCGGGCTTCTTTGAATTGATCTGATCTATGTACGCTTGCACGGGTTCTTGGAGGTCATCTAAAAAAATGACATTCCGTTAGACTTCCAAATCCGCCTCAGTAAATAACGAAAATCCCAGAGCCCATCTTACTGTAAGTGCTGTGGTCGTCCACCAGAATGATCTCCTTCAGCAGGTGCTCCGGGGTGTTGGTGATGATGCTTCGTATGGCCCTCTTAATGACCGAGAGAGCCTCGTTTATGTAGATCAGCACCACGCTGACGCCGGGCAGGTCTTTGGGGTAATTCTTCTGCAGACACCTGGATGTGGGGAGAAGATCGGCAACGTTTGAGGAGGTCGGATCTCCGTCGTTCTCTATTTCTAGCATTTACCTGCTGTCCCTGGTCTCTGGAAGCTTCCTGTCAAGCGGGAGCTGGTTACTCAGGAAGGCGTTGTACCCATAAATCTCAAAAAGACCCTGGGCCTCCTTCTGCTCCTCTGCCGAAAGGCTGTCGCCCCACTTTTCAAACAGGATGGAGTTTGGAAATAACTTTGGCACTGTGGTCTTCGCTTTTTCCCGAACCACAATTGCAGGAGGTTGTTTATTGGATTTCTTCTGTCTGGACTCATCTATAAGCGTTGCTTTTGTGAAAGTGCGAAAATAAAAGAAACATTAAGCATGTTTTTTTATTTGGGATGATATATCTGTTAGCTAAAGTTATTTAACAAGCAGTTTTTGTTAAATACTTTGAAAAACTGATTGACTATTCTGTTAACATATTAAATATCATCACTGAATAGTAAAGTATTTCACTTTTAAAGTTCTTGACATTTGCTTGGGAATTGCTACTCACCTAGTTTGTTGAGTTTGAGTTCAATTCTGTCCTGTTTTCTGCTCACATCTTCTCCATCTGTGACCCTTTCTGGTAAAGGAGTTACAGCGGCTCTCCAACTCGCCATCCTGTAGATGAAGCCGTACATTAAGAGTAAGATGGCTCCAGTAATTCCAATTCGAATGTATACTTTCATTATAGTTTCTCGTGAAGGGTCAGAGCAATGTCATTCTGTTTTCGGTGCCATAACGACGGCTCTCTAACACCAGCAGGCTTTACGGCTCCGGTGGGAGACGATAAGGTTGGTCTTATCTTCCACAGGACGTTTCCTGCCAGATGCACTTTGAAAAAGCTGTTCAATCAAACGCTTATTTGACAAACAAGGAGAATTCACTGCATCCATCCATTTAAAGTCCTGCTCAGTCCAGACTGGAGTCACTGTGGGAGGGCTGGTGCACAGCCGGGTTGGGTCCAAATTCAGTAGAGCCACAACAACCACTACCCCTCTGTTAATGTTTTATTACTGATTATTCCCCTTCACAGGGCCACACAGACATGAGCTCACACTCATTTCTGAGGTCAATTTGGAATAATAGATTAGCTTAACCTTTGGACATGAAGGTGGCCCAAGTGCACGGAGAGAACACGATCAAAACATGCAAAACAATGCAACTCAACTGTTGGAAATGGAAACGATAGAACCTCCAATTATTGGTATTACACTGCCAATGGAGGCCTCAGAGGAAGTTGGAGGGCCGCTGTCTTGTTCCCATTGCAACACTCCTGTTTTAGATGGAAGATCTCTTCAACAGGTTAAGTTCTGTTTATGTTTGTCAACAGTGCAATGATCTGAATCAGAGAAACATCTCAAACCTGCAGGACAGAAATAGATTGGGGATCGACAACTGGTCTGCACTTCTGCAGCTCATGCAAAACTGCATCTTCCTTTTGACATTATCCAAGTACAATATCAGCCTCTCAGAGGAAGCTTTCTGTAAACAACTCTAGAAATGTAATACTATGTTTGTTATTGAGTGAAAATGCTAAACCAGCGAATGTGTTTAAAGGGCACGAAAACAAACAAAAAAAAAACACTCAAAACAAGAATCCCCTTTGAGGATAACTCTTTATTTATGTACAGAATATAGTTAAAGACAAAGGATTTGGGGACATTTCTCATTGCGGTGTTTAATAGTTGACAGTCTTGGCTGGCTTCGTTTCATCCAGCTCCGCCTCAAGGTAACGGAAATGGCGGTGGCGCCGCAGGATCTCGATGGCCTTTTGTTCTACAGAGGAAGCCGTGATGCCGAGGTCCTCCAGGCCTGGGAGCCCCGGATACTTCATGTCTGTTGTGTGAAACTGACAAAACGAAGGGACAACAAACCAATGGAATGATTTGTAAAAAGACGTTTGCCTGAGTGGCAGCAGAAGATCTCCACAGTGTTTCTCTAAATTAGAATTCCTGTGACTCATACCCTTTCCACTTTATCTGGGGTTGTCCAGGGCTCAAATGGGTTCATGGCAAAGAACTGTGCTGCCAGGCTGAAAATGAAGGCGATCAAAAGAGGGGAGAACATCTGAGTCAACAGTCACGGAATACAAAACACACCTGATCCTGTTTCACTGGTTAAGCCTGGTTCTGTTATCTCAACAACAATGAAATAAATCAAAGCACAGTTTCTTGTTTCACCCATTTATGTGTTATCTGTATGATTTCATGGATGCGGGGGTTCAAAAGATGAATGCGCTGATAAAAATGTGCGAGCGCACACTTACTGATAGAGTGGACGAGGCAGAGGGTAAGGCACAAAGGGTCTGTGTGCCACCGCATAAACGTACTCCACCAGGTCATGAAGGAGGTACCGGTTGGGCCTTAAAAAAGAGAAAAACAAGGGTTGTTAAATCTGTGTGACTAACAGATGTCATGCAAATCATCAACAAACTACAGGTTGCACTGCTTTAACAACCACTGCTTCTAAACCACCTGCGTTTGAGTTCTTTTCGTTTTATCCACTGCTATGACTTCATCTTTGTCACCATGTCCGAATATCCGCAGATGAACGTTTTCTTACCCAACAAGCGCGTAAGTCTTTCCATTGGAGTCGGGGTCATTGACAGCACTGACGATGGCCTTGGCCACGTCCACCACCTGAGGGGGGGAACAGACACTCTTTTGGTGTTGACTCCACACAGATGATTCTTTTTAAACGGCCTGAGTCTTGTAAGTTTGGGCGATTAGTAGTGAAAAAGTTTGTCTGTTTCAGAGTAGATGAGCGGCCAATGAGAAGATTATCTTACGTGAACGGGTTGCTTCACTGTCTTCTTCCCCATGCCAATGAGAGGAATAGCATTCCCGAACCAGCGCATGTCTACATCATTATCAAATAAACATCCAGATCAGGAAATGATGTCAGAAACAAAGAGTAAAAAAATAAGTTTAAGGGGACGTGACAGAGTAAACAACTGTTCCTGAATTTTCTTACTTGCATAATAGTTGAAGAATCTGTCCTCCCTCCCGAACATCTCAGAGGGTTTCATGATGACAGCATCTGGAAACTCGTCCCTCACTGCTGTCTCACCTACGGCCTACAGTTAAAAAATTAAAATGTGATTGAATATTATTTAGGTCTGAACACGTGTTTAACTGAAACGTTGTGCGATGTGTAGACAAAACAGCCCGCCACCTTGTTCCTCAGGTACTTGGAGGAGCTGCGGATATCAGCGTTGAGGTGCGACATGTGAATGAACTTTGTGACACCAGCTTCTTTGGATGCTCTGGCCAGCTGCTGGGGGATGTTCACAAAGACATCTTCAAAGCGGTAGTTTCTTTAAAGGACAAAAACATGAGGAAAGCACATGAATACAAAGAAATCCATGAAAAAAAAGAATAAAACTCAACATCATGTAGACCACAAAAGGCAAAGAATCTGCAATTTTCTGAATTTGTATACCTGGTTTCCCACTCTCTGCCCACCAGATTGATGACAACATTAGAGTGCTCTATGGCCCTTTGGATGGAGTCTTTGTTCCTCGCATGCCACTCCTTTAAAACAAAAAAGAACAAACACTCAACATCTAGCTTACAGCTTTCACAGAATAGAAATGCCACATTCCAACACAGGTTTGTATTCACCTTACCATGAAAATGATTTGCCCAAGATCACCCATGGGCCTGAAGTACATGAGGTCATACTGATCGCAGCGGTGAGGGATGACGACCTGAGAGCCGATCCGACCTGAAACGTCATAAAACACTCATTGTTTGTAATACTCGCCTCATCTGAAAAACATGTTGCCTTATAAAAACAAAACAGCAACTACAGAAATAGAGTTCTATTAAAAGGGTATGGATAAATACGCCGTTATTCTTCTTAACTCACCCAGCCTGTTGACCACGTATCGGCCGAGGAAACCGGTGGCACCAAACACAGTGGCCGCTACTCCGCTGGAGGATGAGCGTCCGCCTTTCCCTTTTGGAACGACAGCATGGTGCAGCTTCCTCTGCTGGATTGTGGTGACAGACACAGCAGCCGATACAGCAGGAGAGAGGGTGTCTGTTGGGGAGATGCATTCATATGCCTTAAAACAACGTCACTCATGCAAAGAGCTGTGACAAAAGCAAAAACAACTCTTCATGGGACATTACTTTTCAAACATCTTACTCCAACGTGTAGATTTGCTGCAGATATTAGGCCTTTGGTAAACCTCTTTACTATATAAACGGTGATTTAAACAGTCTGACTGACTAAATTATGCATTGAAGTTTAAAAGTTAGTAATTTAATACAGAAGATTGAAATAATTCATTTTGCTAAAAATGGTCGATGTTTTGATTCTGCGCAACATACTTTACAGCTGCACAAACAAAAATAATAAAACAATGCAAATTTACGCTTTTAAAACTCTTATTTGCAACATGTTGGTGCTAGTACTTCTAACGAGCAGAAGCTAATCATAACAGCTAAATATCTAAATGTAGAAGCTAACTCCAGTTGCTAGCGGCTGATAAAGCCAGTTAGCAAGGTCACTCCAGCCCAGTCCCGGGTCTGAACGTTGGCCAGCACTGGAACGACGAGTGTATGAAAATATATCCTCCAACAACCCCCAAAGAATTTATCTCAATGTATCTTGGCTTTTACTGTGTAGTTACTCACTCGATATCTTATAAAGGTGTTAAATGTGAATATGTGACGCTCTTATTTTGATATGGAATGTTGTGAAGGTTCAGCCAGTCAATCACTTGTATGTGGAGTGCACGTGACCTGCAGACAGAATGGCGGCGTAAGGCGATAGCTCTGCTCTCTTCCTCCTGACTTTTACAGATTATCCATCTATTTTGTATCATACTTTAACAATTCCTTGCCCGTCACCTCTGTGACTTAATTGTGTGCGATGGCTGATGGGCTGAGAAGCAAAACCGGGCTTGAACCACTGAGAGATGACGAAAAGCTTGAATCATTTAAGCTAGCCGTAGCCTCCATGCTAACTGCCGCACTGAAAGAGCAGCAGATCTTTATCGAAGAACAATTCGCGAAATTTGAAGGACAGCTGGACAACATAAAAACAGAGGTAATGAGGAACTCAAACGACATAAAGAAGCTGAAATCAGACCACAATGGGCTCTCCAACCAGCTGGCTAAATCGGAGCAGTCTCTCCAAACAACATGCCGCAAGCTAGAAGCAAATTTGGCGGAGTTAGAGGACAGGTCCCGTAGGGATAATGTTCGCATAATAAACCTGCCAGAAAAGACTGAAAGCGGCGATGCAGCGTAATTCGTCTCTTCCTCGCTCTCTAAATGTCTCCCCGCTCTCACCGGTAGGAAGATGGAGGTAATGCGGGCTCATCGTATCGGTCCAGAACGCAACACAGGATCCCGCACCCTGATCTGCAAAATGCTATGCTACACCGACCGGGATCGCATCCTGAAGGCAGCAAGAGGTTCTCGGATTGAGGTCAACGGCAAAGAGATCCGCTTTGCAGCAGACTACAGCAACTACACCATTAAACGGCGCCGTTCATTTTCACAAGCGATGGAGACAGCGAGGAAACTCGGCTTCATTCCGTTTTTGATTTACCCGGCCAAGCTAAAGCTGATCCGCGGATCAGAAGTGCACTTTTTTGAGACACAGGCAGAGGCTGAAGACTTCCTTGGTGCTCAGACCCAGACGGAGGACTGATGAATTCTTCTGGTGTACTGGTATTGTAAAATAACACGGAATTTCTAGTTAAGTAAAGTATTATATCACGTAAATAGAATAACACACCTCAAGTTCTGAAGTTATTATATTTCTAGTGTTTTCTGCTAAATGAGGGATAACTTTTTTTGACGGGTTATTATAATACTCACCATCGTGATATAAGTTCCTACAAGTGATATGGATAAATGATTACAGTTTTGCAACAGAGTTTGTTATTTGTCTTTTGCTCAGACAATATTCTAGATGTACACAAAAAACAAACAAACTCAACTTTGATGGATAATTTGCAATTTGTGATATGACCAAATTCTGTTTCCCTTTTTTTTCTCTTTTTTTTCACATTTGACTGGTTATACTGAATATTTTGAGGAGGGTCGAGGGGCGGGCTCTTGTGATGTATGATCGCCAGCTCTCTCAGGTCAGGTGCCCATATAGTGGGTGTTATGTTTGTGGCCATTGCCACCTTGTTAGATATTAATTTGTTAGATGTAAGTTCTTATTTTTCCTTATTTTAAAATTTTTATTTTTTTGGCGACACCAGGGTGAATGTTTGAATCTCCGTATCTCTGACTACAATTTATAGACAGGAACTAAGAAATTGGCTTGCTCTTATCTGTAAGCATGTCTAAGTTATGCATTGCTAGCTGGAATATAAATGGTTTAAATGCCCCCATTAAGCGTTCAATGTGTCTTGATTGGCTTAAAAGACACTCGATAGACGTGGCCTTTATCCAAGAGCCACATTTTAAATATTCTGACAAACAACGTTTATCAAATCGGCATTACTAAACTTCAGCTGCAGCTACTTTTAACTCCAAAAGCCGTGGTGCCTTGGTGGTATTGAGACGTAGCTTATCCCTAACTATAGTTGGAAGCTATGAAAGTGAAGATGGTCGATTTGCCTACATTAAAACAAACATATATGGTCAGAAAATTGCATTTCTATGTATTTATGCCTCAAATAATTATAGTCCAGAGTTCTATGGCACAATCAGCAAGACTTTATATGACCTGCAGGACTTTTCAGTTATCATTGGTGCAGATATGAACGCTGTTCTTGATCCTTTACTTGATAGATCTAGTGAACCATCTAAACATATTCTTCCTGCAACAACTGCCTTCCAAGGTTTAATTGACGATTTTAGTCTCACAGACCTATACAGAGCCGTAAACCCTTCTTCGAGACAGTATAGTTTTTATTCGTTCAGACACAAGACCTATTCAAGGATAGATCATTTACTGGCTTCTTCAACTTTATACACTGAAATTCACTCAGCTGTGATTCATCCTAACTCTCTATCTGACCACTGTGTCGTCACAGCGCAGCTAACACTTGCCAAGATGGCGCTTCAACACGACATTACTTAAAAATAACGATTATTGCGACCATTTCAGAAACCATTTTAAAACATTTATTTCGGATAATTCTAACTCAGTAGAGGACCCTCGTGTCTTATGGGCCGCAATTAAAGGGTTTGTGAGAAACATAACTATTTCCTTCGCATCTCATGTCAATCGTACAAGACTGGGCAAAATTAATTCACTTGAAAACGAACTACAAAGGCTCGAACTTGCTCAGCAAGGGGATGGCGTAACAGAGGACAATAAAAACAAAATTGATGCGGTCAAAATGAAGTTGAATAACATTTTAAGACTAAGAGCTGAATTTCAAATGCATAGGACTAGAAGGAAGTACTATTTTGACGGCTCTAGGCCGAGTCACTTACTCTCTCTTAGTTTGCAAAAATGTGAAAAGTATTCCAACATCACAGCTATCAGCTCAAACCAAAAATTGTTGACTGCCCCCAAAGAAATTAATACGGCTTTCCAAAAATTTTATACAGATCTTTACCAATCTGAAATCTCATTAAATAAAACTAATTGTGAAACCTTTTTACAAGATTTAGAGCTTCCCACGCTTAAGGAACAAGCTGCACAGTGCTTGGGGGAACCAATCACTCTGACTGAGTTGAGAGGTGCTATAGCTGGTATGAAAAAAGGCAGGTCGCCGGGATGGGATGGGATTCCCCCAGAGTTTTACCTCACCTTTTGGGATGAGACGGGACACTTCCTCTTAGCCATGATTCACAAAGCTGTGGAAGTTGGTTCCTTTTTCAACGATATGAATGCTGCCTTGATTGCTGTACTGCCCAAACCCAATAAGGATATAACAAAATGTGAGAACTATAGACCATTATCTATCCTCAACGCAGAAGTAAAAATCTTTGCCCGCATACTGGCCTCCCGTATAGAACCCCATATAGTCACATTAATTAATAATGATCAGACGGGCTTTGTGAAATCAAGACTTGCTTCTGACAATGTACGACGTCTACTCCATGTGATTCATACTGCCAAAGATATTCCCTCTCCATGTGCAATATTGAGCCTTGACGCAGAAAAAGCCTTTGACAGGCTAGAATGGGAATACTTGTGGATGGTTCTACAGCGCTTTAATTTTGGTCCAGGTTTTATTAAGTTAACCAAATTACTATACAATAACCCGTCTGCAATGATCAATACCAATGGCATAATTTCAAGTAAGTTTAATTTATCACGCTCGTGCCGACAGGGATGCCCACTAAGCCCCTTTCTTTTCATTCTGTCTGCCCCTTGCACAGAAAATTCGTCAACACCAAAATATTTCCCCCATAACTTTCAATAACACCACACACTCTATATCGCTATATGCTGATGACATTTTATTATATTTCGATAGGGCAACCGTATCACTACCGCACATTTTGGATACTTTCCACGAATTCAGCTCTCTATCCGGTTACAAAATTAATTGGTCAAAATCTGCGCTTCTCCCCTTAAACTCTAAATTGAACCTGAGCTGATTGCCTCAACACATCCCAGTGGTGAAACAATTTAAATACCTGGGGGTGGACATTTATCCTTCACTAGCCAATGTTGCCAATAAGAACTTTCAGGGTATATATAATAGGATTGAGGCAGATCTTAATAGGTGGTCTCACTTGCCGAAATCAGTACAAGCCCGTGTGTCAATTATTAAAATGGATATTTTACCACGCATAAATTTCTTCTCTTCAATGTTGCCATTACCACCCCCAATTGATTACTGGAAAAAAGTACATTCTTTGGTCTCCAAGTTTATCTGGGGAGGGAAACGGCCACGTGTAAAGCTATCTACACTCCAACGAGCTAAAACAGAGGGTGGTCTCTCCGTGCCTAACTTCAAGTACTACTTTTGGTCATTTGTATTGAGACCACTGACAGACTGGCTGAACCCAAATTCTTATCCGTGTTGGAAACCCATAGAAAAGGACCTAGCATCCCCACACAGACTAGAGGACCTGATCTACTCCGCTCTCCCCTTGAAACGGGCTAAGCTGCGACTTGGCCCCATAATGAATTTCCTCTTGTCTACATGGGTGATGGTTGAGAAGGAATCTAGGAATTCATTTAATAACTATTCCCTCCTAAAGGGGGGGTCCCATTTTCGTCTCCGGAGTGGAGCTCTAGGGGTATTCATGTTTTAGCTGATGTATACAATGAGAATGGGCTTCGTGACTTTCATGATTTGAGAATGTCTTACCAACTACCTGGAACATCTTTATTTCTATACTTTCAATTAAGGTCATCTATGAAAGCATATGGAGTGCCATGGAATTTTCCTCTTACTGCTCACCCTTTACATTCCTTCCTATATAACAGAGGACGGAAAAGGGGTTTGGTTTCCCGAATATATTCATTTATCAGAGATGCCTCTTATAAAACCCTTCCTATTGAACGTGTGTGGTCCAGTGAAATAAAGCCCTACATTGGAGGTGATCCACTGAATTGGGACATGATTTGGTCATCAATTGTCCTGGCATCAAAAAACCCTAACCATCAACAGATACATTTCAATTATATACACAGGACTTACCTCACTCCTAGGAGAAACTTCCTCATGAAACGTTTGGCATCTTCAGTTTGCACCCTGTGCTCAGATGGACTTATAGGATCCTATTTACCTATGTACTGGGAATGCAAGGACGTGAAGTTTTTCTGGGGTGAGGTTTGCTCTATTTTATCTAATGTGTTGGAGGTTGATGTACCATGTTCTCCTGTTGTGTTGCTCCTGAATGATACCACCTCATTAAAATTGACATGCTGGAAAAAACATTTTCTCCTAACCGGTATCACTGCTGCCAAAAAGATGTTGGCTTTACGCTGGAAACCTCCACATACAGTTACTAAACCCCAATGGATTAACACGTACATTGACCTAATAAATATGGAACTTTCAGTGGCAAGAATGCACGGTGCTGGAGCCAATACGATTCAAGCATGGCAAACAATGGCAGATAAGATCCACGAATTGCTGTAATCACCATTTTTGTTTTTGGAATATGGTCTCTTAGGTCCTGTAAGAGTTCTGTTAGAGATCCAAGCTGGGGGGTGGGGGGGGGGGGTTGTCGCCCGTTTTATTTATTCTATTTTATTTAAATCCCTTTTTTTTTTTTTCTATATGTTTTTTTTCTGATGTATTAGGTTGTAATTTACCCTTTTACCTTTATCGGACTTCTGTATCTGTTTCTCCTTAAAATAATAAAAAAAAGTTGTTCACAAAAAAAAAAAAATCACTTGTATGTGATAAGACGTGTGACGTAAGCACGCAAGATGTACAGTTCGGGTCAAGCATGAACAGAGAGAGGTCATGCTAAAGTTTAGCTCAGTGTTATTAATAAAATAAGAAAACTGTCAAACTCCGCTCCGCTCATCTTTGTCACGTAGGTTAAATCTGCTGCTGCCGGATGAACACCTCAACAGGTTATGGGCCCAGGGCCGAAGATAGCGAGCGTGAGTAGTTTTAGTGACGTATTACGCGGTAACGTTTGGAGCTGAGGAAAAGTTTTGGGGGACTTGTGGTGACGATGGCTAGCCGAGCCACTGGAGCTCCAGCACCACAGTTGCTGTTCGACGGGTCAGAAGAGAAATATGACCTGTGGGAAACAAGATTTTTGAGCTGCCTTCACATCCTGAAGCTAAAAGGGACAATTTTAGGAAATGAATCAGAACAACCGAACGACGACGATCGTCGAAAGAATGTCGACTGCTACGCCGAGCTGGTGAGGCTAATCGACGACAAGAGCCTGTCGCTAATCAGGCATGAGGCTGCTGATGATGGCAGAAAGGCACTGAAGATACTGCGGGAACATTACGCTGGTAAAAGCAAGCCTAGAATTATTAACATGTATACGTCACTGACAAGGTTGCAAATGAATGAAAAAGAGACTGTTACTGATTATCTGATAAGGGCAGAGAGCATTATCACATCGTTGAGAGAAGCAGGGGAAACCCTCAGTGATGGACTGATCGTAGCCATGGTGCTAGGCAGGCTACCAGAGGCGTTCAAGCCGTTAGCGGTGCATGTGACACAGAACGAGGATAATGTCACGTTCGCAGACTTCAAGCGAAGGCTGCGAGTTTACGAAGAGTCTGAGAAAATGAAAATGACTGAGCAGAATACAGATAATGTGATGAAGACCCATGCGAGATCGGGCAAAGGGCTAAAAAGAGCAGAAAATAACAGAAAAGATGACGATGGGGACATGACGTGCTACAAGTGTGGAACAAAAGGACACAGAGCGCGAAAATGTTACAAGCGAGTCTGGTGCGGCCATTGCAAAAACGCCACGCACGTGGAGTCCATCTGCAAAAAGAAGCGGGAGCAAGATGGCGCCAGAAAATTCGTGGAGAAGCAAGAGGGCGCCAACGATTCCCTCTTCATGGCCAACAACGTCCAGCGAGAGAGACCACCGGGTAACGTGAAAAAGAAGGGGATTATGGTGGACGCGGGGGCGACTTCCCACATCGTCAACAATATCAGCAAGTTCAAGAGCTTCGACCATTCATTCCAGCCGAGCACCCACTGGAGTTGGCAGATGGAAGCAAGTGCAACGGGATGGCGCAACGCAGAGGAACCGCGGTGATCCACCTGCTGGACAGCAGGGGGCAGCAAAGCAGGGCGCAGCTACGGGAGGCGCTCTACATGCCAACATATCCACACGACATCTTTTCGGTGTCGAGAGCAGTCAACGGAGGTGCGACGGTAGTCTTCGAAAAAGGGGACAGTCGCATAATCGGCAGTGATGGTAAAAGGTTCGACATACATGAGAGTGGTAACTTGTATTACTTACCTACTGTTGAGAACGATGCCGACCAGTTAAAAGTATGTCATGATGTGCAAACCTGGCATCAGATATTGGGTCACTGTAATTATGAGGATGTGAAAAACTTACAAGGTGTGGTGAAGGGCATGGAGATTAAGGGAGGTTCTTCTGGGGTGAATGTGTCATGTGAGGTGTGCACACAGGGGAAATTCACACAGACAAGAAACAGAGAACCAGATAGAAAAGCAAAAAGGCCCCTAGAGCTAGTGCACACTGATTTGGCAGGCCCTATGCGCACTCCGAGCATAGAAGGGCACCGATATGTGCAGTCATTTACAGATGATTATTCAGGCACTAGGTTTGTGTATTTGTGACACAGTTACGGCCACAGAGAAATTCTTGGCGGACATAGCCCCCTACGGGCAGGTCAAGTGTATCCGTTCAGATAATGGTACTGAATTTACAGGTCATGAGTTCCAGACACTGTTAAGGAGGAACAGGACTAGACACGAGACGTCTGCGCCTTACTCGCCCCACCAAAACGGCACTGCAGAAAGAGTTTGGAGGACACTCTATGAGATGAGTAGATGTTTACTGATCGAAAGCGGGTTACCTGATAACTTGTGGAACTACGCTGTTCAGACCTCAGCTTATGTGAGGAACAGGTGTTACAATAGGCGCACAAAGAAGACAGCATACGAGCTGTTCACAGGTAATATACCTAACCTGTCCAAATTGCAAAAGTTTGGATCCGCGTGTTTTGCTTACAAGCAAGAGAAGGGCAAAATGGAATCGCGCTGTGACGAAGGTGTTTTCATAGGCTATGACAAAAACAGCCCGGCATATCTAGTGTACTACCCAGACACAGAGAGGGTACAGAAACATAGGTTGGTGAAATTCACAACTATGACGACAAACGAGAAAGGTACACAAACGGAGCAGTCACACACAGGTTATGGGGACATGCATAACATGGTTGACAACACTGATGATGAGAGGGTTGATGAGAAACCTGAAAATGCAGGTCAAAGTGTTGAAAGTGGTGGTGTTCGTGTTTCACCTGAAAAGACTGAACGTACCCAGCCAGGTGAAGTCACACAGACTGTTCACAGAAGGAACCCACCAAGAGCCAAGAGGAGGCCGGCTCACCTGCAGGACTATGACACAGGTGACACAGAGGACAATCTTAACACTTGCGTGGACTGTTGTTACAGGGCAGTGGGTGATATACCTCACACTTACCAGGACGCCATTGCATCATCCAAAGCAAGGCAGTGGAAAGCTGCAATGAAAGAGGAGATGCAATCTCTCGAGGAGAACAAAGCCTTCACCCTGACCCAGTTGCCACCGGGCAAACGGACAGTGGGGGGTAGATGGGTCTATGCGTTGAAAAACGAAATTGATGGGTCTGACAAATATAAAGCAAGGTACGTAGCAAAAGGCTACAGTCAGAAACCAGGTACAGATTACGATGAAACATTCTCACCCACTGCTGACATGACTAGTGTAAGGGTTGTGATGCAAAAAGCAGTGCAGGAGAATTTAGTCTTACATCAGATGGATGTTAAGACAGCTTATTTGCATGCACCAATTGATTGTGAAATATGCATGGAGCAACCTGAGGGGTTTGAGAAGAAATCAGACAAGGGTGACAAGCTAGTGTGCAAGCTACAGAAATCCATTTACGGGTTAAAACAATCGGGAAGAAATTGGAATGCAATGCTACACACATGCCTTGTTGATAATGGTTTTGTCCAAAATGCTGCAGATACATGTGTTTATACACTAGAGAGAAATAACGAAAAGGTGATCATTATAGCTTGGGTTGATGATCTCATCATTGCTGCAAACAATGAGAATGTGGTGAAAAAGGTGAAGCGGATGCTCACTGAAAGGTTCAAAATGAAAGACATGGGTAAATTGAAACATTTCCTGGGGATAGATTTTGAACAGATAGATGGTGTAGTACCAATGTCACAGGAGAAGTTTGTGAACAAGGTTTTAGACAGATTTGGCATGCAGGACTGCAAGCCTAGAGAAACATCATGTGAACCCAAACTCGAATATACAGAGGATGCAGAGAAAATGCAAGAACCGAGAAAGTACAGGGAGGCTGTAGGAAGTTTAATTTACTTATCCACATGCACTAGGCCTGACATTAGTTTTGTGGTTAGTAAACTCTCCCAGCACTTTGCTGAACCAACTCTGGAGCACTGGAACACAGTTAAACACGTGTTCAGATACCTCAAAGGTACAAAAGAGAAGAAATTGTACTTCAGGAAAAGCGAGACTAGAATATGCACAGACAAAGGTGTATACACAAAGGTGTATGAAGATAATCAAGGTGCCATAGCATTGGCCAAGAATCCTGTGAATAGACAGAGATGTAAGCATATTGACATAAAGTACCACTTCATCAGGGAAAATGTAAACAATGGAAGGTTTATTTTGGAGTATTGTCCTACAGAGCAAATGATTGCTGATGTTATGACCAAGCCAGCTACTAAGCTGAAGTTGAGAAATTTTGCAACACACGTTTGGTAATGGGATGTAATGAGTTCTGTTTTCAGATCTAATGAGTTGTTTTCTATGTGATTTTGTTTTCTATGTGATGTAAGGGAATAAGAGCGAGTGGGGGTGTTAAATGTGAATATGTGACGCTCTTATTTTGATATGGAATGTTGTGAAGGTTCAGCCAGTCAATCACTTGTATGTGATAAGAAGTGTGACGTAAGCACGCAAGATGTACAGTTCGGGTCAAGCATGAACAGAGAGAGGTCATGCTAAAGTTTAGCTCCGTGTTATTAATAAAATAAGAAAACTGTCAAACTCCGCTCCGCTCATCTTTGTCACGTAGGTTAAATCTGCTGCTGCCGGATGAACACCTCAACAAAAGGACACCCGCAGGACGGCTAACCAGCACCACGGTCGCCATCTTTCCAACTACGGCATTCGTGCTGGCCAAAACAGACAAAACGCGAATACATCGAGGTGGTTTGGATTTGACTGGGATGTCGTGAAAACAATTAAATGATTAAAATCATTAAACTCTTCACAAAGTTTTTTTTCCCTAGGTTGAATTGGAAATTTGGGGAAAAATATATCCAATTAGAAATAAATGGCACTAAGCTTAGAAACCATTTTTTAATAAGTGACGCGGAAAATAGAGAAAGCGTCAGTTTTTCTGGCTGCGTCGCATGCGGATGACGTCAAAGGACCGTGTTGCTGCGCCATGTAGCTCCTCGTTAGCCGGCTGCTTCGTTTCTTCCTAAACTATCGTTTCACTGCAGAGCTGAGCTCAGCGGACACTGTTTGCTGAACGCGGTATGATTTGTGTCAGAATGGACGCCTTTAGCTGTCGTGTCGTCCGTACTAGACTAACGTGAACGAAGTCTACGATAACGTTTGCCAAATTTGGAAGTAAAGAAAGTAAAATAAAAACTATTTGTTGTTATTTGAACGTTTTTACATCTCTGGCAGTGCCATTCTAGGGCTTACTTTGTGCCAGTTCGTGAACTGTATCAAGTTTTTTAGTAAAAATCGTATTCTCGTAAACCACGGAGAGATTAGCCAGATGAACAGCTTTAGCGTCTAGCTGCTGTTGCTAGGCAACGGAACTGGCTCTTTGGTGCCCGACGCAAAGCCTGTAATTAAATTACCGCACAATCTGTGCCTTTCGTGGAAACCCGTTTTACCTCCACCTCTTATTTGTAAGTTTTTATGTTGGTAGAGACATTTTGAAGGCGTTGACTGGAATGATGCATTGTTGTTTCTCCTTTATTAAATTAGGAGCAAAGACTGAGCACCATGATGGTCCCCATATTCACCCTGAAGCTGAACCACAAGATTCACCCTCGCATGGTGACAATTGGGAAGTTTGATGGAGTACACCCCTGCCTTACAGCAGCCACTCAAGCTGGAAAAGTGAGACAAATACCTGTCCTGTCTACATTTGGCATCCCTTGTAAAAATTAGGGGTAGATTTATCCTAAATGCGAGGCTTTCTCAGACAATGAGGGCAGGTACAAAAAAGGCTGACATATGTTTATAGGCATGTATCCATCCTGATCAGCCTCTTTTCCTCCAGAAAGAGTCTCTGAGCAGCAGCTCTGCAGCTTTCAGAGTTTCTCAGCTTCTTCTCTCGTTTTCAGTCCTTGTAGCTGAGCATTTTCAGAGGAATGTGTTTTTTCTCTGTTCAGTTTCCTAATTCTGAGTCATTCAGGCTGAAAAAAGGCCCCTAACTCAAGGAATGAGCCAGCTTTTCTTCATACATTTTCTACTTTTTTACCAATTTTTAGTCCAGTTTTAATATTTGTTAGGCCACTTATGTCAGAAATGCCCATAACCCAAGGAATGAGCCAGAGTTGTGTCCAGCTCAGCAGAGCAGCAATTTAAAGTGGATCTTAAGGCTCTTTGTTAGCAGCAGCCTGTTACAAAGACACATCATTTTTTCCATTTCTTTAGCTGATGGGTAAAATGGGCAAATAAATCACAGTTTGAAAGCCAGGAAACAGGATTTCTGAGGATTCCCAAAGAGCTGCTGGCTGAAAACTGGGCAGTGAGTCCATAAAACATTTGAAGAAACTACAAAAGTGGAGGACAGAAGAAAAGAGTTGGGCCTAACAAAACTCTCTCCAGCAGATGAAGAAAGTGATGTCAAATCCAGCAAAGAGCTTAACAGTTTAAGGTTTTTAGGCGGTTTAACCTCATCAGTCATGCTTTGTGGACATTGTTGGTGTGAGTCTGTGAGCTTTTTTTGTGAAGGACTTTGCTGATTTTCTGCCTCCTGAGCTCCATCTTCTCGGATCTGCAGACTCACCAGTTCCTCTCCTGCTCTAGGTTTTCATCCACAACCCCCACGCTCGTGGCCAGAGACCTCTGGCTCACCGGCTGAGCCAGAGCAGCCAGGACTCGGACATCTCCCTGCTCAACATCAACCAGGCCGTTACCTGCCTGACAGCCGGGACGCTGGGGCCCAACACCACTGGAGACACACTCCTAGTGGGTTCCCAGACTAACCTGTTGGCCTACGACGTCCATGACAACGCAGACCTGTTTTACAGAGAGGTGAGCCGAGCAGGACGGAGGCCAAAGCTGTATGTCACCTGAAAAGCTGATCAGCAGTTGTGTGTGGCTGTAGGTGACCGATGGAGCCAATGCCATTGTGTTGGGGAAGCTCGGGGACATCTCGTCTCCACTGGCCATCATCGGGGGGAACTGTGCCCTGCAAGGCTTCGACTATGAGGGAAACGACCACTTCTGGACTGTAAGACGGCGGGTTTTGTTTGAAATCCTGTTTTGAGCTTAGCTGGGCAGGTTCAGAGCGGGTTTCTGTTTATTTATCTATTTTTAGAACAATGTATTTGCCGATTTTATGAGCAAAAACAACATCGGTGTATTTGATGAGGTTCTGGCCCATTTTCTGTCCCTCTCTCAGGTGACAGGAGACAACGTGCGGTCCCTGGTGCTGTGCGACTTCACTGGGGACGGGAAAAACGAGGTAGGTCTGGTCCCTGTGCCGCATCTGGCATCGAAAGGCCGAGCACATTTCCCCCAAACCCCAGCGGGCTGACTGCTGATGGTCTGTGGCTGCTCATTGCCAGCTCCTGGTTGGATCTGAGGACTTCGACATCAGGGTGTTCAGAGAGGACGAGCTTGTGTCGGAGATGACTGAAAATGAGGTAAATTGACACCTTTCACAGGCTGTGATGGAGTCGAGCATCCCTTTTGTGGTGACCCCCCACTCTTGTCTGCCCCCCCCCCCCCCCCCCCCCCCCCCCCCCCCTCCCCCGTGTCACATGCACGGCAGCAGGTTTGGCTACGCCCTGGCCAACGGCACTGTGGGAGTGTACGACCGCACGGCCCGCTACTGGAGGATCAAGGTACCCCCGTAATCTGCATCTGTAGGGCTTTGTTTATCATCCTCTGTCCCTGAAACCACCCTATGAGCCAGCTGATCCATCAGAGCAGTTGTAGCCCCAGACTCCTTCTGAGCCTGATCTGAGGCTGGAAAGGCAGCAGAGACTCAGGAGGACTCGCCCACATTTGAGCCCCTGAAGGTGCTCCAGGAAAAGGGCTCTGGCTCACTGACCTGCTCTGATGATGGACTCTGACTCACAGGAGCTCCCGTGGGAGACCTGAAGGGGGTGTTAGTCCGAGTCCTGTCCCTCTATCGGCTGCTAACTGGGAATGCTGTCCTCTTCTGTCTCCTCCCAGTCGAAGAACCACGCCATGAGCATCCACGCTTTCGACCTGAACTCCGACGGCGTGGCGGAGCTCATCACCGGCTGGTCCAACGGGAAGGTCAGAGCTCAGCCGGCCCGCTTTGGGCTTCGGAGGGCTGCGGCCGGCCCTCCTGACTCCTCTCATCCTTTCAGATCGACGCCCGAAGCGACCGAACGGGCGAGGTGATCTTCAAGGACAACTTCTCCTCGTCTGTGGCCGGCGTGGTGGAGGGCGACTACCGGCTGGACGGCCAGCAGCAGCTCATCTGCGCCTCTGTGGAGGGGGAGGGTGAGCCAGAGCCCTGGGCCTAGACCAGCAGGCTCTCCTGGCCGCGGCCTTATTTGTGCGTCTGTTTTTGCAGTTCGCGGTTACCTGCCGGCCAGTAAGGAGCTGAAAGGAAATCTGATGGACTCCAGCGCCGAGCAGGACCTGATCCGGGAGCTCAGCCAGCGCAGGCAGAACCTGCTGCTCGAGCTACGCAACTACGAGGAGAACGCAAAGGTGCAGCTGGCCTGTGGGGACCTGAGGGGACCAGGACCTGCAGAGGGCCTGTGGGGACCAGGACCTGCAGAGGGCCTGTGGGGACCAGGACCTGCAGAGGGCCTGTAGGGACCAGGACTTTCAGTGGGCCTGTGGGGACCAGGACCTGCAGAGGGCCTGTGGGGACCAGGACCTGCAGGAGGCCTGTGGGGACCAGGACCTGCAGAGGGCCTATGGGGACCAGGACCTGCAGAGGGCCTGTGGGGACCAGGACCTGCAGAGGGCCTGTAGGGACCAGGACTTTCAGTGGGCCTATGGGGACCAGGACTTTCAGAGGGCCTGTGGGGACCAGGACCTGCAGAGGGCCTGTGGGGACCAGGACTTTCAGAGGGCCTGGGGGGACCAGGACCTTCAGAGGGCCTGTGGGGACCAGGACCTGCAGGAGGCCTGTGGGGACCTGTGGAGACCAGGACCTGCAGAGGGCCTGTGGGGACCTGTGGAGACCTGTGGAGACCAGGACCTGCGGATGGCCTGTGGGGACCTCTGGGGACCAGGACCCGTCCTGTCCATGTCCGATCTGTGAGTTGTTTGTTTGTCCTTGCAGGGGCCGTCCCAGCCCGGCAGCGGGATGGGGGTGATACCGGCCAACACCCAGCTCCAGACGGCGCTGGCTGTCCGGCCTGCTACCGAGGCCCAGAAGGCCCACGTCGAGCTCAGCATCTCCACTCCAAACGGTAGCTCCGATGGCCCCTAGAGACCCCACGGCTGAGTCCTGGGGGGTCGAGGGAGACTCTGAAGGCCTTTGTTCCGTCCCCAGAAACCATCATCCGGGCCGTTCTCATATTTGCGGAGGGGATATTCGACGGTGAAAGTCATGTGGTCCATCCGAGCGTCCAGAACCTGTCGGGCTGCGTCCGGGTGCCCATCGTCCCCCCCAAAGACATCCCGGTGGACCTGCACATCAAGGCCCTGGTTGGAGGCAGAACCAGGTGGGACCAGAGGGCCTGTGGGGACCAGGACCCGCAGTTGGTCCTGGGTGGGTCTCTGTGTGATCTCAGGGCCTCATTTCCTGCTCTGCTGTCTCCAGCACGCAGTTCCACGTGTTCGAGATCACCCGCCAGCTGCCTCGCTTCTCCATGTACGAGGTCGCCGCCTCCGCGCCCGCCGCCGGCCGCGTCGCCTTCAGCGTCAACGAGCGTCCGGAGAGGGTGTGTTGACCCCGGGTGGGACCGGGCCTGTTCATGGCACAGCCTGCGGGGGGCGCTAACGGTCTGTTCTGTTCAGGTGGTGATGTGGCTGAATCAGAACTTCCTGCTCCCAGAGGGAGTCGAGAGTCCCAACGTCAGCTTCAACTCGCTCAGAGGAGGCGGGCCGTTGTCCTTCAGCATGGCCAGCACCGGCCAGGTAAATCCCTCTGGCCATCAGATCCCCTCCAGCCATCAGATCCCCAGCTCACAGGAAATGACATGATGGATACTCTGCTTTGCTTTTTCCTCCAAAGAAGCACAAACAGGATGTCTTTTTCCCAGACCAAACCAAACTAGATAATCTGAATTAGTCCTCTGTTTCTAGACTGCTCTTAAAACGATCAGTTCTTCCTGTTTCCCATCAGATCACTCTGAGAACTGACGACGTGGACTTGGCCGGGGACCTGATCCAGTCTCTGGCCTCCTTCCTGGCCATTGAAGACCTGTCGGCAGAAGCGGACTTCCCCTCTTACTTTGAGGAGCTTCGGACCACCCTGACTGAGGTTCTGCCATCACACAGGCTTCTGCTGAGCCTTAAGGAAAAGGCTCCTCTGGGAAGCTGAGCTGAGCCTCTGCATTTGTGTTGCAGGTGGATGAGTTCCACTCGGTCCATCAGAAGTTAACGGCCACCATGGCTGACCACTCCAACCTCATCAGGAACATGCTGGTCCAGGCAGAGGACGCTCGCCTCATGGGCGACACGTGAGTGCTGCTCATCCTTTAGAAATCAGCTCCCGGAGTCCATTCAGGGGATCCACTTCCTGTTCAGGGAATCCACCTTCTGTTCAAGGGGTCCACTTCCTGTTTAGGGAGGGGATTCCTGTTCAGGGGATCCACTTCCTGTTCAGGGGATCCACTTCCTGTTCAGGGGATCCACTTCCTGCTCAGGGGACCCACTTCCTGTTTAGGGAGGGACATCCTGTTCAGGGTAACCACTTGTAACCACGTGAATGTGCTTCCTCTGCAGGACCACCATGAAGAAGCGCTACCGGGAGCTCTACGATCTGAACAGAGATCTCGTTAACGAATACAAGATCCGCTCCAACAACCACGACGCTCTTCTAGCCCGCCTGAAGGCTGTGAACCAGGCCATCCAGCGGGCGGGCCGGCTCCGAGGTCAGGGGGCCTTCGGG
>JABUIW010000243.1:0-15664 GCA_013363375.1 Menidia beryllina
GACACAGTCGACCCACCGTGTAATGTACCGCTGCCTTTAACCTCTGATGAGTTTCGTCTGCGTCCAATGACATCTTGCGGAGGATTGAAATGGATACAGCAAGGTTGAAGCTATAACGAAGGAAAGTGAATAAAGGCCAATTTCGAACAGTCTGGCACACTCAAACACTGACAAACAAACAAAACTATTCGCGGCAGGGTTAGGGTTAGGGTTAGGGTTAGGTTAGGGTTAGGGTCAGGGTCAGGGTCAGGGGTTAGGGTTAGGGTTAGGGTTAGGTTAGGGTTAGGGTTAGGGGTTAGGGTTAGGGTTAGGGTTGGGTTAGGGTTAGGTCTGGGGTTTTTTTTTTGTGTTTTTTGTAATTTTTCAATTTTATACTGTTTTTGGTCTTTTTGAGGTTTTTTTTAATTTTTTGGGGTATTTTTAATTTTTTACGAACAATGAACTAATTTACAAAAAAAATCAATTATTTTTAGAAAAAAAATGAGTTGATTTGAATTTTTAATTTTTTAGAGTGCAAAACAAAATGAACTAATTCTAAACCAAATTTTTATAGTGTGCCGAGGCGAGGTTTCGCCCTGGAAAGGGCTTCTTCAGGCCAGGCGCACTAATGAACTGAACGGGGGGGCTCTGCTTTCTTCGGCTGTCCGCGTTTGTCTGAGGAGCAGAGAGAGGGAGCTGGCTTTTATAGCCTCCTGGCTCCACCCCCTAAATCCAAAAGAAAACGTTGTTTTTAACAGAAAACAACTTAGAATGAAATCAGGTAAGTGTTGTTTTTTTTTGTTTTGAATGTTTTTTTTCCTATTTTGAATGATTTTTAACCATATGAACTAAAAATTGTACTTTATAATTATATTAATTAAATAATTTTTAGAAAAATTTATCAAAATTATGATTTTTAACAAATATGTTTTTAATGATTGTAAAGAAATATTTTTTTGTTTTTTAAGTGTTTTTAACTTTTTTATGTATTTTATCGTCGTTTTTTGTATTTTTTTGTTTGTTTTTAATAAAACTTTTTTTCTGGAGTTATGTTTTTTTGTGTGATTTTTTATTTTTTGTTGGATTAGGGATTAGGGTTAGAAATAGGTTTAGGATAAGGATTTGGGGTTAGGGTTAGGACCAGATTAGGGTTGGGGTTAGGGTTAGGATTAGGGGTTAGGGTTAGGACCAGATTAGGGTTGGGATTAGGATTAGGTTTAGGGTTAGATTTTGGGTTTGGGTTAGGGTTTGTTTAAAGGTTAGTGCTGGGTTAAGGGAATTAGTGCTGGGTTTGGGTTAGGGTCAGGGTTAGGGTTAGGGTTAGGGGTTAGGGTTAGGGTTAGGGAAGAAGGTTTGGAAGGCTTCGTCAGCACGGCCCCCTGCGCTCTCCATCCGGACCCGGCTTCCTGTTTCAAAATAAGGGCTTCTTAAAATCCCACCGTGTCCCGTCATTAGCAACCACGCTTAAAAGGGGCGGAGGCTCCAAGGGTGGGTGGTCCGTCAAGGGTTAATAAAAATAAGTAGAAGAGAAATAAAAAGATCTAAAAAGATCCAAGGGATATAAAAACTCATAAAAGGAATAAAAGGTAAAATAACACAAAAGAGGGATAAGATATCCTTAAAAAGGCATTAAAATGCCTAAATGAAAGTAATGGGGGGTCTAAAAGATAAATAAATAAATAGGTGATAATAAAAGGATAAGATAATAAAATTAATAAAAAAATAATAATAAAACTTACCTAAAAAGGGGTCCTCTCTCGTTTAGACCGCAAGGGAAGGTGGTGTCGAGTTTTTTAATCCAGAGTCTTTCTCTGTATTTCCTTTCCCTTGCGGTCCAACGGGGGTTCCCCTGTAAAATGGAGACCCTGACGGAGTCCCACCCATGGGATAAAAAATGCCGGACCAGTTGTCTGTTTGTGTTTTTCTCATTTAAAATATTTTGTTTGTGTGAGTAAAACCTGGCCCGGATTGTCCGTCCTGTCTCTCCCACATATTTCATGTTGCACCTGTGACAAATGATGACATAAATAACGTTAAAACAGTCAATGTGCCCATATGTGGGAGTTTGATGTATTTCCCGTGTCCGGTCATTCCTAATCCACCTCAGCTGTTTAAAGTAACTGTGATCCAGGTCTTGTTTTTTGGGGTATTTTTGAGGGAGGGTAGCTCTGACTAAATGATCTTTAAGGTTTTTGTTTTTTCTGAAGGCAGTGATGATTTTGATGTTGTTGTATGTCTCTTCTCCACTCAGCCGGTTTTGGAAGTTATTTTTAATGAAATGAGTGAGGTCCACAGCTGAGGTGGAATAGGTGCAGACGAAGGGGAGAATGGATGTTGGGCGGTCCTTAACTGTTAAGAACGTTTTAAAAGACGCTCGTAAAAAGGAGCGGGTGTAACCCCGCCCCTTGAGGGCCGTAAAAAGCGTGGTGGTCGCTTCTTTAAAATCTTCCACCCGGGTGCAGATCCGATAAAATCGTAAAAGTTGTGATTTTAAAAGACCTTTAAAAGTGTGCTTCGGGTGGAAGCTGGATGTGTCTAAAAGAGCGTGAGTATCTGTGTCCTTAAAATACACCTTTGTGTCCAATCGGTTGGTGCTATTAAAATGGGGGCCCTTAAAAACGGTGGTGTCTAAAAAATGAACCGATTGGACACTGCTGGTCTTTTGAAGTTTGATGGAGGGGTTATGGGTGTTGAGAATGTTAAAAAATACATCAAACTCCCACATTTCACCCTCCCAAATACCCCAGATATCATCCAGATACCTGAGGTAATGGGAGGGTTTTTTGGCACATTTCTGGAGGGCCTCCCCCTCCCACTTGGCCATGAAGATGTCCGCATATGCGGGTGCAAATTTCTTACCCATGGCCGTCCCCTTGACCTGCAGGTAGGTTTGGTTGTTGAAAGTGAAATCGTTCTTGCGGAGATTGATGGAAAGGAGCTGGAGAAGGTCTTCATACGGCCTGTTGGGATCCGGGTACCTGTTAAAAATGTCTTTTACAGCTAAAATACCTTCGTTGATTTCAATATTAGTATAAAGGCTTTCAACATCAATAGTGAATAAAATACAGTGGGGGGAAGTGTGAAGTTGGTGAATTTTGGAAATAAAATCGTAAGTGTCCTTAATAAAACTGGGGTGAGTCTTTGCCAGAGGGTTGATAAAAGAGTCAATATACTCGGCTGATCTATATGACTCACTCCCACAGTCCGATACGATGGGTCTGCCGGGGGGGATTAAAAAAGGTTCACTCCATTTTGATTTGTCCTTGTGAACCTTTGGTAACAGATAAAATCTCCGTGCTCTGGGTTCCTCCTCTCCAATAAGATAGTTCCTCTGTTTAAAAGAAATAAAACCCTGTTGAAATAAACGATTAAAAATGGCCGTAATTTCTTTAAGAGTATCTAAAAATAGAGGTCTGGTGAGTTTTTGATAATAAGTTGGATTATGTAATTGTCTTTCCCCCTCCCAGATGTATTGTTCCCTGTCCATGATTACTGTCAAACTGCCTTTATCCGCTGGTTTAATGATGATGTCCGGGTTATTGCTAAGTTGTGTGAGGGCCCTGCTTTCTTCTGGGGTGATGTTTGGGGCTATCAGTCGGATCTGGAATTCCCTGTCGAGGTATTCGAGATCCGACCAAATACTGTCCGTTAAAAAGAGGGGCAGGGTCCCCTCAGGAGGATACCATGTGGATGAGGAGCAGAATGGGGTTTTGGGTTTGGGGGGGTGGTTCCTGAAATGCCATTGGAGTTTAAGACGTCTGTGGTAGGCTTGTAAATCCATTCTCAACTGTTGTTTGATGTTCTGATTGCAGTTAAAAGTGGGTATAAAATTCAGGCCTTTATTTAAAATGGCCAATTGAGGTAGAGTTAAAATAGTCTTTTTCGATAAAACCAGCACGTTTTTTAACCCCTCCAGGTCTATGTGGTTTGAGGGGCTCCCCCGTTTCCCTGGCACAGCCAGTGCTGGAGCATACGTTGGGCTGTGCCGTGGGTCCAGTGATGGTTATCGCTGCTGGTCTTAAAATCATTCGGGGGTAAAACTGGGATAAAATCACAGTTATTTACAATAAAATTATTAATGGCCATAAAAAGGTGCTTCTGTGTGGACGTTAAAAGGGGTGAAAAGTTTAAAACCAGGACTGCCGCGTGTGGGAATTTTTCTTTTACCGCGGCCACAGCGGTCTCAATTTGTTTCTTTATAGGAGTGATAAAAGCCCGGTCTTTATAATTTATCCCGAATGATAAAATGATGGACTCCACCCTGGCCTCGGATCTGGTGTTGTTCATCAGCGGGATCAGGTGCCGGAAGGTCGCTCCGGGATAGGATTCTATTTGGACCTCCGGCACCTGAAATGAAGAGATCCGGGCCAGGTTGGAGTCCCCCAGCATTAAAACTGTCTTCCGGACACAGAGGGACCAATCCTGGCTCTTCCTCTGTGTCCGGATGTGCTTTGTGACGGTCTGCGTGGGTCCAGTCTCCTCCGGCGCGCGGGCCCGTTCCGGAGCTGATGCCGGAGCTGTCAGCGGGGCTGTCTGCGGCGCTGATGGGGGAGGGGGGGCCGTCCGCGCTGTTGTGGGGAGCGGGCCTATTCGCCGGACGCCTGGAAGCGGGCCCAGCCTGTTGCTCCTCGGTGTCCGCGATCCTGTCGGGAGCGCGCTGCTGCTGCTCCCTGCTGTCCGCGGTCTCGTTTGGGGCCAGGTGTTGCTGCTCTCCGTGGTCCGCGGACCCGTCAGGAGCGTGGTGTTGTTGCTCCCCGTAGTCCGCGGTCCCGCCGGGAGCGCGCTGTTGCTGGTCCCCGCCGGCCGTGATCCTGCCAGGAGCGCGCTGCTGGTGTTGTTGGTGCCTGCTCTCCGTGGCTCCCTCTGCAGCAGAGCTGTTGTGGTGGTGGTCAGAGGGAGTACTCCTGGCGTGGTGTCCTGGGCTCCGTCCCTCCTCGGCCTGAGGTTGGGAGAGAGGGAAAAAAGCGTTCCGGGGGAGGGAGGGTCCCTTGCCCTGGGGATAAGCGGGATCTGTCTCTCCGTCCCGGGCCCAGGAAAGGTCCCTCCCGTCCCCATGTTCTCTCCAAATCTAAAAAGAGAAGTCCGGGTGGGGGCAGATGGTTCCAGCTCAGGGAGGAGAGCGAGGTCCGGGCTCATAGTCTGCTCAAACCTCCTCTTTTTGCTGGGCTGTGCCCCCGTTAACCCGGCTTGTGTTCCGTTAAAAACATCCAGCAGGGTAGAAGGACCCTCCAGCGGATCCTGGGTGAGGTGAAGAGGACCCGGCGAGGCGCGCTGGATCCGTGGCTGCCTCCGGGGGATTCCCTGTGACGGGACAGGTGACGTCGCCTCCTGGCTCCGCCCGCCACGGGGTTCCCCCGTCCCTCGCGTTCCAGCAGAGGGAGCCGGGCCCGTATCCATACTGTCAGGTAAGTTTGTGTTGATAAAATCTAGGGCCTGCTGGATGGTCTCAGGCCTCAACCTGTGGCCCAGTCGGCGCCGGGCCCAGGTTACGGCTACTTTAAAAGGGTCCTGCCACCCGAAGTCAGGTTTTTGTGCCAGCTGCTGGATGAGGGATGTGGAGGCATCCTCGTATTTCTGCTGGAGGATAAGCAGCGTGTTCATCTGCCAGTATTTGGCATTTCCCTCCAATAAAAGCAGGGTCCGGTCGGTGGGGGAGGCAGGTTTAATAAACTGGGCTAAGTTCTGCGTCATTTTAAGAATGGTCGGCGGTGCCTCAGTACCGCCGACGTTATTATTATGGTGCACCGCCTTAATGATTCCGTTAATAATCCTCACCTTATCGGAAAAATAAGGGTCCTCAGATTCAATGGCCGGGTGCACCACCCTGCTCCTTTCCCCATGTGAGTTAAAATTTTTATTCCGATAGGGTTGGTGTTGTTGTTGGAGGCGCCCCACTCCGCCGCGGCCTCGGCTCCAGCTCTGCCTGCGTTGGTTCCCGTTCTGCAGGTGAGTGCCGGCCGCGACTGCTGCGTATGTGGGCCGTTGTGGTCCGCGGCTTCGTGGAGTCCTCCTGTCCCCATAGGTCCTCGGTTGCTCGATCCGCCGGTCTCTCCGTCCTCTCCGGTAACGAACGTAGGTCCATGGCTCGTCCCGTTCCTCCTCCATGGAGTAGGGTGGCATTTTTAGTGTCCCGGTAATAAAAGGTTGTTAAAACCTTTATTAAGACCTTTACTAAAAAAAGTAAAAGTCCACCCAGCGAGGGTTAAAATTACCGAGTAAAAATGCGCCACCTCTTTTGGTCCTAAAAAAGTACTTTTATTAAAATAAATACAAAAATAAATAATTAAAAGAAATTAAAATAGGAAGCATAAAAACCGCAACGTTTCGATCCTTAAAGGGATCTTCCTCAGGCGGGTAGGCTTGCTAAGAACAATTAAAAGTACATTAAAAGCAGAGGATGTCCTTAAAAGGAGGCGCTCTCTCTGCGTCTGTGGGTCTGGGCCGTTGGGCGGATGCCAGGTTTAAAAAGACTCCACGTCAGCACCCCCGGTGCCACGTCATGGGACAGGGACCGGTTTCCGCTTCCTGTTGTGCCAGGTGGGTCCCTGCCCCTAATTGCGGTGCTGTCTGGGGGTCCGGGAAAGGAGAGAGAGCGCCTCCCTTCGGGTCTGCATAGACATAAAAAGAGAGGAATTAAAAAAGGAGGAGGAACGGGATTCGTGGGTCCATAAGAAGTTTACCTGTCCCATAGAAGAAGACGCATTTAAAATTGGATTAAAACCGATTTTTTAAAAACTACAATACTGTAAACGGTGTACCGGGCCACTCTTAATTGAACCTCAGCGAGGGTTTACTCTTCTACAGCCCGGCTTCACCCGCATATTGGCTCTTATCGGAGTTGCGGCTAAACGCGAGTGCAATTTACGTTCCTATCCGTCCGTTAGCCTCGTGGCTAGAAGGCGCTGCATTATTAAAGCGGTCCAGTATGCCGATGGTGCTGCGCTCCAGACGCTCAATTCTCCCTGCCCAGGAGGGTGAGGTCGAGTTACAGGCAACCCCGAGAAGGTCGAACCGCCTACACGAGAGAGTGAGAGTTCACTGGGTTGACAGCAGGGGGAGCGCGTGAGTGTTTTTGGTGGTTGCCGAGAAAAGAAGAATAAAGTGGAGAAGCGGAGTGACCGCTGAACACGCTGTCACGTCTCCTGTCCGGTTATTGCTCGCAAGATAAATATATCCACATCCAGTTGCCTCACATTGACGAACCCAGAACGCTCGGCTACATTGGGTTAGGGTTAGGGTTAGGTTAGGTTAGGGTTAGGGTTAAGGGTTAGGGTTAGGGCGTTAGGGTTAGGGGTTAGGGTTAGGGGTAAGGGTTAGGGTTCGGGGTTAGGGGGTTAGGGTTAGGGGGTTAGGGTTAGGGTTAGGGGTTAGGGGTTAGGGTTAGGGTGGGTTAGGGTTAGGGGTTAGGGGTTAGGGTTAGGGGTTAGGGTTTAGGGTTAGGGTTAGGGTTAGGGTTGGGGTTGGGGTTAGGGGTTAGGGTTAGGGGTTAGGGTTTAGGGTTAGGGTTAGGGTGGGTTAGGGGTTAGGGTTAGGGGTTAGGGTTAGGGTGGGTTAGGGTTAGGGGTTAGGGTTAGGGGTTAGGGTTAGGGTTAGGGTAATTAGAAGGAGGCCTCCGCCTGTAGGCGGGGGAGCTTGCGCGGGCCATCCAGGCCGACCCCCTCGGTGGTGGGTCCCTTTGGGGTTGGCGGAGGGTTAGGGTTAGGGTTAGGGTTTAGGGGTTAGAGGTTAGGGTTAGGGTTAGGGTAGGGTTAGGGTTAGTTAGGGTTAGGGGTTAGGGGTTAGAGGTTAGGGTTAGTTGTAATCACAGAGCTGCCTCCCCCCGTGAAGGGGGAGACAGAATGCACGGGCTCGTTACTCGTCACCAGGATGCCCCCCCAGGACCAGGCCTCATCACCCAGGTAAGTATTGTTTTTTCTAATTTTCCTTTTTGGCTTCATTTTTCTAATTTTTTCTCTCCTTTTCTCCTTTTTTAGGTTGCAGTCTGGCGTGCAGGATCCGGGATCCAGGTAGGTATCAGGTAAGTGTGGGCCGGGGTTGGGTTCAGGTAAGTGGGACAGGGGTGGGATTTTCCAATTGTGTGTGTGTTTTTTTGTTATGTCAATAAATTGTGTTTAAAATTATCCTGTGTTGCGTTTTTTGTGTGTAGGATTGTGTAGGGGTGGCGTCTTCTAGGTTGATTTTGAGTCCATTCTTTTTTTGTGGTTTTTTGTTTTTTAAGTTTTGCCTCTTCTGGGCTTAAATAATGAAAAATGATCATTTTAAATGATAGGTTAAGAAATTAATCCCCCAAAATAACAAACTAACACAAAAAATAAAAGATGCGTGCCATGGCGAACGTTTCGGCCTAGTGGGGCCTTCCTCAGCGCACTCGGCACGGCTTCAAACCATCAGAATGGCTCCCCAGTGTGCTGCAGCCCCTTTTATGCAGGTGCCGGGACTGCCTCCCGGCTGGCTCCTCCCCCTGGTGCCTGTGGGTTTTCCCTCCAATTCTTCTCTATTAGTCCGTGGGCCAGAATCTGTACGGTGACTTTTCGTTTGAACTTTTTGGGGGCAACTTTATTCCACTTTAATTAAATACTGGGGACTTCAGTGATCTCAAAAAGCCAATGTTCCCACGTTTTCACTTGCACATTAATGAATTACGGGCAATTAAAATTTCGGTAGTTCCACATCTGGCCAGTAGGTGGCTGATACGGTAAAAATCTTCATATTTTTAGTTTTAACCAAGTGATCTTTACCAAAATACTTTAAAATAATTAAGGTTGATTATTAGAAAAGGTTTTTCTTGCAAAACTGCTTGAATCAACATGGAAAAAAAGGTTTTGACCTTTAGTTTTGATTGTCGCTGCCAGAGAGCCACTGAACCTGAACTCCTAGATATTTTCCACTTTATACAGCCATAGCAAGACAAAGAACAATCATTTAATAATCAAAAACCTTGTTTTTTCTCCAAGTAATTTTTTTATTTAATTATAGAAAAACTGACATCACTTTTCTTCATATTGCATTTATTACCTTAGTGACAGAAAAACAATGTAGGGTACTTTCACAAAAAATAATCAAAACAACATAATACTGTTGAATAAAGCTTTATCATCACAAGTAAACCAATAAAAAGTAACTAAGGATCCATATTTATATACAATATAAAAACTACTCATATTTACAGTTATATTTTTTCGATATTAACCTTTCCTCACGACATCATACTATTTAAATCCAGAGCTTTCATATTTACATCTTTTTGTCTTTTCATCAACATATATGAAAAATATTACGACTCATCATCTGATTCATCCAAGTCCTCATTATCGATTGAATAAATCCCTTCCACATCAGTCTCATTTCCCATCATACCAGGACAATTTGTACAGTTGACACATTGGCAGAGGTCACTACATGGCAAATTACCCTTCTTGCATGAACAGATTTGTTTAGCACATGCATTTTTCTTGCACTTGCAATATATGTCCATCGTGACATCAGATGGAGCTGGGGGATTTAACATCCAACAATAGGAGAGCACTCCATCTTCAAAGGACCAGCCATGGCCTTCTGGGTTAGGGGCATTGATAAACTGGTCCAAACACCTCCTATAAATTGCTAGCTGGTATGCGGCTCGCTTGGAATGTTGTCGAAGACAATCCTCATTTGGTGGAAGAGACTTATCTGATTTACACAGAAGTTTGAACATTTTAAACCTGGCATCATTAACCCGGTTACAGTTTTTCTGTCCATATAAGTGACAGACAAATTCTTCAAGCAGAAGGAACAATTCATCATTAACATCCCAATCTGTCCCAAGAATTTGAAAGCAATTGACAGCTGGCTCTGATTCAAGCATCAGCTTTAAGGCTTTCACTTTTCCTTTTCCTTTAAAGGCACTTACTGTGTCACATCCAGTAAAAACGTGAAGACCAACAATAGCTCGACATTTCCTTGGACCGTGAAGAATTGCAAGATGAGAAATATTTACAAGACGAGTTTTGTTGCCAGTCCCTGTCTTAAAATAGATATTACTGTCAAAACAATGCGCACAACCTAAAGCCAAGACCATGACATCAGTGTCTGGGCTCAAGATAACAATGTCTTTGTATTCCAAAGAAGCATGTTTTGCATGAAGTAGAAGCCTGGTATCAGCTTCTTCATGATCACAGCAAAGAGTGCTCACATCAGTGATTGTGAGGGAGCCATTTGTTGTCATGAAGCTGTGGCACTTATCACCATGTGTAAGATAGAAGTTTATACCTCCAAATACAGATGGCTTACATTTTTTCCAGTAGGAATATAGAAACTCCAACAGCATCTCCTTATTCTTGCCACTGGACAAAAACTTTTTGAACTGTTTTGGTACCTTTTGATCAGGTCTAGTTATCTTAAAAACCTGAACACCAGTTAGAGCTCGGCGGTCTCTCTCCGCGGTTTTGATACTCACATCAAGGTACCTGTCAACAACAAAGTCTATTCGCTTACTTCCATTGATTTTACCCAAAATAACTAGATCCTCCAAAATCTTCAGGGCAAGATCTCCAAAAGTGGCTGGAATGCTTACAATGGATCTTATTTTAGCCATTGCATCTACTAGCAGGACAGAACCTCTTGGAATGTCTTCCAAATACACAGCTGATTTCTCCAGCTCATGCATCAATGCGGCTTTGTTAGACTTGCAGATACTGGTACCATCACTGCTACCCAATGAGGCAGGAATGGGTGTGAGAGAGTATGTCAGAAGTTTACGCAGGTCAATCTCTCTGGTTTTTCCAATGACTAAGAGGCGGTTAAATAGGCTTGTGGTTGACTTCAGGCTTTCACTATCTGAGTTTTTTCCCGCTATCTTAGACTTTTTTCCACTGTCAGCAAAAGTCTTTAGTTTGAGAGCCTTGATTGGTGAGAACATATCTACAGAGTCTTCAGTACTAAACCTTTCAGTACAATACTTATGACAAGCATCTTTACCAACAGTGTAGGCATATAACAAATCATTTCTTACATTTTCATTAGCTAGATTACCTGATGACAAATTAATCAGGTCATCACCTTCATACGTGAAAGGGTTCACCATTGATTCAATTGTCACGACAATGTACTCAACTGATTTGGCATCTCGTTCAATCCTGGATTCACCAAGATCTTTCCGACATCTATGACCATCAGATCTCCCTGCCATTAGCTCACATTCACTTGATATAGCAGCTCTTTCGTGGTGTGACATAATCCATCTATTCACTCCACCTTTATTTAGAGTGATTCCAGTCATACCACCCTTTGTTTTTGAGTCTCTATTCATAGTTTGCTCAATAGTCATGTCACAGGCTATTTGACTGAAGCCATATGAAATCTGTCTCTGGACTCCAAAGGCACCCTCAGCCAACATTTCATGAATAGAGGGGTGAGTCTCAGCTAACTGCTTCATTTCACCAATGTAAGCAGGGAGGTAGCGGGCATAATTTACACGGTCATAGGCAAAATACCAAGGTAACATAGAGCAGAGGGTGGAGATATGAAGATCCCAATCACCTTCACGAGTAGCTCTCACAAAGAGGAGAAGTAGTTCTACCATATCTATGTATGAGGACCAAAAGTTGAACGTGGGACTGCTCTCTCTCTGTTTGTCAACATAGTCACTGTATTTTTTTAATACATGGCAGACACTTTCTGATTGGGCTTGGTCAAAAAACTTAACGGACCGACTCACTTCATTCAGTTCACAAGCAACAGAGAGCACTTCTTTTCTTTCATCCTCGTTCAGTGTGTCAATAAAAGCATGCCATCTCAGTCTCTGGAGTGCTTCATACAAGAGTTTATGAGCACGCATTGATCTGTTATAGTGATAGCCAGACATAACCCCATTCATTGAACCAGGTGCTACAATGTCTGACTCGATCATTACATCTTCAAATCCAGAATCCTTAAACCTCTTTCCAAGTACAGCTAGGAATGACATTGTGGTATGGAATGCACCTAATCGAATAACCAGCCTTTCCTGGAAGACTGGATTCTGCCATCGTATTTGCTGGGCCTTTGCATAGATTGCTTGATCAAAAACAACAACAATACTGGTAAGCTCAAGACTGTCAGCTATAGCAACACTCCGGTGTAGGATTGTGTTGACTGTTGACATATCTGTGGGACTGGCATCAATAACTGGTAAATACCCTATCTTAGATATATTAGGGACTGCAGGGGATATCAGAGTGTTAAAGCCTGTCCATCCAGGTAAAGTGATGAGACTCACTTCCGGCAACTTGGCAAGACAATAAGCTACATCCAGATTCTGATAGGGCCTTAGAACTGAATTATCAGAGCTCAAGATATCAATACCAGTGGTAAAAGTCGGTGGTCCATGACGCTTCTTACTATGGTAAGGTATAAGGCCTTTGGGAGGGGCTAAAATTGAACGCTGCTTTGTTTTCTTGAAACGTACAGACTGGTGTTCATACAGAGATTCAACTTGCCTACACTCATCTCTACGTTGTATGATAATGCCATTTGTATTGTGAGTTGTGGATGACCCTGAGAGAGTTTCTTCTCTGAAGTCATTGTTATCCCATACAAGAGTTGTAGGGACTTGCTTAACAAAGCCTGATGGGACCACATCATTTCTCTGTAATTCAAGAGTAGCAAGGGCGGTGTCATGCTCTAATACGGAGCTATACGAGACACAATGACCAAGGCCGCTTAAGAGCTGGATCAACTGAGAGGAACCTGTCCAGTGTCTTATTGTCATACCCAAAGCTAGATGTTTTGGAGTGGGCTTGTTACCCCTTGATGCCAAATAAATGATATCTTGACATAACGACAGCAACTTCAGATGGATTTCCTTACTACAAGAGACAAGGTCACATGAGCTTTGAGGGATATCATTTGATGCATTTGTAATCCATGCCAAGAAATTATACAACTGAGGGGGGACTAATTTCTCTGCTGACTGAATATTCAAATCACAGGCAGTGGGAGGCCAGATATTCTTAAGTCCTTTTACTTCATTAATGAGCATCCTTATATACTGGCCAGTCATATATAGGTTTTGCACAGTTTGCTCCTGTTGTACTATCTACATAGACCATCTCACTTTTGTTTCGCCGTGACTGCTTAAGAAACTGTAGGATTGGATATTTCTGCTTAATTTTTTTCTTAAAATACGAGGTGGAAACATTAGGCTTAACATCAAGTTTTTCAGTTTCCTTGATTATATCTACAAACAATGACACAAGTTTGTTAAATCTAAGAATCTCATTTTTCTGAATAATTCTGCCTTCTATAATAGTTTCACAAAATTTGTCAAAGGGTTCACTGTAAAAGTTCTTTGATGTACTGCTTCCAATCTTTGACAGTATCCGAGTGTAGGATTTATAGCAAGATCTGTGATATCTCACTTCAATCGCCACCACATCTTTTCCTCTTGTCTGTCGAAGAATTTTTTCATCATTCTGGATCTCGGCAGCTTTTATCAAGTTCCCACCTAAAATGATAATTCCATGAGATTTTTCAAACATAACTCATTTTTAAAATTTACATAGGCCTTCATTCAATAGTTGTTTAACTCACCACTTTGGTATTCACATAGTGAAAGTTTTTCTCTCCGTCTTTTTCTTGTTGAAGCATCCAGTAAATATTTTTCTTTATTACAAATGATGCATGACATTGGCAGGACATGCTTGCTCCTCCTACTAGTCGGCAACGTTGTTGCAGATTTCCCTGAAAACAAAAGTCAATATCTAAGTAGGTGCACTTATGTATGATTTAGATCTGGCTCAAAACTATAATTAAAAGGGGCCTACAGAAATTTCTTATCAAACAAAGAAAGAAAAAATAACAATACATTTTCACTTAGGGAAACAAATGAAGTAAAGAATGTGTATATTAATGGCTTGTGTGTACATTAAGAAAATGTTCATTATAAGTTCATGCCAATATAGTAAAATTTATTGGGATAAAAAAAGTCAATTAATTGATCATTAAAGTAAAAGCTCTGAAAATAAAAGCCTGGGAAAAGGTTTTAGGGCATCTCTCAAGGCTTACATAGCACAGTGACTGGCTCTACTGCAAGAGAATGCAGCCAATTTCCCACGTGGAAAACACATAATAAATCTGCACCTACCTGCACCACTTTCCAAAAGTCGTACTTTAGATCGAGTATTTGGCTGGGGAAATGTTTCTTCGTTACCCGGTCGCTTAGAGTCTTGCTTGATTTGGGTTCGCTCGCGTATAACACGATTACGCGCTCTCCCAATTTTTGTTTTGTCCGTGTACTTCGAGTAGCACTTCCTATGGTACCCCAGCTCAGCGGGTCTCGGCGACTCAACTGTGTATTGAGAGAAAGTCTCGGCTATTTCTTTCTCCCTGCCATCCAGGTCTATCCAGGACTTGCAACATTCAATAAATCTCCGCCAACTGGCATCAGAAAATGAAACAATTGGACCTTCTTCGTTCTGAAACAAATGCAAACAACATTTCACGGGCGCTGCCATTTTTAAATAACCGAGCTCTCGGGCTGCGATTCATGCATCTGATTGGCTGATAAGCAAATCTCGAGTCTCGCGAGTTCTTAGATTACGGCGGAGTAAATTTTATTTTTAAACGACTATAACTTTTTAATGTGCAAGTGAAAAGGTGGGAACATTGGCGTTTTAAGATCACTGTATTCTCTAGCAACTTATCCAAGTGAAACAAAGTTGCCCCCTGAAAGTTCAAACGGAATTGCTTAAGGAGACGTCCTACAGATTCTGGCCCACGGACTATATCTCTCCCCTCTTCTATCTCTATCTCTCCAAAATTTGAGTGTCTGTACGTAACTTTTTGGTTTTTAGGTTTTAGCTGTATTTTAGATTAATTTCAATTATTTCCCTTAATTTTGTAACCCCTCCCTCTATTTCCCTTCTATTTTCTAACCTTCAATTATTTCAGTTTTTTCTCATTTTCCCTTTTTACTCTTCCCTTAACCTTCCATCTTGACCTTTGACCTTTCCTTCATTCCCCTTCCTTTTCCTTTTTCCCTCCTTCCAGCTCCTGCCTTTCCTTTGAATTCCTGCTTTCTTCCACCGGTTGCCTGGCTCCGGGGGGACACACACTTTCGGGCATGCATTTTGGGCTCCATTATTTCTTGGCCGCGCTGACCAGGCGGGCTATATACTTGGGCTCAGGTCCGGCTTCCGTCCGATTCACAACGCAGGTAAGTAGGGTGGCTATTGGGCTTGGGGTCTGGGACTGGTTCTTGAAGGCAAGGGGGTGGGTTGTCGATTTTGGGTTTAGGTTAGGGTTTCAGGGTTGGAGTGGTTAGGGTTAGAATAGTGGGTTAGGGAAAGGGGTTAGGTTAGGGTTAGGAAGAGGGTTAGGGTTAGGGTTAGGTGAGGGACAGAAGCTGCCCCTCCCCGGAGGGAGAGACAGGGATGCACGGGCCATGCCTGAGCCAGGAGGCCTCCCCCAGGACCTGGCCTCACGTCCCTTGGAGCAGGTGAGTGTCAGACCCTACTTGGTGTCTGAGGGGGCCGATTTTGGCTTTTTAATTTAATTTTATTTTGTTATACGCCATTGTAGGCCTTAGTTGTGCTTCAACTGTGTTTCTAATCTCTTTTTTCTTTCTCTCTTTTTTCTAGGTGCAGTCGTTCCGGATCGTGGATTGGACCTCGGGTAGGTATGGTGAGTATGTGCAGGTAAGTGGGGGCCGGGGTGGGGACAGGTAAGT
>JABUIW010000245.1:0-40330 GCA_013363375.1 Menidia beryllina
TTTTTTTTTCTTTTTGGCACAAATTTAGTATTTTAAGCACAAGCAGGCCTCCTAAACCTTTTCCCTGGTTTTGGTTTTTAAGAACATGCAAATTCCCTTCCTTTGCTATTTTCTGTAAGCACTGCATTTATTTAAAACAACCTTCTCTCTGAAACATATCAAATGCTAAGATTTTCTTTATTTGAAGGGTTCACTATTCATTTTTCAAAGTGCTCTCATTTAGGGGAGGCGACGGTGCCTTCGAACAGTCAGAGCAGCTCAGAGACAACACAGTTCTTTTTTATTTAGTCTATCTTCTCTGTCTGAGCCTTCTTCTTTGCTTCACCTTTTCTACAAAAAAACAAGTGATATTGCAGTCCAGATATTCTCTGCCTTAATAAGGAAGAGGCACAAGGTTGTCTGCAGGTAGCTCTTTCTATTGTATTTTCTGGCTGTTTGTGTAACTTGCTTATCAGATGTGATAGAGGAATATAGCTGACATCTCAGAGCACAAATTGATAGCTATCAGCTATTAACAGGAAATGCAGTCTGTAACGGGGGGAAATATCCTACTGGTCTCTAAGTGGGCTTGCATCCTGTATGTTTGTCCTCTTGTCTGTTATTTTGACCAGCCTAATGACCTTCAGGTTCTCAGTCCATCCCTCAACTCTATCCTGTTGTGATTGCACATAGGCATATAATTTCACTTCAGATTTTATCCCTGCAGCCTTTCCTGCAGCAGTGCAGAACATTCATCTACATTGATCGAGGCAGCCTATCTTCCCCACTGTTCATCCTGCCCTTCTCATGCTGCTTAATGAACTTGCTGGAGCTTAATGCGGCTCAACAGACCCCTATGCTCATACCAATGAGCGATCACAGGCCCCTCTGCTATCGGTGTTCGATGTATTCACCCCCAGACATGTGCAGGTAGAGCATTTCGAGCTGAGGATTCTAAGTTTTAAGGCAGCATGATTGGCAGATTAATTTAAAGCCACTCATTAAATCCACATCAGTGTGATTGGAACAGTTTAGCTCTGCTTCATTCTGAAGGATCCAACAGAGAGACTTTTTGATGGTGACTTTGCTATTTCACCTCCACCTTTCTGTTTGGTTCTGTTATCTAAAATAGAGATCTCCTCACTGACAAAAAGCAGCGTGCCGTTATGGTGGGAGCCTTTTTTGTGTTTCTTTCAACCACAACAAAGAAATGTTGATATGCTTCTGATTATTTTGGCAAAATGACAAGATAATGAGAAAAAATCGTAGTTTATTTCTCTTTTCTTCAAACAAGTGGCATACAATGCAATTTGTGCAGATGCATTAAGTAAGCATTGTCTCTAACAAATATTTTACATTTTGGAGGTACTGAGTGGGGGAAACGGCAGCAATGAATCACCATCAGAGAGGTGTATAAATTGCTTTTTGTTCACCAGTGATTTTCTTAAATTGAAAAAAATCTTTGTAAGTTCCACTGAATTATGTTTTTACTTTTCCAACACTACAATGACCATTGGACCTTTTTCGTGATCTAAAATGCTTTGTTAAATAGGAAATTGGAACTAACATGTGTTAGTTAAATGATGAATAACGTGCTTTGTTCAACATGGATTACAATAAAAACTAAGCCAACATGTGAAGAGTTTACTCTAGGTTGGTAAAGTGTGACTTAAGGCCTGTGTATGTTTATTCTATTTTGCACACTGTACCACATGTACCAAAAATATAACTGACAATCATTTTCATAACTGAATTGTAGTTTTGTGCATTCAACTAGAAATTTGCCAAATATCCACAACTCCTCCACATCTGAGGAGTCTTAGGCTTTTGTGTATCGCTGACAAAAAAGCCACTTGAATCTGGCCTTGGATGTCCCCTTGCATTATGCAAAACAACAATAAATCACTTGAAAGGTAAAAAATGTTTGTTTGCTGTCTTACAAAAAAAAACTATATTGAAAAGAAGTTGTATTTCCATCTGTCCATTGGGAATTAAATTATGGATTTGCAACCCTCAAACGTATTTCCGAGAAGTAGTCTAATATTTTAGTCAATGAATTAAATATGTAAAATAAAATAAAAAGAAATCAGTGAGGAGCATCACTTCTTATACTGCAGATTTATTTAGTTGAATCAGCTTTAGGTGACCTTTATCACATAACACAAAAGTGTAACTTTTAAGGTTGTGAATGATGAGTTGAATAGAAAAAATATTTCATTTTCACTAAAAACTGACATGATACTAACACATCTTTATTTTTTCCAAGCCAGTGGCAGTGTCCATTTACTCTCGTTATGCTGTCGTCAGGCCACTTGGTGTGCGATTAACAATACATTAGTTATTGCTGACATCTTGCAATTAGCAAGGTCCACCTCTATGATATTGATTATATACACAGATTTAGAAGGCTGTGCTTTTTCATGCACACACAAACAACTTTCGCTCACACACACATGCACCAAGTTGCAATACTGTCACACTGAGGGCAGTAACTGTGCTGAATGATGGGTCTTTTCTCTCCCATTGTCTGCCTTCCCATTTTTCTATTTTCTCTCCATGATCACCTCATCCATCCATCTCTGACCTCTTTCCTCTCTGTCTTCTACTCTATCACTTTTCATAGCTCAGCCAACATCCAGTAGGTTGGGTGGCCTACAATTTGTGAAATAGAGAGCCACCTCATGTCTTAGGCAAATTGGATTTTGATTGTTTGCATGCATGTGTATGTGTGTTTGCACATGTATTTGGTTTAATGGTATATTTCTTAGCAACATGAAGTGGCTGGAGGAATGGGGTCAGAAGACAGGGGGATCCAGCCGGATCCTTTTCCATTATTACCTCATTATGAAACTCTAGGGATCTCTGACCATATGAATGAACTGCACAGAGTATTTCATTTGAAAATGGAACTAATGCCCTGACTCAGACTACAAATTACCCTGGTGACATCATTGCTGTCTTTCAGCCCGATTTGAACCAGTGGCCTGTGGGACTAATTCGCATTCCTATCTTGTTTCAAAATGCTTTGACATTTAATAATTGCAGGATAAAGTACGGTAGACAACCTTCCTAATAATGTTCAAGCCCAGATAGATTAAAATTTACATCTTAATAAATCAACCTCTGATACGGGGGTCCCATTGACAAGCTTGTTAGGGCAAAATTTAACTTAAAAATGTTTTCATTAATTGGCATTTTATGATTATAACTAAATACAGCAAATCATGAGCATTCATAAAAATGCTTCTCTTCAGGCGTTGAACCGCAACTACTGCATTGGTTTGTCATATTGGGGTCAGAAAATGGCTTTTGTTGTCTTTAAAATGTTATCCCAAATAAAAAAGAAAGCCAACATGCATTCATTTGTGGTCTGTGGTGACTGACTTCTTGCTCTCTGCTTTCGGACATTTATTTTCTGCCTTTTTTAAGATAATTGTCTGAGCTGTAAACTACGTTGATAGCGGTTATTGTCCAAAAATGTTAGGCCTTATAGTAGCTAAATGTGAATTTATTTTCATGCCAGATCTCCTCTTATTTACATTAAAGACCTAATTTTGCTCACAGGGACCATTATAGTTAAATCAAATCTCATCAGATATGGACATTTAGAGCCAGGGTATTTAGTCGACCATTTCTTGCTCATCACATTTTCATTTCTAATAGGCAGTGTGAAATAAGCACAGGATTGCTGACCATGAAAAAGTTCTCAAGTCTTTCTTGATGCATTAAATAAGTCAAATTTTGTCCTTCAACTTTCGTACTTTTTTTCTCCATTTTAGATGATTTTTTATGTCGGTACATTTACCTTCCAGAATGTCTTTGTTGTTTCTTTTATACAAAATGCTGCAAGCAGCAGGAGAGAAAGAGTGTTTGGTGTTGGAGTGGAGAAGTAAGTAAGGAATAATACTGGACATGGCATATTAAAGTGCACAGCTGCAGAAGAGTAAGGGAAATATGAGACAGATACCAATAAAAAGTATATACGAATTGAAAGAAACCGGGATTTTTAAAAAATACATAACAAAGAGGGGAACATTAGCAAAGAAACCAACTAGGAGGATTGAGGAGGAGAAGGTGTGGCGGAGGAAACAAAGGAGGCGGCAGAGAGGGAACAACTGAAAAATTCTGTCTTGATCTGAAATTTTTGACGCAGGAATGGCTCTGGTGTCTGTGGAGAGTTAGCGGGTGATTTATGGGTAGGTGACCCGGCACCTGATACTGCAGCAGCCTTATTCATTCCTCCCCTTAATCTATCTTACCACAACCAGACCCGCTTAAGGTAATAGGCACAGCCTGCTGTCTGCAAGGCCATCGACTCCAACTCAGTCAGCCAAAACCACTGGACATTATAGGGATATATAGATGGGATGGAGAAAAAAAAATACACCAAAACATGTCTTAGGTATTTTTCAATCAAGATACATTAAACATTTCAGATTAATGTATTACTACAAGAGCCACAATACATTCAGCGTAACAGAATGGTCAGAATTGAGATGAAAGTGGCGATCAACTAGGATGACTCTGGGGAGAGAGAACCAATTTGATGAAAGGGAGTGTAGATGGGGGAATAAGAGGGGAGAGGGTGTGATGAGCAGTAGGAGTTAAAGAATTGAAAGCAGGTAGATAATCGAAGTTGGAGGAGGAGTCATTGTGGGAGAAAAAGGTCAAATGGAAATGAATGCAGTGTGTGAGGAGGAAAGGTTTGCACTTAGAAATGCATGTAGATGGACTGTTGTGACCGCAACTCCACAAAGGACATCTCTAAGGATAGATTATTTGGATTTTTCATTTGAACCTTTCATCTGACTTTGCATATCTGTTCACCTGACTGGAAAGCTTGGCTCGTCTTTGTTCTCATCTTTGTCTGTTGTTCTACATTTGTCCTCATTTTTTGTTTGGTTTGCTTCCTGCCAGGAGAGGCAATAATTTGGATAAGTTCCGTGTTGATAAATGGATGGCAGTAGCTGCCCTGTAGTGCAGGCTCTTGCTCAGAGTGGCAGATCATTTTGTGCCACAGAGGGTGTATGTTTTTGTAAGAGGGACAGACAGATAGACAGCAGAGAGATGCTGGGTGCCTGTGGCATCTGTGATTGGAATTACTCATTCATATCAATCCATTTTGTTATAACATTTGTGCATCTGGAGGATATAGATTGCAAATAATGAAACAAACCTTTAAAACGAAAAACACCTTTCTTTGTTATATTTCTATTTTCCAGCAGATTTTTGTGTTTAAGAGCATTTTGGAGACAATTCAACATCCACAGTTTTAGCCTTCAGTCATAACTGAAGCTTAGTATTTTAGTTTTTTTGGTTTCTAAAGACCAGAACAAAACCACTGTCTGGATAATATTTATTGTACCACAGTGCTCATTAAACAGATTCAGCTTTTATGGCAACACATTTTGCTGTCCTTGTGTACACTGCATATTAGCAAGCATTGTTATTAGTGGTGTTATAGAGAGAATATCAAAATTATTTTATGTGACTTGTATTTAATGCATATGTGATAGACATCCATTCCCATTGAGTTTGAGGTTAGTTCATATTTCATTCAGAGGGCAATTATTGCAGACATTTTTCCTTAGTCAGAAATGTTTTTATCCCTGAAACTGTAACCTTTTTTTCCCCTTTTTTTCCATTAGCTTCACTTGTCAGTGGCTACCAGCATGGTTTTTACCAATTGGTTCTAAATAACCTATTTTCAAATCTCATCTGGGTTCTTCATCTGATTTATTATACGAATAAAGGCTTTGTTATGAGTGTGTGTAATGAATCTGAAATATTTATTTAATTATAAAGGATTTAACGATTAGCAAGAACCCCACAGAGTAAGATCCAACCAACAACACAGAGGCAAAAATATGTTAAGTTTAAACCCAGACAATCTGGCTGAGAAGTTTTGTGCTTATTTTTCTATTCTTATTTTTTCGGCTTCATTATAGGAAACTCATTTTCCGCACTGCCTTGAAAAAGGTACGCCTGGTGCAAATGGATCTTTGTCTGATCGTGAGGCATAAAGCTGAAAAATTTAATTTCCAAACATTTTTCCTTGGCATGCTTATCACAGGCTTAAGAGAAAAGCAAAAGAGGATAAGAGAAAGATTAGTCATTGTGCACTGGATACCACAGAGGACACTTTCACCTTACAGAGAAGGGAACAAGATTCAAAACTGACTCATACAACAACACATCAATAACAAAAGGAGAACGTTTGTTTATTCATAAATGATCTCATAAACCCTAGAATGAGGATGCTGGATTCAAAGTTACATGAAAATATATATAATTTGACACACTTAAACTCTCTGTAATCATAAATTACATCCTGACTTGCCGACATTCTTATTTTCTGCCCAAACATGTCCTCTTTATAGTCACCTACACAATCATGAGGAAGTAAAATGCATTAATAGTATAAGCATCTCTTTCTTGGTCATAGATAAAAGGTGGCCAATTAAACAAGACGTGATTTAAGGATTAAAGCTACTTCAACATTAAATGTTGAAAATAACCATAAAAATGATTTCACTGGAGGAATAGATGATTGCAGACTGCCTCGTGACTGGCTTAGTCGACTTTCCACATTTAGGAAAAGCAGAACAGTTTAATTAATTTGATTAATCTTATTAATTTTTGAGTTACGGCTCTCTGTCTTCTGGCTGCAAAACTAAATCTGACATCAGACTTATCAGGTATGTCAGTGAGGAAATCTTTCTGGATGAAAAAGATTAATCATGGAAATTACAAGAAAAAAAGTATGAGTTCTTCTTTTACAGAGAATTTAAAACCCACCCCTTAAGAATGGAATAAATTAGAATAATAGAATAGACACATCCACACATTCAAAATTGATGGAAAAGTGTGTCCAAAGTGTTGACTGGTAGCGTGCTTAGCATCATTATTAACTATGGAATCCTTCATAACCCAAGAGGTTCCTATTTTGTCACAGTTACACGGAACATTCCATTACCTCCCCCATTGCTGGCATGCACAGTCCACGTTTCCCCACAGAGAATTCTGGTGGTGCCGTTGCCTGTCTGAGTGTAACCTAGCCGGCCCACTATCGCTCGTCTCATCCGTTACACTCTGCTCCCATTCAATCAGAGCCCCACACCTCAGAGGAGCTGCAGATAAAATTCTCATTATCTTAGCTCACAGAATTAAAGGGACCAGCACCAAGGGGGCATATTCAAGCAAACATATACTCACACAGACTCTCTCAAAAACATAAATTTACCGAAAAAAGTACAATAGCCTTCCTGAGCCCTCACACACTTGCTCAAGCTCCAAATGGGGATCTCACACTGAGTTTTTATCCTAATTTGTGCACCAAGGGAGGCTTTGTTGCAGAAGCAGTTTGTTTCCATCTCAATTCTCTTAAGGAGAGTCTGCTTCAAAGAGACAGCAACAAAGATCTCTTCAGCGCTGTACTTTGAGGACTTTTGTGTTTCTTTCTGTATGTGTCCGTGTGTTTGTGCATATCATCATCATCCAAATTTGTGTTCACAGCAGTTCTGACAGTTGCACTTCACTCTGCTTTTAAGCAAGTCATTTTGAGCTCCCTATCAGAGCAAATATTTTTCTGTCTGAATAAAGTCAAGCCAACATCTGTTTTCATTTCACTGTACCCATGTCAGAGCATTTTGGCGAAAGTTAGACATTTGAAATATTCTGTGAGCACAGATATATCACAAAGTGTCAGTGTTCTGGAGACCGAGCATCTTTATCAGTATCTGTTCCACTGAGCCTGTGTGTGTCCCACACAGCAAGTGTGAGTTCCACACATGTGGAAGCGTATCGGCTATAGAGTGTGAGCAAATGTCGCCAGGGGAAATTTATGCTGCACAGTGAAACTCCATTGTTTATTCATGTTTCATGAATTGAAGTGTGCATCTCTGTATTCTCTAGGCTGTATTCTCCAGTGGATAACAGACAAAGAAGGAGGAGGTTAAAGAAAGGCAAAGGAAGGATAAGATCAAGGGAGCACTCTTGAATCAGATTTTCTTTCTTCAAACCTACTCAGTACTGGCATTCAATTCAGAAGAAAATAATGAGAGTCATTTGTCTTTATTAAAGGTGATTCAGTGAAGTCCTCTATAGTCTGCACATAAAGCCAACTAAAGGTCTTATTCACAACTGCTGCCCCTGTGTTTCCTCCATGGCTGTCGGTACCAGATTGATATATGCCTGGTTAGCAGTCTGAGTTTGGTTGTGCATTGTGATGCCTTCTCCCATGATTCTTCTTACAAGATTGCTACACTATATTGATTGTTTCCATTTTCAGAAGTTGCTATACTTTTCCTTTCACTGCATTTGTCTCATGTCATCTTCACATTGTCGATTTTCATTCTGCATCAGACCCTTGAATTCAACAAGGCCTTTTTTCCACTTGAATGTTCAATCAATTGATGATGGCTTCACTCATCAGTGGTTCAACGATAAAGCTTTCAGAGGGTGTTAGGTGATGAGTGTGTTCATCGGAATACCATAATATGATTAGAGTTAAACATTGTTTGGTGTGACAGGGTAGCAAAGCTGGCTCATACATTTTATAGAATGCAAATCAGGTGCTTATGCTGCATGTCTATGTTATGGTAGCTAATGTGTGAATTGAATAAATTAGCATCTCGGTAAATTAAATGTGTTGCTTTCACCTGAAGATACAGAGGGATCTTACATATTTGTACCACACTGAAGCTACAGCCATATAAAATGGTAAAGTTTGGCAATAACTCCCTACACAACCTCTCATTTCTCTATTTATCAAAACAGAAGTAGGTCACCTACAAAATGGCTGCCTTTTGGCCACATTCTCAGCCCCCCATCCTGTCAGCATATGTTTCTCCCAGGCCTTAGCCAAAAAAGGCTCCTGAATAATACACTCAAACAGAGAACCCTAAAGACAGACAGGCAGGAGATTTATTGCCCACATTTGAGGCCCTTTTCAATATGCATTTGCTAGCCAATTTTCCTTTGCGCCGCCTTTAATTACCTGTCTTAATGGGATCCCTGTAAGAGTGGCAGGATGTCTTCACTAGTGTCTACTTTAGAATGGAGGGATAATTACGCAGCCATGAAACATGCAGAGATTTATTTTAAATGCAAGCAGAGATGAGTGCAGCAAATGGCAGGGGAGTTGGACGGGAACCACTTCTTCCTTCAGTTTTCTTCCCATTTTCCAGTCTTTTTTCGTGTTCGGTAGTATGCTGATGTGTCCATTTCTGTGAATGCTTGTGTTTTTATCTTAGAATGAATAGGTTTAGTGTGCCTTTGTGATGTTTGCCATTGCCACCTGCATTTTCTTCTTAGTTCTCCTTGAGCAATAACCCTCAATTATAATTCCACAAGCATAAACGTGATGGCACTCATGTTCTGATGTTTGCTTACCTACATTGATTCTCACTCGATTTACTTTTTGGCCTAGTTTCCATTGACTGTTTCCACCGTTCCCAAAAAGAAATGGCTACCTGTCCTCTGTCCTACCTCCTCTTCCCTCTATGGACTTCATTGCTCTCATGCCGTGTATCTCATCAAAATGAACATACCCTTTATAGATATCTCATCACACAGTAGTAATGCTAAGTTGCACGCATAAATGTGAGAGAAAAAAATCAAAATTTGGTCTATAAATTCAGTGCCCCCAGGCACCACTGCAGCTTAGTTGTAGGGTGCCAGTGACTCACACTCATACACACACAGATAAAGTATGTTACCCTCATCCTGACACATTTTGATTCTGTCATGGCTGTGACAAGCCCCAAATCCCCTTGCTGATGTGATCGGACCATGACAGGCATGACCTGTGTTTTTACTGCTCATCCCACAGGCAGACAGAAAGACTGCCTGAATCGTCAGTTCTCCTGTGGGGGTTCCCTCGCCTCTTTTTTTGCAACACTACACTCCCATTTTCATAGAGATATGTGAAGAAATTTTAGGTAGGTATCTGTATTATGCTTGGTGCACCAAGACAGACACTGTTTAGATATTATTTCTCCTTCATATTAAATGCAATTAAGTTTTGTGAGTTTCAGAAAAAGAAACCTGTATGCACTGCATTGATGTATCTATTCATGCAGTCATACAAAATGAGGCTGTTGAAAAAATGTATGAGAAAAGAGTTAAAATCACTCATTCCTCTCTATTTCTAACCTCAGAAAAGCATCTCATCTGCTAAAGGATAACCACCCTGCCCCCTTTGCATATGCTCCACATTAAAGCAGAGATTCAACCTAACCAGCCGGCCTGCAGACAGGTGTCATGTTCGTTGTACAGCATGAATATGTATAAGACGATTGCATCACTCACATTTTAGTACACTAACATAATCTTAGTTTCTTTTTTCACTCTCTCCTAATCCACTCACCCTTTCCCTGTAGGCTTTTATCCTTAAACAGAACAAATGGACAGGAGATTTAGTCTTTTAATGCCTCTTTTTCTCTATCTGTTGTGTTGCATTTTTCATTCAGTGACACAACTCTCTCCTTGGTAGTTGTGAAAGCAGGAAGTAGATTTATTTTTCCAAAGAGTAAATCTGGGAGGAAATCGTTGGTAGATAAAGAGAAGTAGGGAGGATCACTGGCATTGTTCACTGGAGCCTCTGGCGGGACAGCTGGTAATTCACCCCAAATTGGATGTTCTAGAAATCTAGCTGCCCTGTAGGGGATAGGGACATGTGCATGGAAGAAGAGTAAACATGGAAGTGTGTGTACACCTTTGTGTATGTATATAAGTAACTGTGTCTTTGTGGAGCTTAACCAAAGTCCTCACTGGTCCACTGGGAAAGTCCTTGATCTGTACTTCTCAGCACCATAGCAGTGGAATAGTATGCCTCAGTTTGCTGTAGGTTGATTTCTACTTTAGATGTATTGATTATGTCAGTGTTTGGGGGTATACAGAGGCATCACTAGGATTACAGCTCAGATTCAAGATTTTCCACCTAGAGTGCAGAAAATGTCCATGTGTTTTTGTATGTATGTGTGTGCAAAATGAGATAGTCACAACCTGAGAAGTCCTTAGCATTAAAACAAAAAGTCTTTATCTTACAATTTAACAAAACTGACAGTATATCACTTCAACTGCAATGCTATGATTGACTTGGCCTTGTTTTTTGTTGAAGGTTAAAAACCAGGCTAACTTTCCTTACAGTTTAAAAGTAATTTAACAGTATTGTTTTCTTTCGTGGCACCCTTCCCTCCTTAATCATACCGCCATGCAAGTAATTATCGATATGTCTAAAAAAAGCACAAGGAAAATAAACAATCTGATCCTTGTAAAATCAATTCTAAAGTTAGTATCTGTTTACGTGCCACTGGATCACAGCTGAGCTTGGATGAACCTGGAGACATTCAAGTAAATGTCAGCAATAAGCTGGGGTACTGCAGAGACACAAAGGGATGCAGCTTTTCTCTTCACAAAAATAAATAGGTCAGATAAAATCCAAATCTTACATCATTTTCAGTGGAGGACTGCAGCATTGTTGCAGAAGTTTTGTGAAATGTAAGTTTAAAAACAAATCAATTAAATACCAAATAACTTGGAAATATGCATCTAATTGAAGCTTGTACAAAAACAACACGCGTTTTTCTTTTACATCTTGGATTCTTATAAAGTGACAAAGATATTTGCGCCATTGTTTTTTCATCACCTCTTCTTTTAACAACACGCTTAGCCCTGGAGGGCAGCTGAGCAGATCAGTTACTGTAGGTTTTCAGCCGCTCGACATCTTTGGATCTACTTTATAGTATTTTTTGTTTCATAAGGTGGAAGAAGATACATGACTAAATAAATAAAACATTATTGGTGCAGTCTCCCGATGCTCCCAGTATTGTTTGGAGAATCATTTTTCTTGAATTGTTCACTTATGCCCTTCTCTTTTGTAGCATGAATTTTTCAAAACCCAATCATTGTTGTAACATTTTGTGTAATTTTTTTTAACATGTTTGTACATCACTTTAAAAGATAATCGAATATTTTTTTATTAAAATACAACTGTACTTTAAAAGAACAACTACAGTTTAAAAGCAGGCCAAAATTTGAAGAAAATATTAGTCAACTGGTAACAAAGAACCTTTTGAGATTAGCTCCTATTTTGTTCTGATTTTGTTTTGATTAGCATGGCACTAGGTATATCCACTGTATTGTCAAATGCTTTGGTTTTATCAAACCATGAGATTCAGATGTTAAACAAAAATTTACATAAATTCATAGGATTCTTTTTATAAGCAGTTTCAGATATTCCCACCTGAAATGAAAATTCCCTCTATGAAAAAAAAATTTACTTAATTTTCACTTAGTTTTATAAAGCTAATTTTTAAAAGAACATGACTCAATTTAGGACATATATCACACTCTTTCTTTACAAACCAAGTTAGTGAAACTTTGATCACACAATACAATTTTGAATATAATTGAATACAATAAGATTAATATTAGAAAACTGTACTGATGTGAACAATTGTACAGTTTAGATTTTTGCTATAAAATATTTTATCCAAAAAAAAATGTCCTGAAATGAACAGAGGACTTCTCCCATTCTGACTTAGAAAAACAGAGATTCTTAGTGGAAGCAACAGATGAGTTGCTTGGGGGAGTCTAATTTAACACTTATTCCGTACATGTGGTTTCCTACCAAGTCGACTAAGATTAGCTCCATTTTCTTCTCAGATTCTCATGAATCAAGAATTTCCACTGTGTCTTTTTCATTATTCTTTTTCTTTTTGTCCATCTATATAGCTAGTCTTGGCACAGTAGGTTGCATTGTCTTCATTTTGTGCAAAGTTAGTTTTTTTAAGAATAGACAGCAGCGGCATACTTTTCAACACTTTTACTTTTTTTTTGCACACAAACAAATGTCTTCACATGTCCCGTGTTCTCCTTATATCTCTCATTTTCACACTTATTTTTCCACCATACTGTGGCTGCGCTCATCATCTATCCCCATTCATCTCACTCACTCAATAAGCATCTTGGGTTTTAAAACTGTAGGCTATGGCAATAGTACACTGCCAATCTGTCATGGCAGAGAGTTTCCACCAAATGACCAACTCCTCAGCGTTGCTTGGGGATTCTGTTGTATCCTGTGACTATAGCGTTAACCATCTCTCTCTAATAAGAAATAAATCATTTACTCTTCCATTGTAACCATTCCACGTCTTGTTTTTTTAGATTTTTTATGGCAGACATGTAACTTTTCATAGAGCCAGTAGAAAGAGCACTAACATAAACTTTGGCACACACAAATGCCCAGTTTAATCCTAAACCTGGTAAATCTGACAGCATTTAAAACGCTGGATTATAAAGCTTTCTTGTTTTTTTTACTTTACTTTACTTCGACTCTTCCACCCATGGGGATAACAAAAATGGTTTACCACTCACATGTGGCTCAGCAGGGCAGCTTTTTATGTGCATGATGTAAAAAAAATTATTCGGAATAAGATTTGTGCCCTGATTTTGCCCCATCATATTCAGTAGCAACACAACTCCCAGCTGGAATTTTGCAACACTTAGATGAGATGATTATTCAACCTAGTTGTCCTACTTGCTTTAGTTCAATTTGAGTGCACACCAGGGGATGAAAGAGGTGAAAGTGATTCACATTAAATCCGATGATTGGTTATGGGTCAGTCAGTAAATATGACAAAAGACAATTACCTGTTTGAAGCATAGAGGTTTCCCAGGAGGAGAAGGCATGTTAGGAGGGACTGGCCTCATATTTACAATTGCTGCAGGTTTTGCAAAGGCCTATGCAGAGGCATGATATTGTAAACCGTTTGTATAAAGAACATGGATGTAAACATTTCTAAATTGTTCTGATACATTTTTAAATGGCATTATATTCAGCTTAGGGAACTGGGTAGTATGGATCACTGATAATGTGGCATGAGCAGATTTGTCGCTTTGCTTTGGAACGTTAGCAGGAACAAATATCCAAAATTTGAATAATTCCTTTCAAGCTGATATTTACTCAAAGTCAATAGTATCCCAGCTCTGTACTTTGGATGCTATTGACCTTTAAGTCACTTTAAATTTTACATTTAATTCTGCCATTAGAAACATTGCAAACCCTCCCAGGAGATGCAGTCTTCATATGTTGACTGCTCCATTATTTATAACACTTGTCTTACTGGGAAATGTGGCTGTGTGGCTGTGATGTGTAACCTTGGGAGGATCGATGCCTGACAGCTGAAGTTGGGACCGAAAAACCTGTCCTGTCTAACCTTAGATGTCCAGTGGGAAATACAGACGAGGCATTTTCAAAGTGCAGATAAAATTTGTTGGTACTTTAATCAAAATGTCAGCTGGTTCTTCTGTCTGTCTATTTCTGTGTCCCTCTTTGCCTCCCAGTAATTCACTGTAATACAAGTAGGGTTTGTGGAAGATACTAAACATACAGGTCTGAAAATGAGTCACAAGTATTTCTTTCTTTCTTTCTTTCTTTCTTTCTTTCTTTCTTTCTTTCTTTCTGTTAAATGTAACAAAACCTCAATTTTGATTGAGATGTCGATACTTGTTTGAATACTTTAAATGACATTATTTCAGATTTATAAGAAGGACTTGCAATATAGTTTAAAACTTGATTTTGGACTTGATGTTTTATCTTAAAAGATCTATAGGATGTATGCAATAAACAGGTGGATGTTCTCCCACTGTTTGCTGATACTGTTGTTAAAGTGTGTCAGGTTAACAGTTGGTTTTAAGAAGTACAATGAAGGTTGAACCATTTCTCACAACTTCCTTGTCCTGTTGACATGTTGTCAATCCAGATTTTTGTCTTTAAATTGCAGCCTGAGTATTTGCGGCCTGAGATATCTCCAGCAATAAATAAATGCTGTTGAAAGTTAGATGAAAATATACTCTGGCATCATTTTAGTTTGAGTTGTTTGACGTCTCGTTAAGTCTAGACAAATGTCCTTTGTTTATACTGTTTATTGTGCATATTTTTCTGGTTCCATCATCTATAAAAATGTGAAAATAGTATCCACCATAATCCCTATTTATACAGATTTATAGTCTAAGTCATCCCTTTTCCCTATTAGTGTCTTTCTACACAAGACTTCCTGGGAGCGTTTTGCTGTATGATTTTCTGAACAACATATTCCATCTGAAAAGCCCCATAATGCCTTCTGCCTTGTCTTTGTCTTAGCCCTTGTTGGCAAAAGGTTTGAGCTGTTAGCTGCAGGCTGCACCACAGTGCAGCCATAATCTCCGCAGTCGCCTGATCAGGCTCAATTCCAAACACAGCATTGCCAGTTGTCTATCCTGAACTCAGAGCTTTTAAAGTGATGAAAACAGGGGTAGCATTGCCAGAAGGGTGCTGAATGTGTCTCCCAATACTTCTCAGGCCTGTACCTATCCAAGTTCTTATTGGTGACCTGTGATTATTTCAACGGAGTAATTTGTATTTATGTCAATGTTTGGACATCGATTTGTCATTTCAAACACCAAAATCAATCATTTTCTTGGGGTACAATTCTGAGATTTTCCTCCTAAACAACTCTTTACTTACGCCATCATTTCAAATCTACTGTACCTTCTGAACAAATAAAGCAGGATCAGTTTTCATAAACTATATTTTTTCTTCTCGTGTTAGGTGTCTCTTCATTTGAGACAAAAACTGTAGACAGCAGCATACACTGAGTAGTTCATTACTTGCACCCTGATTTCTTAGTTTTATCAGTGAATGGTTCTATTCAGTGCAACAACTTTTCAAACATTATTTTTAACCTTGATCGACTTCTTGATTAGTCTTTCAACCTTGAGCTCACCTCCTTCACTGTAGTGCCAGTTACTGACAGCTAATCTTCTCATTTAAATAATATTGTCTAAGGAAATGGAGGCCTGCTGTGAGTGTGTAAGTAGACTAAATGCAATTGTTAAGAAGGCGATATAAGAAACTTACACCTGAAGAGTCAATTGTAATGCAGAAAAATGGACTCTTATACTTAAAGATTTAATTTACTGTTGAGGATAGAGTGCCACTATCTGACAATAACCTGACATTGAACAAGGTAAATCAAGTAGATCTTATTTGGTAAGTAAGGAAATCTGTCATATACTGACGTAAAAAGTAAACATTTTATAGTGGAATTCAGGAGAGTGGAAGTATGAGGAATATATTAAAATATTTAGGATGGAGTCCACAATCTAGTGAGTTTTAAAAAAAATAATTGATGAACTCTGATAATGCTAAATAGATCAACATATTTTTTACTTATGTATGCTTTAACTTTTATTCAGCAGTACTATATAAAATGAAATATGATGAAATATAGAACCCAGACCCTGTCAAATTATGTGGTATATTGCTTAAGCCACTCCAATGCCACATTCTCATTCTCAGTGTAACTCTCCAACCTTTTTACCGCTTCCCTTTTACCTTCCACATTTTAGTGTTACTGTTGAGCAGCAACGTAACTAACCATATCTTGTCTTACATGTGGGCCCATCACTCTGCAGTGCTACTCCTCCCTCATGACTTCTCTGATTCCTCTGCTCTCCAGTCCTTCTCTCTCTGTCCTAGCTCAATTCCTTACCTGACTTCTCTTCCCCTCCTATCTACCATGCTTGGGCAGCCACTCATGTTCCCATGGGGTGGTCTATCAGCCTGCGCCACTGAGCTCTGGCTGAGAATCAGTGCCTGGTCTCCTCTGAAGTGTAGTTGAGGTGTCATCTGTTAGCACATGAGCGCCAGCGTTATATGACAGCCCTAGATGCATCTGTGAAAGGAATTATGTACACGCTGAAATTGTAATATTGAGTTTGTTTGTTATTTCTTATGGACAGATTTTGACAATGAGATGTGCTTTGTAGGCGCCACGGTGTCATGCTGGTTAGCACCATCGCCTCACAGCAAGAGGGTTCTGGGTTCAAATCCCCCGGGGGAACCAGGAGCTTTCTGTGAAGAGTTTGCATGTTCTCCCTGTGTCTGCGTTGGTTCTCTCCGGATCCTCCGGCTTCCTCCCACTGTCCAAAAGCCTTTATGTTAGGTTGATTGGACAATCTAAATTGCCCTTCGAAGTAAGTGTGAGTGTGGATATTTGATCTTATTTGTGTGGCCCTTCGATGGCCCGGTGGACCGCCCAGGGTGTACCCCGACTCTCGCCCACTGACAACTGGGATAGGCTCCAGTCCCCCTGTGCATCCATTTGGGAATAAGCAGTTCAGGAAATGGATGGATGGACTGATTTGTTTTGTTTGAATAGAGTCTTGTTTTAGGTATATTTTTTTAAAAATTGAAAATGTTTTAAGCTATTTATTCATCTGTTTCGAATAGTTTATGACTGCACATCCACTCAGGTGGAAAAAGTTTAATACCGTGATGCAAGTATGCTGAAATGGAAGGACTCCTCTGTGTTAGCATGGCTTCAAATTCACTTTAGGTATAGCAAGTTTGTTTCATTTTTTAATAACCTTTAGCAGTGACGCAATTTTTCAATAACCCATCCCACACAAACAAACCCTCGAAAAGCTGCAAACAAAGAAACCCTTTTAACTTGATTTTGAAAAGAAAATGGCAACTCAGCGTGTTACAATTCACCCAGCACTGAACCCTGCCTTTGACCCTGAGTTAAAGTGTAACAAGGTTGCCAATACTTATAACCTTGCTGTATTAAAGTAGCAGCGTGCAAGTGGAAATTCCATATAAACATTATAGAAAGGTCTTAATCAAAAGTTGCCCTTCCACAGTGCTTTTTTGGTACTTTGCACTCTTCCCACAGTGCTTCCAACATCACGCTGTGCTTGGTTCCCCTTGACCTACTAAAACCACAGACGCAGCACTAACGCAGATTTGAAGGACTCATTGATATCTCTCACACTATTTGGCTGGATAAAGATGCTCTGAATTATGTTAGGATTGTGTAATAACCATCAATCAAAAACTACTGTATATCACATTTCCCATCTGTCGAGCACACATTTACATACATACAAAATATTTGCTAAGTTTTATTGTTTTTAATCCAAAACAAGATCATGGGTTCATTCCATAATGATTTATAACTACATGGCTATGTGTTCAAATAAAACATTCAACATGGTCCATAAAATCCACTCACATTTACATAATTTCATCTAACATCTCTATCATTCTGATTAAATTCCACATGCCATTACTCTGTGCTTATTACGGAAATGTAGCAACTAAACAAATTGCTTTAAAGAATTGGAAGTCATCCAAAGTATTTTTTTGTTTTTCTTTTCCTTCCTCTTGCCTTCCAAAAATATATATTTCATGCATGACAAGCTCTAGCAAATGATATTATGTTTGTATATCATGGCTTTCTGGCATGTGCTCAGATCATAATGATGGATAGCTCCTTAGGAATGCAAGCGCACCCTCTGCTTGCCTGTTCTCCAAGCTAAGGGGTTTTCTAACAGATTCATCTGCGGCTGTCAGTTTACTGGCATTGATTTGGTCTAACGGGGTTTTTGTGAAGATAGAGTTTTGTTTGGTAAAATTGCAAATCTTGGTCGACAGTTAATGTTTACTGCTTGCTGAGTGTGGTGTGGTTTCCTTTAGGGAAATGAGAGCAAGAAGAAATCAGAATGAGGTGGAATCTCCTTTAAGTCATTTGAATAAATTGTAGTTGCATTCATGCAGCCTAAAAATGTTCATAATTTCTACAGTAGGCTGATGCTTTGCATCATTCAAGTGGCTATGAAACATTTAGTGATTCTGTACTCAACCCCTGAATCACTTCTTTCTCCAAAACTATCAATGCACCTGACCTGACCTGATATGCAGAGCTCAGCTCAATTAAGATCGCAACCCATTTGCCACATTAACCACATAGTACCCCCTCCCTGCTTATGAGAGGTCATTAAAACACTCACCTTCACAGGTCAATAAAGATTTTAAAGCCCAAGAAGAATGCTGAAGGCTGATCTCAGCAGGTTCACCACTCACCAACCTTGGGTTACACACACATCCAAACAATGTAGCTAGGATCAACCTTTACCATTCTGGTGCCCAAAGGGAGGATGTCCATTATGTGGAGAAGCTTATGTAATTAATACTGCTTAGAGTCAATGAAGTGTGCAATTGGTGGGTCTAATGACTTGGCTTTTTATCTGCAATGCAGTAGATGGTGGCAGATCTGAATGAAAAGCACAGGTTGGTGAAGTTGTCCTCCGATCTACAGCCAATGGCTGTGAAAAATGTTACACACGTCAATAATTTCCTCATTAACTCACTTCAGCTCTGTTCCAATGTTTAGGATTTATTTTTATATTAACTGATCTTTAATACTATCAATAAAGTTGATGAACACCCTCCCATAAGCATACTTATAAGATAATAACAGGATTTTTATTTTTGTGCAAAACAAGTTTTAAGTCTCAATTCACTGTGGGTTTTTTGTTTTGTTTTGTTTTCTTATTGATATACTTTTGGACTTTGTAGGTTTTCACCATAAGATGAAAATATGTTTTAGGTTCAGAAACACTTCAGATGACTGTGGAACAATAATCAACACTCTCTCTAAAAACAGCTAATCTGGCATGATACAAATTGTTTTAGATGAAGGTCAAATACACAGCCCTTTCATATTTTCTTCTACTCCACCGTCCCCCTCTTTCTGTTCTTTAAGGAATCTTCCAAGTTTCAACTCCTGTCCAATGGCCCTGACAAGCCCTAAAAAAAGAATCCCTCCCCTCTAATCTCTCCTCAAGTGTCAGCTCCTCTTCTGTTCTTTCTCTGAAAAATGTTGTTTATCTTACCAAAGCCCTTTGCGGTGCCATTTGTGCTGTGGGGTGCTTGTCAACCATGAGATAATTCAAAAAGCGCCGTAGCTGGCTTCTTGTTCATTAAAAGTTTCCTCGGACTCTTCTTCAAAAGTGCATCCATCTGTCTGGTAGGATAGTCAACAGCCTAGAATGTGAAAGAGGGGGTCATTTTGGGAGGGCGTATGGATTTGATATTTTCCATCTCAGTCCATGTGTTGTTCCATTTGATTTAATTTTCTTTGACTGCCCTCTTGTTGTCCTCTCCAGACTCTGATGGATTGGGTCAAGGCTCTTTGGCTGATATTAATTATCTTGCGATTTTCTATGTTATTTTATATTCTTTATTAACACCCACCACATCATGATGATTGATGCTAAATAGGTAGCCATACTCTAAATAGGTCACAAATGTAGTGTTGTTGGCATGATCAGTTTTGAGAGCAAAAACTTATCAAGGAGTATATTTTTGTTTCACATATATTCTCTACGTTCAGTTTGATGTCAGTAAAGCAAGAAATCAAACTCAACAAAACATCAGCTCTGAATTCAACAAAAAGTTACTCAGTGAACTTAGAAAGCCTTTTTTTCCCTTTTTACAACATGGTTGTTTCTGTAGAATTTAAATCCCTGCCTGATATCTGCAAACCCCAACAACTCAAACACAGGTCTGAAGGATCCAAACTGACAATACTTCGAACCACAACTTCAGATTTTCTCTGAGCAATGCTCAAGGACAAATAAAAAAATTGTGAGGAGAGGACTTGAGAGATTGATGCTCTTCATGCAGTACCCTTTTTAATTTATCAATAAAGCTGTCAGGCCCTCAGTAACCTGGGCGGGTGTGCCCTGGCATTAATCAATTTGCCAACATCAATCTGTAGGTCCAGAGCTGCCATCCAGTACTCCATGACATTGACCATATCATGGTTGTCCCTTTGCCAAATTTTGATGACTAATGCTGTCTTGCTGAACAAGACACCATATGAAACTCCTTTTAGGGCTTCCCATAAGAACATCTATATCAAGAGGTGGAGTGAACAAAGACATAAAATGGTAGAAAAAGTTGGATGACTTCCTCCTTTGGTCTGCTTCATTGGTAACAAGCAGGTAATTATGGATAGTGGTTCGGGCCATCTGTCAGGAGAAGGCAGTGGGCAGATTGATACCAACGAAGCCCCATCCTGTTTTCATCCCCTTTGCTTTTAAGATCCTCAGGACATGATTTGGGAAATGGCAGACACCAGAATGATCATCCATCAATTTCTTACTTGGTCTCTTGCTCCCTTGGAAGACTTTTTTTGCTAAGATGCTCGTGGGAGAAGTGGAAGAAATAACTCAAATGCGAAAATTTGGGTAAAAGGTCGTAGAGGAATTGCGATCAATGTCTGCAGAGCATACATTTCAGATTTAGAGCTAATATGAAGAGCTCAAACTTGACAATTCAATTTTACAGACAATACAGAATGTAGAGGTATACAATGGGACTGATAGTGATGAGGATATAGATGTGGGTGGAATTCTGGCTAACTTGAGTAGGGAATTAAAATAGTTGCAATTTGCTTCACGTAGTTACAAGCAGTGCAGTATCATGGTAATGACTTCTCTGTCTCTGATTAGTGGCTTTGGCCAAAGTTGACAGCCCTCCAGTCAGTTGTAATTGTAACGATGTCTGAGTTGCTGTTAATACAGAACAATTGGCTCTTTCAGTGGTATAGACGGCAAGATATAAACTGTCAAAATAATATTGGTATGGCAGGATAAGCCTCTAACATATCAAAGCATTTAAATAAAAACAGTGAAGTCTAGCAAGTCAGGAGACAAATACAGCTTTGGCTCAGTTTCCAATTAGCAGATTATAAATAATATTGCCTTAACACAACTATTTTGAAGCAATGCTGTCTCCAAGGCAACAGGTTGCAGTGAGGACATAGAGGCTGCAGAGACACAAGAGAAAGGGCTGATGACAAAACTGCATTCAAGAGCTATCACATTCAAGGGTTATCAGCTGCAGTAATTTAGAGGGTTTTTTGATAGTCAGATAGAGAATAATTTTCATTAGATGCGTGTTTGCCTAATTTATGCAGCATCCTTCATTACGGAGTCTCAATTTCCTCATCAAATAGTTAAAAAGTACTAGTAAAGAATTGTTTGCTGGCACTGTTTGTTGGCATTCCTTCACTTTTTACCCCTTTGTTAAATGTAATTTTTGTCCTTACTCTATTGATGACCAAAACAATTATAAGCATGTCAGTCATCAGCTCTTACATGAAATCCATCTGAGAAACTTCTGAATCCATTTCATAAATATAACGTGTGCACTCCTGTCACAATGTTAAAGCTCACTTGCACAAATATTACCACGGTTGAATTGTTTTGACACATATCTGTCATGTGTCTTACATTGTTGTTGCTGCTGCTGCTTAATTTTAAACATATCTTTCATTCTTCCTTTTTTAATCTTGAAACACAAAGCTACAGGATGATGAGTAGCTGAGAGAAGGTGAATAAGATGGACTTACTTTTGTAGCACTTGAATCACCATCTGGGAAATGAGGTAAGAGACTGTCAGCATGACGAAAATTTAATTAATCACAATATCTGGAACACCATAAGCAAGAATTGGATTTTCGATTTAAGACAGAAGCCCACAGTTGACTGACAGGAATGCACTGCAGCTCAAGCAGAGGCTCAGTTTTTCTGTGGCTGATGGCATGTATTGATCAGTAATCATATACATATGTTCTTAACTTTGCCAGCTATCAAAACAATGCAAAGTGAAAAGAATCCCAAAATCTTGGCTCCTCCTGCCAATTCAATGTCATGCATGAGCTTGATAAAATTAACAAAGCCCAGAAAGAAATGTTGGCCCACATTCAGAGGAGTTCTTTTAAATTTAGCCCTTCTAGAGAAACGGTTGACGGAGAAGTCCATATTTGGAATATTTTATCATCTGACAAGATGTGACTTTGTACTTTCTAAAACAAACATGAGAAAGGGAGCATATGGTTATCAAAATAAATACGTTAAAACTTTGAGAAACATCTCTTTAATGGGGAGGCCTACTACTCTCCTTGTCTAGTTTGTTGAATTTTTATAGTGAAAAACAACCCACAATCCATTCTGCACCCCAACATGACAAATACACCTTGCAAAGTTGAACTAAATGTTAATATGAAAGGCTCTTAGCCAGTTCCCCAGTCAAGCAGTACAGGAAATTAACTTTTTTTTTTTTTCAACTGTCATTGAGGGTTTTTTCTCTAGCTAGTCTTTTCGCTCCTGTTAAGCACATCATAAAATCTTCATATCGAGTGGATATCAAAGCAATCTTTGCCGAAAACAATAACCCTTATTCCGCAGTAACAGCAGTCCTCTTAATGGCAACCAAATAATTTACACACCTCTGGGTACAGGAAGTTCTCACTGCATGAGCACATTTTCTGTGTTGATGAGGAATGGCAGGGAAGTTCAAAACATGAATTGTGTCAGAGGATTCCAACATACAGAGACTGCTGCCTGTGATGGCATTACTCATGTGCACTGATTTTATTTTTCCTTCTAATGGTGGGTGGCTGAAAGAAGGATATTTCTGGAAATGTGACCACCTCATTAGCGTGTGAAGACATTGTCCTACGGGCATCTGACGATGGCTTCTGTTTTGATACAAATGACTGGACAGTAAATGCAACATTCTCTCTACAAAGCAGAACAAATTGCATATGTATTGCTGTCAAATCTTTTCTTGGGCTCATATGTGCGGATGCCACTCAGAGCTGGTGACTCACTTTTCAGATGTCAGACCCTAGACAAAAATGTCATCTTGAGTTTGAAGGAATGTTAACCATTTTCCTGATTCTTGCTTCCCTGCAAACCTTTTCAGCTTGTGCCTCTTTTTGTTCCTCTTTTCTTGGCGCTCTGGGTATAAAGACGGCTGCTCTAGTTTTCAACATGATTTTTAGGCACTTTTTTATGGGCAGAGAAAGTCAAGTGACAGGAAAAAAAATGTGTTACAGAGAAATACAAGCTTTTTTAATGTATGTGATTGAGTCTGATTATGTAAATGAATCATGATCCTGACAATGAAATCACCGCTTCATATTATTTAGGCTTCCCTAGTCAAATACGGAGACATTAGTTTCATTTAGCAAACAGAAAAATCACCCATGCACAATCAAATTCCTGCCTGATATTTTGAGCACTCGTGCGAACGTCCCTCTGTGAAATGGCTGTCATTCATTTTCATTAACTCCTATAAATGAGACAGACATCTGCTGTATTAAAAATGTAATTATCAGAATGCATAAATATGTAATTTCGACCACCTGCATAATTAATGTGCAGTAAGGCGCTGCGTTGATGGTACAAACTTTCACTTAACAGTTAGGTGCTAAATGAATAGGTGGGCTCCACTGTGATGATTAAACCCACAAACAATTCCTGGGCTTGTGAAAGTGTTAATTATCAAAGATAGTTCTTTTGTCAATTGGGTCATCCATAAAACCCACCATTCACATCTGAAAAGTAGAGTGAATCGGTGGAAGGCTGAGGAGTTGGATGCATTTCCTATGATAAGGGCTAGTGAAGGATGGCCCTGAAGATTTTCCTTAGCTCAGCAAAGAAATATGACCTCTACTTCACATAAAGTGAAACACCAAATCAGGCATGCACTACAGGAAAAACTTAATTATATTTGAGTCATCTTTATGGTGATTAAGATGTTAGCTAATGCATGATACATGACATTGAAACCAATGGACAGCCAGTTTATATTGATGAGATATGTTTCTGTATCCGAATGTGGTGGGGCCACGGGGTCTCTCTGGTTCTCAATTTATCATGCCTTGCATTAAACTAATATCATTCCATGTGCTTAATGGTTGTGCTGTTAAACATTTTTTAGGCCTTTGCAGAAATTTGCAAGGAGAGATAGGAAATTAATGTATGCATGCTGGCAAGATTGTCATTAAATGGTGGAGGGCAGCATAGACAAAGAAAAACAAAGCCGCCTTTTATTGGTGAATGGTTTATTAGGAAGTTTATCTGTACGTGGATGTAGGACTTTCTTTCATCGCTCTTTATTCTTCAGATTTTTAACATGACGGTTTCTAGATCGGTTATTGAAAAAGCTATAGTTTAAATACAATAAGAAAAAGTAACAAAAGATTGAAGTTATGCAAATGAAAGCTACAATTTAAAATGGGACCAGATTGAATTGATGTGATCAGATTACAAACTAAGCAGCAACTTCAATTGCAGATTCTCTTACACTAACAAAAAAGAAGAAACTTAAGCAAAAGCTGACAGGATTAAAAAATAGAATATGGGGAGAAGAAAGGGCACAGTGTGTCAACAGTTGAATAAATAGTCTGACAAAACGGACACTTTTTAACACCCATAATAATTGCTCTATTGTATCAAATGATATGTCTCTTTTCTTAATTTTATTTCACTGATTAACAAATTTGCTTTCGCTGAAGTTTGAACAAAGCATCATACTGGACATTCTTGAAAATATGGGTGCACTGAGAAAAATATTGCTGAAGTTACGGAATGATAAGGATTGGTAAAGATAAAGCTTCTGAAGCATTTTGTCATTTTTTGAAAAAATATAAAAACATAACAAAATGCTAAGTGTTGAGATGTTCCTTTCAGGTGGACAGTACAGATCTGTCTGTGTGCATTGAAAAGGTAATGTCCAATTTTTCCATTGGGCAGAGGCCTTGCTTTTGCCCGCTGTTGACAAATTCAGAGTAGCTTTGTTCTAACTGTTTATCGACCTTAGTCTGAGGACAAACTTACATGTATTCTTACAGTCTGCCTCCTGAACCACCACAACCAATCGTGAATCGCTACCGTGCCCCCAACCCCCAAAAAAAAAAAAAACTTTGACGTCTCCAAGAGCACAGCCAGTCAGGGCTCCACTGAGCTGTGGCATGTCGTTCCACATTATCCAAAATTTCCTATGTAACCCCAAGGCTCTTCTATGCTGGGAGTGTGTGGTGTCATCTGAGGCCTGTCTGCAAGCTAGCCTCATTTTTCATCTGCCACTCTCACTTTTTCCTCCCCTCCCATCCTTTTTTTTCCCTCTTTGTGACCTCTCAGCCTGACTCTGGCTTGCTAAATTTGGCATAAATCCCATCAGTGTATACCCTCTATATGTGTTTTTCAATGGCCTGCTGTCCTTTAGCTTCCCCTGCAGTACCTCTCTCCTTCTCTGTGCAACCCCCTCATGGGAAACTGTTGGGGTTTGTGCACAGATTCCATTGCTTTGAGTAATTGAAGATCTCTTTGAAATAAACAGCTACACACACATAGGCTGCCCCCCCACCCCCAATTATCTCTGCGTCTTAATTAGACCCTCATACAGTGCACAGACGCTTCCCTTGTGACTATGGATAAGTTTGTGAGTGTGTGCACGTTTGCGGGGGAGTAGATTCTCTGGTCTAATTCAGCTGTACTTGTCCTTACTTGCCATGGGATGTTCTGTCAGGCTAACTAATTACCAACTGGTGTGTGTTTGTGTGTGAGCGTTCTTCCGTAAGTGAATACATTTTACATTTTGAATACATTTTGAAAAAAAAGCAATTCAAAGCACCTACTCGGTTTTCGTGATCACTGTAAGATAGGACATCAGTATTGATCACTGTCCTGTCAAAACAACCAGTCTAGTTGGCCACAGTCAATGTTTTCTTATTTTTCAGGTTTCAATAGATGGAGGAAATTGTGCTCATGAGTTTCTGTAAGGCCTTGTTACTGGCAAGTTTATTCATAAATGTATATTTGTGCATTCCACATGCGTGTGTCTGTGTGTTTTTGTCCCTTTTGAGGTTTTGCTGTTCATATACAGCACTCCTCAAGGCAACTGACTGACAGCCAGTCGCCCCCGTGGCAGAAAATCTATGGCCTTCTTCCCTCACCTTTACTCTGACTGCTGTCTCTCTGCTGCTGATTTATTGTGATGCTAATTTGATTTTGGCTCACTGGCCTCCTACTCCCCTCTGCTATCACCTTCAAGTGGATTGGATTAGGCTTATTTGGATTGTCCTGGTATATCACTTAAACAGAGCCTTTTGGAAAGTGAGATGTATGTAATTGTTTGTTTGGAGAAGCACATTAGATTTAAAGTGACTTTGAGGTTAGAATGCTAACCCTCAGCAAAAATTTGCCAGTTTTTACTTGCTCATTTTAAGCTTTTTCATTCAGTTCAATCTAACAGGTTTAGTAAAAATCTTATTTTCCGTCAATAAAAATAAGTAAAATGTTCAGCTGACTGAACTTCACAGTGAACAGTGAAGATTTAGATGCGTTTTAATGAAAGACCGTCCAATGAACTATGAAAGGGGATACCATCATACCGTTACAACAGCTAACAAACAAAATGAGATAATTATAAACGTATTTGTTAATTGATTAGAAATTCAATGCATGTGGTTAAGTCTTGAAACCCTTTATTTCAAGGGTCAGGTTGATGTGTCATACTATGATTGTGGCGCTCTAATAATTGCACAGGAATTCAGGAAGCTAACTGAATGAAATTAACAGTTAGGAAAGTCTCATAAGGTCAATTATTGTGTTTTTTTTTTTTGTCATTGAAAACCAAATGAAACTTATTAGAAAAGTCCTGGGAGATATGGTTGTGTTGTAGCAGCCACCTGGTAGAGAACATAAGAATTTGATTGACAGATCAAAATTGATTTTGACAGAACTAAAATAAAATAAGATAAACATAAAACAAAATGAGTGATCATGCAGACATATTTGAAGCTCTTCTGTCATAGACCAAAGCAATTGTGAAACTTTATTCTGGCAGAGACCAGAAGTGTGAGAAATTAGATTAGATTATTCAGACACATATACACAAAGAGGAAAGCCTTTATTGTGACACTGAAGATGTAAATAGATGCACTCATATTCAGCAACAACCTCTTGAGCCATTAGAGTAACATCAAAGACATCATTCGGTTTATTTGGCTGAAAATCTTTTGTGATTATGAACTCGCTGAACTCCTTAGACATCAATAGACAGACTTTGCCATATGACACACATAGCAGATGGCTTATAGGATCTAGACCAATGATGCAGGTCTACATTTAGATTTGTTTGCAGTTAAGCTTTGCCAGGATTGCTGCAATGAGATAAAAGATTCAGGTATAAGGGGCCACATGAGAGGCACCAACAGGGCTCCTCCTCTTCCTCTTACCTAGTATCTCTCTCAATCTTCCCTCTACTCTCTTTGTCAGTGGTGTGATGGGTGTAGCTGACAGATGACAATCTCATTTCCATTCAGGCATGGTTCCCTGCTATCTAGAGGCTATGCCATCCAATAGCTATAAGTGTCACATTAAATCCCAGCCAGGAAGATGAGAATGGGAGAGTGACAGAGAAGCCAGTCACAACCACCATTATCTGCGTCTCTGTGGGTGACACCCAAAGACAGAAATGTGCAGCCAAAATGTGCCCGTGCCAATGTTAAGATATGTTTAGGTAGTAATGATCTCTTGCAACATCCCAAAGCAATCTGTTGCTTGACCCTAGCTGTGATATTCTTCACCAGTTTGAGGTGGCACAGGTTCTGAATCTGACAGCATAATCTAAGGTGACAGTGGTGCTAATGATAGTGATCTTGATCGTCATACCAAAACCGATCGATGATGATTATGATTTCAGTTAAATTTATGATGATGGGTAAAAAACGAGGGGAACATAGATGATCAATATTAGTGACTATGCTGAGGATGGTCGTGATTATGTGGACATGATAATAATAATTGATTTGTCAGGAAGATGCAGTCATTGGATTGAAAATGAATTTGAATATGTGCAATTCATGTCCATTACATTAACAACAGGGTGTAATTATCTTATCTTAAATGCATGAGTGAGGGAGGCACCAAGACTTGAAATGAACACTTTCACACAATGGGCGGCCCCTTGTTTGATGGTGATTAAAACCACCATACAAGCAAAGAAATATAAGAAGTGCTATAATTATTCCACCCAATACACTCGGAAATCCAAATCTCACCCCTCATCCACTTACTGACTGCAAGCTTCCCAATTCAGACCTCTAATAGGCTCCATTATTGCCAGGGGGGTAAATAGCACAACGCCCTTTTTGTTCGGTACCCATACTCTAAACGACCCAAAGTTTTGCGGCAGCGCAAATTAACCATCCCAAAAGAACAATGCCAGCTCCTGCATAACGGCATCAAAAGCTGCTCATAGCAGCTGAAGATAATTACTCCAAGGAGAATGCTCTTTTCTGCGTTTAGCTGATGAGATTTTAGTCAGGTGTGAAGAAAAGAAGAGCAGAGAAAGGGAAAAAAATCCAAGTCCAATTACTGTGACCCTGAGGAGATTTGGGGAGCTCTCAGGATAGTGGGTGAGGGGATGTTTGAATGGAACAGTTGCAGAAAAGGGGAAAATGAATTATTGATTCTAATTATACTGGGCCTCTACTCTGTGACAGGCCTCTTTTGGGGCTTTTTTCTCCAAATTCTGTTGATGGTTAAGTCTGAAACGTTGATCTTGTGCACTTTTCACTGTTAAGTGACCAAAATAGTTTTTGTTGATTGTTTGTATTTAATTGGTTGATTGTTTGTGACTTTTAAGATGAACTTGCAATTTAGTTCTTAAATTAGCAGTCTATCATTGATGTCACAGCGACTGTTTTAACCATACAGGGCATGATATATTAATCTCCATTCGATATTATGCTTCCCTACATTTTAAACCACAATAAAAAAAATAGCAATAGTGCAGCATAAAAACTTTACTTATTAATGTCTTACTAACCAGTATTTGAATTACAACAGAACCACTCATATCATATCTTATAATTTTTTTAAATCCTGTCCACATCTTAAAATTTGAGAGAGTGTCATGCCATGGATAGCATGCCTTCGAGCCCACTTGCCAGGACTTTCCATCCACATTATTGTGTAACATGAGGTTTACTGATTATTTTTGCCTCATCATTATCATTATCTTGCCTTTTGAATATATGGTTTGCTGAAATCCACTCTTTACTACTGCTGTTTTCCTCAAGGTGGCAAACCTTATGCTCCCTTACTTCTAAGCATGCTGTTTCCCTGATTTTTTTTTCAGTAAAGAATTTTACAATTTACAGTTGTGTACTTTTCTTCAGTCTATTTTAAATAGCTTAGTAGATAGCTTAATTTAGTGATACCCAATCACATATCCCTTTACATTTAATTGTCAATGGCAGAGCATATAAAGGGATTTTCATGATTGTGTAAATTAGGTTTTAAAAAAAAACTTTGCAGTTTTCTGTTAAGAAACATTGTTTTCCACTTTCTGAGGACCCTATTTTGCAGTTTGCTGCACCAGTGGTCTTTATTTCTGAAAAGCCTTTGCCTCTGTAAGATGCTCTTTTTATTACTGTTTTCTTTTCATGCATTTTATTACCACTCTTTAATCTTAAGACATGCCCCTCCTGCTAAAAGTATCTTTTTTATAGACAGTAGTTAATGGTCTAACTCTTAAAACCATATGTTTTCTTTTTTCTTTTGTGGATAAGATGTTTTTTGTGGTTTAGGAGATTTGTAGGAAACTTAATTCTGTTTTCATTCACAACTATAAGAGTTAATGTTTCTGGATTTTGAGGTATATTTATCATGATTTTTGTTTTATTTAACTATAAAGTTTTCAGATCCGTATTGCAATTTCAGTCTCCATATGTACGGCAATGCGCAAACAACACTGGAATAATACTAAGGAACTATCAGACCCTGACTAGAACTGGAGCATTTGTCTTTTCTGTTCTTAATGGAGAAAAAAAGAATGAAAATCATTATTATAAAATTTGGAATTGAAAGACTGGAAAGTGTCAGATCTTTATAGGCTCGTTAATGTTAATCTATCCAAACTCAATTAATAACCTTAGGCTGCTTACATTGCCCAAGTACATAGCCCTTTTCTTTCTCGGGGCCTCATATTTTATTTTCTTATGTTATTTTTATTTGAAAGCTTGATTGGTCACACATGCTCCTTTGTAAATGTTCATTTGAAAAGCTTTTGCCTCTTTCACACATGGATTGTGTCTTATTGGTGAGGATAAAGGCTTGTTAGTAAACCTGTTGTTTCTTCTGATTCCCTTATGACAACCAGAGGCCGACTGGCATCACTAAGTGCTTACACCAATCAAACTGACATTGTGAAATAAGCTGAGTGACGACAGCACCTTTGGTTTGAGTGTCCAGTTTCATGATGCTGGCTTGAGGTGTGCAAATATAAATAGGGTGGGGTCCTGATCTTTCTATCTCCCTTACCAGCTTAGAGGCATATGAGCCGCAGATGTCCCAACGTTGTTCCCTCACACATGACATCTGGTGCAAAAAAGATATCCGGTCCTTGTTTGAAAAGGTATTTGTGGAAGAGGCTTCTTACCCCATTTTTGCATCTCATTAGAGGTTGCTCTTCATTTTAGAGGCCATTAGCATATGTGTTGAACAAATATGCCTGCAAAATTTCCTAGCAAGCTTTGAGAATGTGCATTTCTGTTACATGACCCTCCGGCTGAATCTCAGAGTAAAACATGGGATTTTTAAGTTTTTTGCTTTTACTTTGGTATCTGAAATCATAAAAACAATGCAAACCATTTTCTCTACGCATTTCATTCAATTATAATTTCATTAAATTATAATTTGTCTATATTGACTTACACTGCAGTTTATCCGAATAAACTTTCGAAAGCAGACTTTTAAGCACTTTATAAGTGTGTCCAAGTTCCTCTGCAGTGGTCAAGCATGAGGTGCATAATGGAAAGAGGACATAATTATTCACAAAACTAATAGATTTAAAAAAATCTAACGCATCTCTTCAGTACACAGCTTGATACGTACACCATCTTCACCATGACTTGTGCCCTCTCTTGTGAATATGACATATACGCTCAACATCAAGCCCATTATTGCAAATGAATGGAAAAGAGCAAAATGCATTTAGTTGTCATATCCCACATATAACAGACAAGACCATTTTAGGCTTTCTATTCAATACAAATAAAAGAGCTTTCAGCACTGAAATCTTGTTGAATGTGTTTTGAATGGGGGTGGTTATATGTTACAAGATAGTGGAGGTTATCAGAAAAAAGATGAATCATTGCAAATCCTGATAGTGTTTCCTGTTATGGAGAGCAGTGTTTCCAAGCAGATAAATAACAAAAGACGACTAATAATATTTTAGTGGTGATGTATCTCTTTGCGGTTGTACAGTTATGCAGTAAATCTCAGTCTCCCTGCAAGACTAAACAGTGAAAGATTTTTTATTCAATATCCATTTATTATCTTCCCTTTTAATTGTCATGCTTGTGCAATGATTATTATATCATTATTAATCCTAAACGAATCCTTAAATACTGTCATCATTAATCCTTTTTTTACAGAGACAATGTGTTTGCTTAGGAAATGTACCCTCTATTTTGAATTCAGAGTGTTCAGTTTGTCTATGTGCACTTTCTTATCGTCATAACTGGTTGATCAACCCTTATAGAGGTAATCATTTATCAACAACGCTTAATTTGCATAGCTATTTCCATACTATGCTTATTAATCTTATGCACTTGCTGCACACCTTTCTGACCATTAAACACAGAGATATGCCAAACCTGTTACATGAAGATACCACCTGGCCCCAACAGCATTGCAGGAGGTTTACATCTGGTTAACTTTTAGATCAAGAAAGCTGCCACATCTGTGGTGTTTTGTGTCCCCTTTATTATCACATATATAGACACCAGTAATAAGTGTTAAATTATTTTTAGTAATCGTATCATGGCTACAGTGCATGTAGCAGATACACCACCAATAGTTGAATTGTTTCTTGTTATTGTGCTCATGAGGATTTGTGTTTTTCGTGCATTAAATTCAAGCTGACCATGAAAGCATCTTTGGCTTTTGAGCTGAGCAGTAATGTACCGTGGCCCTGAGGTGCAAAACACTACGACATTAACGAATGCACAACAACATTAATGAAAACACAACGACATTAATAAAAACACTATAACATTAATGAAAACACAACGACATTCATAAAAACACTACAACATTAATGAAAACATAACAACATTAACAAAAACACTACAACATTAACAAAGCACAAATACAAATTCAAAAACACAACAACATTAACGAAGCACAAATACAAATTCAAAAATACAACAACATTAACAAAAACACAACAACATTAACGAAAACACAACAACATTAATGAAAACACAACAACATTAACGAAAACATTTTAAAAACATTTTCAACGTTTTACTTTTGAACCGGAAGTTATTCTGGCTTTAACGTGTTTTTTAAAAACATGAATGTTCTCCGTGATCCAAACCTTACTTCTGCTATTCAAGAGTATTTTGACTCAGGATATACATATGAGGTGATACTGGACATGCTTCGGACCAACCACGAAGTGTCAGTTAGTATGCGTTCACTGTGGAGTATCTTCCGTACAAATTTCTTGAAGCTTCTTGCCACAATTGCTACAAAAGTTTGGTGACGGCTCAACCAGCTCTTTTCCACAGTTTGGGCAATACATTGCGATGTGACCGTATTCCCGATTGCTTTGCTTCTCATTCAAACGAAGCACACTGGAATAACTTCCGGTTCAAAAGTAAAACGAGCTGTAGTCCAATCAGCGACTTCTTAGGTCACCCACTGGGACATACCTTTTCCGTTGTGTTTTCGTTAATGTTGTTGTGTTTTCGTTAATGTTGTTGTGTTTTCGTTAATGTTGTTGTGTTTTTGTTAATGTTGTTGTGTTTTTGAATTTGTATTTGTGCTTCGTTAATGTTGTTGTGTTTTTTAATTTGTATTTGTGCTTCATTAATATTGTAGTGTTTTTGTTAATGTTGTTGTGTTTTCATTAATTTTGTAGTGTTTTTATTAATGTCGTTGTGTTTTCATTAATGTTGTTGTGCATTCGTTAATGTCGTAGTGTTTTGCACCTCAGGGCCACCGTAGTAATGTGGCTGATGCAAATTTTGAATGATAGGAGGAGAGTAACACGACAGCTACAACAATTTGACAGAGTCCAGGTGAATGTTGGAAAAAAAGAGGGATTTATTGATAACGAAAATCTCAGGAGGCGCACACAAACTGTGGGGGAGAAAGGGGCGGTAAGGTGGTGCCAAATCAAAGAAAATAACAAAACAAAACAGGGCCTAGCTACCCTCTGTGCTAAAGAAACAAAAGAAAACAAAAACCCTGCTTATCTAATCTTACAAAAGTTTCCAACAAAACTTTACATGGGTGGCACCCCTCCTACTTACCTAGTGTATCTAACATTAAAGACACCTACGTGAGGAAATGTACAGGGTACCCCAACTTACCTGACCCTCTAACTCCCACCACAACCTCCACACAAAATTCAACAAGACTTGCACCATGTAACCAAGCCAGTTCGACCCCCCTCTCTCCCCAGCTGGGCTGCTTAAGACTTCCCTGGATGCTGATTGGTCCATGGTTGATGAGCATCAACCAAGGGAGATTGAGGCCAGCTTTCCCTAGTACCTGTGAAGAGACAGGGGGAGGGGAAAGAGAAACAGCCTGCAGGCATGTAACAATAGGCAAGATTGTATACTTGGTACAACTCCGGTATATCTGCCACCACATTGTAATACTAAACAGTTTCTCCCACTTTTCATTCTTCAAATGTCCATGTGAAAAACATGCTGTAAAACAAAGTGACAATACGTTAGACTACTTTTGTGATTTGAGCACATTTGTCACAAATCTTCAACAATCAAAACATAGATAGTGGTAGTTGATTTGAAGCGAGTGAGTGAGATACAGTTTAAACTTTGTCTGAGAACAGGCAGAGGGGCACAGGTGTAAGAAAATGAGGGCGTAAATGGAGGTGTTGGAGATGAAAGCAGAGATTCAGTGTCCCAATGATGTACCCTTTTAAATAGGATTGCAAATAGCACTTTAAAAGCATTAAAGATAAAATATTAAATATCATCAGTATTGCCTGTATATTGTCAAATTGAATGTTTTCTGATTATGTCATTTTCTGCCTTTATTCTATTCATCTGTCCTCACATATTAGTCCCTGTAAGAAATCTACAGAAGGGAAGCATATGAAAAGAATTAGACCTCCCCTAATTTAGGATGCTTACACACAGAGATTTACTGGTTTCACACATCCACATCCATCTGCACCCCCCACCTACCGCCTGTTCTTCCTCTCTGTCTCTTAATCTTTCTATCTCTGTTTCTCACCCCACCGCTGACAACCCCTTTCCTTTTTCTCCCCCAAAATTCAATCTTGTATTTGCTTGTGATAGAGAGTAGCTTGGCAGTTTTATGCCAGGCACAGAAGAATATATTAAACTGCAGGATAAAATATAAATAAATAAAGAGGGGATCTATCTGTCCTAGTTTCTCTTCACTGAATGAACATGATTTGGTTGCGCATGCTGTTTTATTTACTTATTTATTTTACTCTGTACTGAATGCAATCCAGTGCTCAGCACAGTTTGTAGCTGAATATTGATATTGACTGCCTGAGGCATGTGTGCAACGTGATTGTGGAAACAGGGGAAGTTTACAATGTAAGAAAGGAGGCTTAGAAACTAATGAAAGCAGGGACTGTGTGATAGGAAAAATCATCAAGACCTCTAATAGTTAAAAAAACAACAATGGACTTTAGAAATCTTAGAAATAAGTGCAGACTTGTATCGTCAGTATTTTTTTGTGTTTTTTTTTTAATAAAATGCCCAAATTCTTGAACAACAAAGAATTAATTTTGTTGGAGAATGTTGGGCAACAAAAATGAATTAATCCAATACAATTGAAACCATTTCAAAGTTTTTAATGCCTCTAGTTTAATGCTCTCTTTCAAAATTTCAAGCTAATTAAAATGGATGTAAGAACGGATTTGAAGTACTTATGAGTAATCAGCATCTAACCCGTTGTGTTTTGTTTCTTTTTTAATGATTCAAATGGAAGGGTTAAAACTAAAAGCTACTCAGTAGGGGATTTTGGTTTCTTAGGACTAATCTTTTGATTGTTCCTGCACATTTTAGTATTGTGTCTAGTTCTTAAGGCCTGTTCTTTTCTCAGAAAAGATTCATGGTTTGGCCACACCACTGACAACTGAGCTTTTAAATCTCTCCCTTCAGGTATGCTGGAAAAGGGCATTTTGAGTAGAGAGCCTTTGCGGACGCCTTTGCTTAGCTGTTTGCCTGTATGTCCTTGAGGTAATTGATGTATAAAATTCAGCTTTAACTATATTCAAAAAGTAGCATATGATTTCACAAATCATTTTTGTGTGGGCTGTCTCTCAGCAGCAAACACTTTGCTTTATTGAATCTTTTGCTATGGACTGTACCAGCAGATTATGGAGAGATGAAAAGAGAAGGAGGGAGAGCAAACACGAAGGCAACTGAATAGGGGAATGAAAGACAGGCTGTAAGGGAAGATGAAAAGAAGCTTCACAGGGTAGATAAGACCCTGCAAACCGAGTGGAGAGGTCTGGAATGTGTTGAAGAAGATTATGAGAATATGTGAAAGAAATGGAGACAAAAGATAGACAAGAAGAAGGGATAGCCAAAACAAACAGCCGCAAACCTTGCTGTCGAAGCTGATGGAGATGGGCAGCTGTTGTTGAGGGAGAGTGCGGCCAATAATCTCCTGTGGCTCTGTTGTGTAGAGTCCATACCCACAGAAAGCAAGGGAGCGCCTGTAATAGGAAATCCCCATTGACCAGTCAATGGGTGGCAAGTGGGAAAATATAGGTCTGTTCTCCAACCCCTGGTAGGAGAAGGCATCAACTGATTTTATCAGATTTTTTTCCCTTTCTTGTTTTTTTCAACCCTGTACCACCCTTCCCATCTAACACTTCACATTCCCCTTAATTTTGCTTCCCATCCCCATGCTTCTCTTCCCCCTCAGTCTCTGCATTTCATCACGAAGTTGCAGCTTTGTAAAGGGGCTCTGATCAATACCTCATGTCTTTCGCAGTTTTGACATTGCTGTAAAATAGAGGAAGCAGAAAGCGGTCAGACAGTAACATAAGAAAAAACAGCTGGTGGTTATTTAAATCCAGATGAAGACCTGCGGGTGTCATGGTTTCTATGCAAAGGTGTCACAGCTCTAGATAATACCACACAGTGTGACCTGCCACCATTCCCGGAATTTAAACCTTTTCTTGTGTACTACATCCAATTAATTTTCATGACCAAAATGTCAGTCAAACATCAGCATCTGCCCACACACTTCCTGATGTTCAAGTGTACAAAAATACTTTTTTTGTGTGTTGTCAGTTGTGTGTGGAACTCATTGTTGACTTAAAAGGTGAACCAACATCTGGCTCTCTCACAGCACCCTCCCACACTATGAAAGTGATGACAAAGTCCACTCAAACACCACATTCTCTCTGGCTTATTTTAAACATCTTGACTCACTCTCAGATGTGCATTATTTTAGAAAATAGATCATAGAGAATGCATATACAGTGAAATTGTTCAAACCATTTAGAAAGCACACAAATACAAACATTTGTTCAGACTTGATATAAAAAAAGTTGTTTTTTTATACCAAAGTAATAATACACTGTTTATAAAATTTACTTAGAAGCAGAGATCATCATATGTAAAACACATGTTTAATGGCACGCATGGCACGCATGGCTTCCATTGACACGTGGTCAAGTGTTTATGGAAGACAGAGGCAGCCAATGAATTTTGCATTATACAGGGATGTACTCTCTGATCCAATCCAGCCAAATGTAACAAAACTGTTGAGTTGTGCATCACTGATCTGATGGACAATGACCCAAAACATACAGACAAATAAATTCAGAGCTTTTGACGGTGAATAAGTGGAGCAATGCAATGACTGATTCAGTTAATCTGATCAAGTTGCATTTAACCCCTTGGAGACAAAACTGAGGAGAGATGTTAACAAACAAACAATTAAGCTGTGATAAAATAATTCGTTACAGGGCCAGAAACCAATTTTCAAGTAACATCCATGTTTTCCAAGCTCCATGCTGTTATTACCTTCAAACAGTATTGAAACATGATTTTCAGTTAAGCACTGCTACAATATTTAAGGAAATATTACATTTAGTATTTTAAGTTCTAAAGAGTAGTGTTAATATTGTTTTATTGAGGCTGCAGTTTGAGAATATGTTCATCATGTAACCCTAAATTAGTTACCTTCTATAAGCTACAAAAATAACAAAAGTTGTGTCAGTGTCCAGATATTTCTGGACATATTGTTTTTTCTTTGTCATTATTGTCAATCTGTCTGTGACCTTTACATACAACATTTGAAAAGATTGGATTTGATGACGCTTCACGGATCCCTGTGACATACTGGAGCAGTAAAGACTAGAACAGTCAGATGTTTCTGGAAAGTTTGTGAACCTTTAGGAATGTTCTGTATCTGCTTTCCTGAAACAATGTCATGACAATAAGGAATGAGGGTTTGCCCCATTTATAAGGCTCAAAGTCTGTCTTATACTTTTATGTGGGGACAAAGCATAGAACGATTAAAAGAGATTCCCAAGGACATTGAGAATTTATACTGAAAAATGTGAGCCATCAAGCTCTTTATGCAAGAGCTTGATCTCCAGTGATTCACAGTCAGGGTGTTTTGTACAAACGGAGGAAATAATAATAATAATAATAATAATAATAATAATAATAATAATAATAATACACTTAATTGTAATGCATCTCCATAACAATACTTCTATGGGCCCTGAGTTACACATGATTGGAATCAGATGATCAACTTTGTACAATATAAATATTCACTTAGTTATATGTAGCAGAGAAAAGAAGTACAAAAAAAACACCTGCTTCTGCCATTTGTTTCTTGACATCCACCTGATATCTGAAGACAGCTGCTGACCAGCATTGGACAAATTGAGCAAAATAGAAACCATACTGTTCTGTCAGTTTCTGTGGAGCACAGATCAACATGTTTTTGTTTGTTTTTTTAGCTCTTTTGTCATGAAGCCATTAGTTTCACTCAAATATGGCCACAGCTTCTACTGTGTGCTGGACTGCCATGACTCCAGGAAAGCCAGTAGTTTTGGCTATTTGACATATGTAAGAACACATGCGGCGGGCTCAATATTTAACCTATTTCAAAATGTAAAAAATGTAAAATCAGAACTTACTGATTTTTTTAAAAATATGTATAGTTATTTTCAAATATCTTTCCTTCCAACCTGCAAGGCTTTACCATGCCAGCAGCTTATCAACAGATTAATTTGCAGTACGAAGCCCTGCCAAATGTTTTTTCTGAAGCAAAGATTAGTGTCATTAGATACTCCTGAGCCTGGTTGACAACAATGAAAGGAGACGCCTTATAAGAGTTAGTATAATTAAGAAATTTAGATCCTCTCCTCAGGATAGGCTCATGAAAATGTTTTACAGTTTTTTCTACCCCATGTCCTTCAATTGAATTTTATGTAATTAATAATACAGTTATGCTAAGCTTCACCCCGTTTGAACTGCATAAAGTATCCAGTCATGTACGCATTTTTTGTTTCAAATGTGTGTTACCGAAAAAGTTAAATGAAAGAGCCAGTATATGAGCAAACCAATTTCTTTTGTGGTCATGAATTTTATTAAACCCCACTTGGAGCATAGAGCTGCACCACCATACACAAAAGCTTTTCAGAAGACAAGATAGAAAATGAAGTCCTGAAAAGGTGAACGTCACCTCTTATAAAAACCCTCTTTGAAAAACAAAATCCTCTCATCTTTGAGGAATAGAAAGCAGCAGGGTTGTATGTAAAACTATGCAGCATCCCTTTGGATTTTAGATCTCAGCCACGTAAGACCAAACTTAAAATGAATGGGAAAAGAGCTCCAACCATTCTGCTCAACGTTACAGACTTTTGTTCTTTATTGTCAGACTTTCAGTTCTCTTTGCCCTTGCAATTATAAGCAACCAGTCGTTGTACAAGAAGAATTCAATGTTCTTCTCACAAATGTTCTTCCCACAAGGCAGTCTCAGAGGCAAAGAACAAAATCATTTTTGTGATGCTTGCAACATTTCTGAACTATCAAAACTGTAGTGTAATGTGGTTCAGCAAACCTCTGTATTGTGCTGCTTTTCGTGAGCTTTCAGATTCTTTGCATTGAAAGCATGACGTTCAAGTTACACAGCTATATTTGCTTCTGAATATCCCTCTTTATCTGCATCCTGCTGAGATGACAGTGTTTGTCCTGCCGCAGACAGCTGTGACTCTGAGCTCTCTTTGGTCTTGTGTCCAGCTGAGAACAAACTGCTGAGTCGTCAAGACTTGTAAGCAGCATGTGCATGCATCTGTGTAAGTAATATGTGTGTGACAGCAGAGAAGGTTTTTGGACGGTAAGGGCATAGCATGATGACAGCTGCATTAGTGGCCACCCTGGGGCTCTGATCAATCTTGCACCTCCCCCACCCCTGGCCTCACTGTATCCATGCCCTAACTCATCCTTATATGCACACTCTACTGGTAACCCTTATTAGTACAAAAGGCAGTAAATGAGTAAGTAAATGAGTAACTGTATGTATGCAGGCAAAGTGGATAGAATATAAAAAATTATATGTGTGTGTGTGTGTGTGTGTGTGTGTGTGTGTGTGTGTGTGT
>JABUIW010000245.1:40430-80588 GCA_013363375.1 Menidia beryllina
TGTGTGTGTGTGTGTGTGTGTGTGTGTGTGTGTGTGTGTGTGTGTGTGTGTGTGTGTGTGTGTGTGTGTGTGTGTGTGTGTGTGTGTGTGTGTGTGTGTGTGTGTGTGTGTGTGTGTGTGTGTGACTATGCTATTTATGTGCAATGTGCATATCTTTTAACCTTCTTCATTACAAATAGAAACACAAATAAACAAAAAAAGCTTGACTAACGACTGCTCAGGTTTGAGCAGCAGGAGATTATTTTCTGCCCTATTTGGACCAGAAATACTTCAAGTTTCCATGTTGGATCATTTGGAGGCCAAAATGCACAGTTTGAAGGCCACCAAAATCGATGGCCGTGCATTTTTCCTTTCCTGCTCCTATTGTTTGTCTTGCAGTGTGTGGGAGATTGATCTCCAGCAAATTTGAGGTTGTCACCCACTGTGTCCATCAAATTGCCTGTCAGAACCATTTATCTTATTTATGAATTCCTGTAAAGGACACTTGGAACAACTGCAATTTTTATCTCTGATATTTTCTTAGATGAACATCTGTTTGTTTATGTTTCTACATGAATTAAAACACTGGGGTGCCAAGTCCTTTACACTGACATGAGTGAACCAATGGGTTAATAGAAATCCTGCATGCAAGCATATTATTGGAGAGAAGTTGCTCTAAACAGATGTATTTCCAACCTGACCTAATCTGTCCTAAAACCAAAAATTGTCCCCAAACTGTTTGCAATAAAAATTTCTTTCGTTACATTTTTTTCTCCTATTTCCTTGTCTTTTCTCAGCTTACAGTACTACTCATTTCCTTCATATGTTTAATTTTTTTTCACCAGGTGTTAAATAATGGATGATGCCTACCTGAAAAGGCATGGAGTTGCATGAGCCTCCCCCTGTCCTCTCACCCGGATCCCGCAGCTTCATTATTCTGAGTGAGGATCATTTGGCTGTGAGTAAACCCTGCCCCATCGCATGAGAGACGACATTAATATTTATTAGAAAGCTTTTTCGAAAAGCAGAGATTGTGAAAAAGGAGAGAATACTTGGGCAAGAAACAAGATGGAGAAAGAATTTGTCTGTTTGAGAGAGAGAAACTTGTAGATGTGCGCACTCTTGTGTTTTGCATGTTCAGGCTATTGTGAAAAGCTCAGACAACAGTCAAAGGTTTTGGGAGCCAGTCAGGACTACGCAGCCATCTGTTTCATGCATTTTTTTTTGTGAATTCCTTCATTTTTTATTTCACGGGGGAGAAGCTAATCGTGTGTGCTTTATCTCCAGGCTAACAGCATGTCGGGTTATTTATTCATAATTTGACACAGTGTGCCAAGTGTGTTCCCAGTTTTTTCTGCAGTAGCTGGCACTGTCTCAGCTTTTCTCCTTGACCTGACCATATGGACGGACGAACTTTGGTGTCATGAGACTGAAACTGAAGTTAATTCAAGTTTATTATTATAGAAAATGCAAAATACGCTAAAGTCTACACATTGTCATCATGAATATATTCTTATGACACTAACATGTTTAACTTTCACTGAACACATCTCCTTTTATGTTTTATCTGATATTATCAATATGAAGACAATGAATAGTGTGTTATCTTTATATGTTAGCATTCAAGACCAAATATTGTGAGATGGTTCTGACCATTGCTTTTCATGAAGCATTTGATGATAATTTATCCCAAACAATCTCTTCAGCCTCTCTCACTTGCTGCTCAGTAATACATTATCACCTCACGTTGGTGTACATAAACATTTATTTAGCTCCTAAAAAAAGTTTTGATATCTTTGCAGACAGAGTGATTGCATCTGAGAATATAGGTTGGGAGCTCTTGTGGCTGAATCATAAGAGTGTCAGAATGTACAACAAATCTCCTGTAACCTATAAAAAAATCATTTTTATGAAAGAATATATAATTTAAGTTCAGTTAAGACAACTTTATATATCTCAAGAGGGTAATTTAGTTTGACTTTCTAGAGATCAAACTACAAGAGAGCCACCATTAAAAAAATTTGACAGTTAATCAAATAAACACACATCTGTGTGCGATAGTTTTGGCACAGATCCCACTGCAGCCTTAACAATGACCATGAAGGTAAATCAGAATAAAATCTTCAAATAATTCAACAAGAACAGAAGAAAAGTGATGAGTACTTAGTCTTTACATGTGCATCACATTTTGAAATAAGTTCAGAGTCCAATGGCAGATGAAAAGAAGAACTTAACTAGTTATTTGCATTGCTTCATGGGCCAAGATAATGCCTTACATAGAGCATAAGGGGAAAGTCCAGCAACAGAGCAGGATCTAGTAGATCAGCAGGGTATCTTGCTTTCTTAACAAGTTACTATACAAGCCTCCTTAATCTGCCAGCTACACACCAATGGAACACATTTTAACAATGTAGTCCAAACCAACTGACAAAATTAAATGTTATATTCAGTAATAGAGCAATAAAAATCACATAATTTTTTCTCTAAAACATTAAAGGAATTAAGCTCCCACATTGATCCTCTGCTTGTTGTTTGTAACAATGATCTCTATGTCTCTATCAAATTTAAGTTTTTAGCCAAACAGTTTCCAGGTGCTTGTAAGAGTCTATAATCTCAACCTTTTCACAGTGAGTGACGCAGGGTTTCGGAAGCTCATGTTTGTATAACAGGCAATGTTAACTGTAAATAGTCATCATTAATCATTTTGTCATTAAAATTGATCAACGTACTTATTTAGTGTAGTTGCCCCTATGGTGTTTTGTCATCTGATTCTTCAGTACTTTTGAGCTCTGGAGAAAAGTTTTATTAATTTAACATTTTAAGATTTTAGTCTTTTCTTCCCTAACAGTTTTGCTTTCTCTAAACCAAAAGACACTACAAATCCTTTTTTTCTCATGCTCATAAAAATAAGAAACAACACTTGGAGAAGCAAAAGAGGATCACAGCAGGACAGCTTTCATCTGAATTCTTGGTTCATCGTTGGCATCAGTGCTGATACCAAATATCCATTTATGTGGTGCATCTGATTTTCGATCGTGACCAAAAACTTTCACAATAGCTGTTCAAAATGAACTTGTAGTATGTGAATTTGTAAAAATAAATTATTTACAATATTTAAAATACAAGTAAAACATGCTTTACAGTAATTGGTATTTATTTAGCCATAAACAAAAGTATCCATCCTCTCTCACAGATGTTAAAGCATATGGTCAACCCTAGCTACAGCGATCTTTTCTCAGGAGTGGTGTATTATCCCTCTGCCAGCTGCTTGGCATAGCACTCCTCCAAAAATGTGCTCCAAAATGTCACCACATCAAAACAGAAACAGGTCTCAAAGAACAACATTTGTCACACAACACTTAAATATTGGGCTGAAAAGGTTGTCCATTTCAAGTCCTTTAGACTTGCCCATTACATTTTCATGCTCAAAGGCAAATGATCATGCTGCATAGACTTTATCTGCGGTCTTTTGTAAGTCACAGAAGGTGTTAAAGCATAAGTACAAATGAAGTTTGTGGAAACTAATGTATGACTCACAGTAATGCAACACCATTTTGTTTAATTTATTTAAATACCCCCACCTGTCAGCAGATAGTGATGCCAAAACGAAGTGAAGATGAAGTATGGCATGTTATTCTGTATTTTACACTACAAAACAATACAACTGTCGTTATTGTAGCTGAAATAGTTTAGTCAGACTAACTTCAGGTTAACACCATGCCCCCACAGCAACAGAGCTCCTGGTTCAAATCCTAGCTGGGGGACTTTCTGTGTTGAGTTTGCCTGTCCTCCTTGTCTTGCGTGGGTACTCTCCTCCCACTGTCCAAAACATGCATGTTAGGTCAACTGGAGACTGTAAATTGCCTGTAGCGGTGTTTGTGTGTGTGTGTGTGTGTGTGTGTGTGTGTGTGTGTGTGTGTGTGTGTGTGTGTGTGTGTGTGTGTGTGTGTGTGTGTGTGTGTGTGTGTGTGTGTGTGTGTGTGTGTGCGTGTGTGCGTGTGTGCGTGTGTGCGTGCGTGCGTGCGTGCGTGTCTCTCTCTCTCTCATTAGGCTGTGTGCCCCTGTGATGGACTGCACCCCACCTCACCCTTCCTACAAATAATGCATGACTAACTAAGAAGTAACTTAATTAATCTTAATCAGTAACATGGAACAAAGTAGTGTTTAAATTGTGATTAAACAAAAAATCTAAGCTAATTCGTCTTTATCTGAAAATATGATAAATTGTGTCAAATCGCAGGGATTTGACACAAAACAAAGCACCATCTTTTAAAAATTACTCTTCAGTCAACTCTACTAGCAACCTGTGTTCACTGTTTCATGCATATTCCGTTTGACTAAAAGTGTACAGGTCTGAATATCAAGCTGGTTGTTGTGCCGAAATCATACCCCTTTCAGCAAATTGATAAACTTTTTGAAAAACTTTCAAACCAAATCAATTAAACTCTTTTTTTTCAATGTAACACTCCATACAGGTCAATCTAGACTTTTCTCATCTGCAGTTCCACGCTGGTGGAACGACCTTATAAGAAGCATCAGATTCTTTTTCCACCCAGTGACCCAGCTCTTCCAAGAGTATCTGTTATCCTGGAAGCTCTAAATGCACTTATTTCTTAATAGCATATAGCACTCAATGTATAGTACTTCTGTAATCTATGTCATAGTTGAATGTTAAATCCTTAATGTTAAATCTTCTTCAAGAATATTGCACTCAAGGTAAGGTAAGTGTGTACTGGTGTAGTTGAATGTTAAACCCTCTTTTTTAAGTCGCTTTGGATAAAAGTGTCTACTAAATGCATAAATGTAAATGTGGAATCATATGCCTTAATGCTGCATACAATTAATAATATAGCCGTATTTTTAAATTTAGCATTTCATTATGATGTGACGAGATAGAGGAAGGTTTTTCAGGCTGATTCCACTATTGGCATGTACAATAGAGGCACTATTCTGAATTTTGAATTTCAAATCCAAATTCATGTGGCATCTAAATAAACTCATGTTGCTTTCAAAATGTATTTGTTGCAGAGAAATCAACAGATGGTGGTCATTCTAAAACAGGCTTGAACCTCAGAATGATTTCAGTTCACAACTCTGTATTAATTTCATTCATGATTTGGAAGTGCATATCATAGTTTTCAGTCCCTTTTGTACAGTAATACCTTTTAAGCTTGTAGTAGCACAGCTACATGGAAGGCTTGGTAAATAATTCATATACTCATAATCCTGTAATGCATTAAGGAGCTATGTTTTCCAAGGGTTTAATATATATGAACGCAATACAATGGCACACAGTGCACATGGATTGAACTCAAACCTGACAGATTCAGGTTAGACCTGAGGCTCTGATGAAGCTAAACACTTCAGCAGACGTTTCATATCAGTTACTTATATGGCATGACGCTGTCATAGATGAAAATAGGATTGCCAAGAAATGTTTATATTTCTCCATACACACCGTGATACGTGTTGATAAAACGTTTACTGATTCCTGCATAAAATCCCTGGAGCTTGAGGGGATTAAATGTATTATGTACTCAAATAACTTTGCCTTGCTTTCATAAATGCAAATCATAGGTCCTGTCCTGATAGTGAGTAGCTCGTGTCAGAGCCATCACTGCACTCAATTCAGGCTGGTCACTTGAAAACGCCATCCCCTTCAGCCACGTGCCTGGAGGTTTGCAGCACTCAAAGCCTCGTTAAAAAGATATAGTTGAGTCATGTGACAGGGGTTGGGAGTACGCTCTCTCTACTTAGGACTCTAAACCTCTAACTATTCACAAGGCATGCTCAAGGACAGCTATACCAGGCTTTAATTGTCCAAATCAGTAAAAAACTTTAGGTAGTGGTTTGTGTCATTTAAGATGAAAAAACAACAAGAAAACTAACTGAACACCACCTGAAACATATTTGAACTATGTACACCCCTCAAAAACAGCTTCATTACCGATGAGCTTACAAATGGCAAGCTGTTGGGTTTTTTTTTCACTTATTCGTTTCTGCTGCCACTGGAGATTTGTTGATCTTTAGTCAGTTGCCAGTCTTGTCAAATATTGTATGCTAAGGATATAATAAACTGTAATTATTGTTATCTTATTACAGTAAGTTGTGGCATAAACGGGAAGAGATCCAAAGCAAAGCTGCATAATAAAGATTTTATTATAAAGAGCATTTAAATCCTGAGCTGAGAAAAGATTACATACAGTACAATTGTTTTGTGCACACTATATTACTTCCCTATTTGTTTCAGACTGCTGACTTTGACCGCTAAAAAATCTTTAAATGGCAAAACACCCCCAAAAAGGATCCTATTGTTGCTCATCACTGTCCAGATACGATATAATCGTATCCAAATCCTGCAAAGGAAAAGACTGATCTGTATTCCACATTTGAATACCAGTCAATAACCTCACTTTATCTATATTCTTAGAGTATTTGCCTCATTCATTTTAGCACTTCTTTTCAATTCTACAGCACTATTGTTTGATTCTGAGCTTTTTCTTTCTGTTTGTTGATAGATTGGACTTTTACTAAACTTTTGTCCATTGTTATATAGTATAGTTCTTATTATAATATGTCCACACAGTCCCGAATGGTCAAATCAAGTAACTTTCAAAAGGGAATCGGAGCAATAGGCAGAGGTTTTACAGCCATCCTGATGGACCTGATATAACCTGTGTATCTATTCTCCATCTCTACTAGAGAATCCCTTCCTAATTCTTTTGTGCATTAGTGTAGGGCTCATGAGCTCCAGTGTTTTGCTAATATGTGCGTTCACTGAAGTCATGTAACTCAAGTCTCTCACAGCTGTGATTCTTTTTATCTGTTTTTTTTTTTCAACTAAGCAGAGATTTTGGATTCACATCAAAGATTGCTACTGTCTGTGACAATGAAAGCTCCACCGCCGAGTGAATGTATCCTACTCCAATACATTATTCAAGACCTGCTTCCATACATATTCACAAATCTGGAGTCAATTGAGCTGCAAGGGTGTACAATTGCTGCAATGTTCCCAGTCAACCAAGTGAAAGAAACATGGGCTATATGAGATAAGCTGCTGGGAACAGTCAAACAGTGATAAAATTTGCTCAGAATTTCTTGCGTGAAATGCTTTTCAGAAAAGTTTTTTTCTTTGTGTAGTTTTTTTCTAAATGACTGACCATGAAATATTTTCACTCCCCAGAGCTGTTAAAAATGTCCTGTTAAAATCAAAAGTGACTTTCAAAATTCACCTTGAAGGCTTTTAGTTTATTTTTTCAGTATACAGTATATTTGCGCAAGAGGTAAATAAGTTGTTCCTTATTATCCTCAACTTCTCAAATGTGAAATCAAAGTACATAGTGTGTCATTTATTTATTTATTTGTTTTACCTTACCTCACACTTCAAGTTGTTGTAGGATAAGAAGTGCCTCACATCCCAGCTTGAATCAATATAGTTTGAGTCAAATGTCAACATTGGTCAGAGAGAAAGCAGCAAACCGAAGAGACAAAAATACTGGGAAGGCACACTGATTCATTAAATAATGTGGTTTGTGACATTATACAGTGTGCCTGTTCAGAAGTGTTTGTTTTTGAAAGGTCATTCCAATTCATTTACCAACATGACAGGAGACCCTGTGGGTATTTTGGGTGTATTTTGGGTGTATTTGTACTTTCTTTAAATTAAATCACAGAGACTTAACAAACCCTGCCTTGCAGGTTATCGAACATTTGGTAGCGTGAAGAATTCACTAGGGCAGTATTTACTAGTACCAATGTGTGGTTGTTGTTTTTTATCCTTCATTACCAACTAATCATTTGTGTCTTTTTTTCTTTCATTTATTACCAACTAATCATTTGTGTCTTTTTTCTTTTTTTATCTTAAATAGATTTATCTAAGGAGGCATTCAGTGATCATTATATGAAAAGTTCAAGTAAATTTCAGTTTTCTCAGATCAAAACTTCTTTATCTTCTATTCTGGCGCCTCTGCAGAGTACTTTCCTTTGGTGTAGATCTTGTGCAGCTAAAGATAGAGGAAGTCAATGAAGAGGTGTGTGAAGCTAAGATTATCTGGTTAGGAGTGAAAAAGACAGTGGCTCTTTGTGCACCTTATCAGCAGAGGATTACATCTTTTAACGTACGATCAGATTTCCCCAAATGGTCTGTCAAAGCTAGACAATAGACAATTTGTATAATAAACATGTTTTTCCCTTAATGCACAAAATGCAGCAGATCACTCAGGCATGGTTTCGGCTTTATATGTAATGAAGTGGTTGTCTGAGTGAATTGTTTTGCATACAAATTAGGTGAATCAGGCAGAAGGAGATGAAGATAACTAATTGGATGTTAGTTTTATCTGATTTTGACACAGTTGCTCAGCACTCATCAGATGTTGTGCTTTATCTGTCTGGTAGCTTTGTACATACATTGATATATGTCGACCGCATATATTTCAAATTAATGGGGTAACTCCAATCACTGATTTCTTCTGCTAAAAGCACCTACAAATGGTCTATTTTAATGACATTTCTCTGAGGCTATTTCTATCTGTCTGGCCTTTCCACTTTTTCACTATTCTCTCAAATTATCTTCACCTTGTAATCCCTCTACCTTTGCTAAAATCACCTTCAGTCTCTTGGTATGACACTGATATATTCTAACATTTCAATTTACTTCTTTGTTTTCTTCCTCTTGTTCGTCTGCATTTTTGGAGCGACAGTGGAGGCCTAAGGAAGCTAAAGCTGCAACCACAACATGCTGTGATTGATAAATTCTTCCTTGCCAGTGATGTGGGGCTCCTCAGCTGCAATCACAGTACAAATTGGCTGAAATGCCAGCTGGTGTTTATTCACAGATAGAGTTAGAATGACTGCTTACTGGTCCAAAGAGATTTATAAGGGTTTAACCATTAAATTCTTCAATTGCATTTGACTTTAATCATTTTCATTTGACTGGTTTGTTAGATTTATGCCATTATATGTGATAAAATGCATGATTAACATGGGTTTCTGTATTATCAAAGATTAGTAGTGAAAGGATTAGTATATGTTAACATTTAACATCAACATGAAGAAGCCATGTATTTGCATACCCAGTGTACATTTGTCAGAATAGATGCCGCTCGTCCATGAACTGACATGTTGACAAAGAGCTTTCTGCTCTACCACACATTGATTGGCTCGGTGGGAATTTCATAAGCTCCTTTCCGTGTTTGGACCATATCCCTTATCTTGGCCCAAAGAAAAAGATCCATTTGGCCTTTGACACTATTACGAGTTGTTTCTATTCATGATTTCATCAGTAATCTCTACTCCACATCCTGCAACACCACCCACCCAACTCACATCCTGACTCACCACATCTGTTTTCCAGCTTTTCCTCCTTTTCACTCCTCCTCTACACTATACAGGCCAGACACAAGCTTTAACCATTCATAGGCTTAGGGCAAAGGCCTCAAAGTGGTATTCCTCTGATCCGTGTCAGCTCTTAAAAAGAGGTTAATAATGTCTTTGAAAATAGTCACCAACAACATGACCTGGCAAGGCCTTTTCTTATGATCAGTTTGTAGGAGGGTGGAAAGAGATGGGTATGAGCACTGAAGTCACATTTACATACTCGTGTGCCAAGACTTGATATTTAATTACCAGCCTGCCAAGATCATGGGATCGCTTTTGTTGTGTTCCATTTCTGATCGTTGCCATCTCTTGAGACTCCACCATCAGGAAGGGCCAAGGACACTGGCAACAGAATAAACCAAATTCACACAGCGGGCACGAGTTACTGGTGTGCACATGTGTCTGTGCCCAACACGGAGATTTAGTTGAAGTTATATAATTATGAATCATGGCAGATTGAAACCCTCGATTCTGTTCCATGATGCAAACATGTTTTTTATTTTGTTGCTGGTGCATGTCACTAACCATTTTTTAAACCCAGTACTAAAAAGATAATAAAAAAGGCTCTGTTATTTGGAACACAATTAGGCAAGCTCGGTGTCATTGTCAGTTCGTCAAATTTAGTCTCGTTGTTTGTGTGTGACAGCAGCAGGTTTGGGTTGTTGCCTTCAGGGCGGAGTCTCTTTGGATTAAAATATACACCCTCACAGACACAGACTCTTGCTCAGCTCCTTTGCTTGTGCAATGACGCACAAAGTAAAGTGCCAAGAATAGAACAGTTCATTTTCATTCTTCCGCAAGATTAATGGGCTCGATTGGGTAAAACATGTTTCCTGTTATTTAGCCAGCTTAGGGTTTCTGTCGGTGGTTGTAATATTGGTGACATGATCACATAAAGCAAGAAAAAAACTCACTGACATGCATTTATTAAAACAATTTAGGCTGATCCACATTATACATATATTATATTATATTATATATATATATATATATATATATATATATCACGTCATGTTACAATCTAATTTGTCCTGTATAATGAAAACTAAATACTTTTTTTAGGGACACAGTGGTCTTCATACATCTGAAGTACAGCGATCATTCATTTGCAGATGACAGTTCATAGGTACTGCTCAGAGCAGAATACCACTTTTGAAAAAAATCTTGATGAAGGCACCCGCTTATAATAGCTGATACTTCCTTAACTGCTCCCTCAGGCCAGGTAAAGGAAACCTTATCTGCATTCCCATTTAAGTGACTCTTTAAAAGTTGATTCATAAGTGTTTTCTTAATTCTATGGAAGCGGAATTGCTCAGAGGGTTTATCTTTGGTCATATTCAACTGACCAAAAAAATGTAGCCCTCCCTATCACAACATCATTACACAGTCTATTTCTAGGAAGGGCATGAAACGAAATCTGTTCTTGCTTTATATGGCTTTTCAAACCTTATTCAAAGCAGCCTTTTAGAAAAGGTTACTCTGTCATGATTTGCCATATCTAGCTTATTCTATGAACAGAAAAAGAATATTCAGCACAGAAAATAAAAGGCTGGTACTAATTATTACTTCGATGTGTTCTGGAAAATAGTTAAACGCTTCTCTTACAAGTTTCCAAATGATTATTTTTCACAGAAATTTTTGTTTGTTATTTTGCAATTTGTTCACTTCTTTAAATACATCTTTTCAACTCATCTTGTTTTCAGTTTCCCTCCATTCCCTCCATTGTTGCTTTGGGGGACGGAGTGTTGACATATCTACATACGGTATCTACCCATATACATATCTACATTAGACTCAATAGTTCTGTGAGAACATTGTTGAATCTTTTTAAGTGTGTGACTCATTTTAGGTAGGAGCTTATTTGCCTTGTAAGCACAGGCATCAAGGTGTGTCATCTTCTCATAATTTTCCTTAGACATATCAGTCATGAGCATGTTTCTAAAGTCACAGCGAGTAATTAAGCTAAAATCATTTAAATGTAACAATTATATAGAGATGTAAGGACAATTAGGCTTAACGTACAAATAGGTCCACATCCTAAAGGACACCATTGAACAATAAACTAGTTAATTTCTGCTTTAAGCATCAACATAATCTAGTTGGAGAAACCTATTTCCATTACTGAGGTGGAATGGCTTCCACTAGTTGGTGAATTGAATTAAATAGTCATTCAAGATCTGTAAGGCCTTATGTGATCATGCATTTTATGTGGAAACAATTTTGATCGGGTTCTATAATTTGAAAAGCCTTTTTCACATTCTTTTTTTTAATTCATCTTAAATAGGCTGAGCTATGTGTACCTGGTCACAACACTTGCACAAACATAAACAAATAACAGGATTTGGACTGTGGATTTGGTTCTTCACTGTTCCAGTGAATGACACTGTAAATGGTGGTTGACTAATCTCATGTACATCTAAGCAGACATTAAAAGGGAAGAAATGTTCATCTTTTTTTATGAGGTACACATTTTCACTATACTCTTATTCTAAAATGTAAACCCTTAACTTTTGAAAAGAAAAAAAGAACACCTTTATAACAATAATTTATCAAATCACACTAGGCACAAAACTGCTGCTGCACTGTTGTCTGTGAGCTTGAGCTTTCAAGCAAGTGGCATTTCTGGCTGCACCCTGGTGAGTGATGCCATAGAGCTTGTTTTTGCTTTGACCTATAAAAGCTTGCTGTGAAATCACTGATTGGGGCAGTCCTTCAGTGTAATGTAACACGCTCAAAGTTTCAACCCTGAGATATCACTATGTCAGCAGTTTCCCTGATGTAATTCATTTGCACTTTACACATGGTTGGTGTTTTTATTGTTTTTCAAATATCCCTTAATGTAGAATAATGGATACTTGTTACATTGTCCTTCTCCAGTATGATCCCCGTTGAAGCACTTATTATTGGAAACTTAAGTCTAAAGCTGGTGGTATTGATTTCACCCTTTGAAATTCACGTGCTGAATACAACTAGTAATTGATTTTATGTGCATTTAATATCCCGCCTCTTTCTTTTTCCTATTAGCTTGCATTATTATGTCTTTGTCTGAGTGCATTCAGGCATGTATCAGGATGCTACATGTCTTTGTATGTGTGTTATTTTCTGTCATGTGCTATTTCTGTCATTTCTTCTGCATTAAAGTGAGAAAGGCTAATCTGATGCAGATGGGGCTGGCAGCTATCCTGTGTAACTTAGTTAAAGGGCAGTGTGTGTATAATGCTGGTGCAATGGAGAATCAGGGTCCATAATCTCCTCTGGAGCAGTGTCATCATGGCAGGGTCAGAGTCCTTTTCCCCAGCACCGATGGAGAAGGAGAGTGGAATGGAGCTGACAGTGTGGGCTGTGCTCAATGGAGCTGCAGGCAAGCAAGGCACAAGGACAAATTACATATTGGAACAAACATTTGCATTTTCAAAGTTGCAGAAAATCTAGCTTTAGAGTGGGGCATTATGTCTGTGACCATAATAAGCATATTGAATTTTCTCAGAGAAAAGACTTTCTCTGAGAAACACACAAAATGGTTTACTTCTGATACATCCAAAGTTTTTTGTAGGTCTGTTTTTAGTGGTAAACTATTCTACTACTTATATTAGCAAGTTTGCAGTAGCTGCTTCCTGATCACCCAGCTCAGCACACATTTTCTGCATCTCAAAACAGAAATGCAACAACTGCAGATGTTGTAACAATATGAGGAAACCATGTTTACTATATGTTAAGTTTTTATCTTCAGAATATTACCCAAATATAATGTTTTTGCTTTTCACATAAAATAGATTATATATATACATGGTTGGCCTTCAGCAGATACCCCAGCTAATGTACTCCAGAAATACGCCTTTTTGGAAGTCTACAATTTAAACCATAGCCTCTGCCACTTGTTTTGATTTTCACTCTCCGTTTTTGCTCTCTTTCTTGAGAGAGCTTGCTTCTTAAAATATTTATCCCCTATTTCCATCTTACTTCTCATCCAACTTTCTGTCAAGAGGACAATTTTAGGGCCTTTTCTCCCTCTGTGTCTTTACATCTCTTTTGTACTTCTATGTGGACTGTTTTGTTTGCCCCTCTGGACTTCAGCGTTCTCTTGTTACTATCTGGGTCAGTTTGTAAGTGGAATTTCTTGGCAGATTTTTTGAAAAAAATCTTTCTCCATGAAACAAAGGAGGGCTATCTATTAGTAGCACTACACTGGTTACAGGGGTTGCCCTCCTTTCATTGTTCTAGCTGACATGGATATTGCAAACATGAGGACTTACGATGAGGGGAAATGAATTAGTGCCATTTTCCATATTAAAAGTCTGTCAGTCTCTGTTGCACATGTACACCTGCTTTTCTTATGCTTAATCTCTCCCTCTACCTTTTTCTTCAACCTTAGCATTACAAATTGAATGCTGCATGTTTTATTATATTATTTTCCTGTTCCCAAAGCTGGCTGGAGGTACTCACAAGAGTAAATTCAACTGTGCCTTTATGACATTCCCCCAGGGTCCTGCAGTGGATTGAAGCATAGCTGAGAAGATTAACGCTTGCATGTTTTAATACTATTCCCCTAAACCCTTGAAGGTGAAAGCAGAAGGTCACCATTGTATAGTGTATAATATAAGGTGGACCTGTCATTGTCAAATATTAAGCCCTGTCCAGTGGAATTATAATGTCTGCCATAGTCACAATAGCTCATCGTGTTTTTATCGCAGGCACGCCTGTATGGTTATTGTTTAAGAAAATATGCAAGTCAGTATTCTTAGTTATGCTATTTTTCATATATTGGAATTCCTTATTAAAGTGGCAGTTTTGGAAAGTTAATTTTTAATGGCATTTCGACCAAGGGAATTAGAAACTGATTGAAAATGTGTGTTATCATCAAGCCTTATGATAACCTAAAACCAATGCATATTTTGTTGATTACTTTATTAACTTTAATTCAAAGATTAAATTCCGCTGAATTTCAGTGTTTTGTCGGAACAGAAGCTGATCAAATTCAGCTGAGCACTGCATCTAATTTCTGGATGAAGCGGTCTGATTGATTGTGCTTATCTGCAATTGTTTTCCTTTTTTTAAACTTTCGACACCTCCACCCTCATTGTCTCGTTTCGCTTGACTTGATATTTTCTTTGTACCATCAATATTTTATTCAGAGATTAATTTCCCAGGGAAATCTAGGCATTGGAAAGCTCTCAGTAATCAGATAACGTTTACAAAGCCATACTTGACCCTGAACATGGAGGATGAAGAGAGAGATGGAGAGGGTGATGGAAGGGGTGGGGGAGAATGGAGAGAGGTAGTTGCAGCTCGTCACTTTTACATCAGACTTTTTCAAACAAATGGCATCTTCATCCTCTGGTTGGACAGACTGACTGTCTCAACCGTGGTAACTGTTTGCACTCATTTTCACAGACCATGCAGACAACATCATGTTAATCCTTTGCTAAGACTGTCCAGTCAATCATATTAAATCCTAATACTTTCAAGGTGACCTGTGGCATGGATTCCATGGGCATATGGTCCCATTTTAAGCTTTACTGAGAGTGGGAGACTTTTATCTTTTCATTACATTTAGAACAATAAAACTCATGAACCCAACACAGACTTTCAGTGCAACCTTTGTGTTTTTTTCATTCTTTCTTCTTCTATTGCTATAGATCTGGAATGTAGTCGTTGTGTTTTGCCCTCGATATTATCTGTTTTTCCTGACCAATGTAGGGACTGCAATAACCTAAGGATCAAACAGTACACATAAAGGGGAAAAATCTCTAAGCCAATGGAGGAACACACCCTTTTAGCCTCTATTAGCTTCAATTAGTTTGCTTTGAAATTTAGATATTTGTCTATTATGGCTTTATTTGGGAACCTGAGGCGGACTAAATGGGATTTCAAAGACACCCATTATGACAGGAGTATGCATATCCAAACAGGCAAGCAAAGTAAGCCCCCATTACTGCTCCTTGACTCATTTATTGTAGCCACAGAGTGTCATGGTGCACTCGATGTGTTTCTGCTAAGACATATTGATTGTAGCATCACATATATATCATCTTATATTATTATTGACAGCTTTGCCCAGGGAGAATTGTTCACATTTGGGCACTGTAAGACCCACACTCTGGTCTTTATCACATTGTGCTGTAGATGATTGAAGTGTTTTCTGTCTACAATGCAGCTGAATTGCATGGTGTCTCTGTTGGCTGTGGCTGGGATGATATGGTGTTGTAGAATGAACTGTGCCACTGCAGTAACTATTGATTTCTGAAGACGATTTATGCTCAGTTTGCCTTTTAAAATTTTCATGTGCCATTTGAATGTTCAATCTTACCATAAGGTAATCCAAAATAGTTTTTCTTGATGAATTGCATCCATTATCCACCTGAACAAAGGAAAACATATTTTTAGTTCACTGAGTCTCTGCATGTCCCTACATTCACTTAAGGATAAAGAAATAACATTAATGATAATTTACAAAAATCAGTTTTTTATGTTTGGCATGTTACAGTGCAGCCACATTGCAAAATTCTCATAGGAGATTTGGAAAGCATTGAATCAATAGTGAGTTGAACTTAATGAGAATGCTGCCATACTTGTAGATAGATCAATGGATGGTCCACTTAAGGCGATCACACATAGCATCTAACAATTCCCAACCCAACATTCAATATACTGGCTAATCAATCAGATATCTGTGGATGGAAAGAATGACCACTGAAATTGGGTCACTTGTGTGCTCCAAGATTAACTGAAGCAAGAGACTCAAAGAATCTACGCCGTGTCTGCATAGCTGACTACATGACCAGAGGCCAGAATTCACATTGCCTGTTGTCATAATGATGCACCTGTGAAGTATTCATCCCTTTTTTTTTTCTCAGGTTCTTCCAGTTGTTCAATACAAGTGCTATCTGATTATTACTGTGATTGTTTTAACATACTATAGCTTCCTGCAACATGGTTGTAACTGTAATGACATTGTAGATAGGAGAAAATGAAGATGATACATAATTAGTTGACTGATCATCAGATTATATTGCACAGACTCTCTAGACCCCCTTTTAATGATGTAGGTTTCCATTTAGCTTGATTTGAAAAAAATATTACATAAGGGAGCTGAAGTCTAATGACCCAATTCATGACAGTGAGGAGATATGTGAAGGAATTTCCAAGACTTTTCATAATAGTTTAATGATTTTCATTTGTTAGAAAGTATTGCCAGTCCTGTCAGATTGTATGCGTGGTTGATACAGCATGTAAAAGAGTGGCCCCATTTGCAATTCATGGAAAATGATCACAACCATCTCATAAACACTGCTTAAATAGCTGATATGCATGCAGGTGAGGCTTTGGATCCCAAACCCAGCAGCAAGGGGATTTAGATTACTGCAGAGTGATTATCATTCAGTGATATCTTTAATTAAGTAGTTACATTAAGATCAATGCATTTTAGGCCCTTTTTATACACATGCATCAGTTCATATATCTTAATACTAAATTACCTCATCTAAATGCGTAGCAGTTATTTCAGAACAGTTTAAGCAAAATAAGGCATCATTTTAATTTATCATCACTGATATTTCCATGACAATTTTGCACTCATAATGTTATTTCTAACTTTTTCGGCCAAAATGACTATAAAATAGGCAACATGAATGTTTCATGCTTGGAAGCCAATAATGCCCTGTGATCCAAGCAAAGTAGAGCAAAAGAAAACAGACAGCTTTAGAATAACAGAGTTGGCAGGAAACCCACTACCACAGTGACTATGCTGCTGCTCCCATCTCACTCTGAAACGCAGGAGATTGATGTGTTCATTTAACATTAGCCTCCAGCACCACAAAGAGGATAAGCACCTGGGCTCTAAAAATACCTTCTTTTCAGATCATTCGAGGAAGAGAAAATCAGATGAGTGAAATTACACTCCAAATGGAACCCCATTCATATTACAGTGTCCTGCCTGCCAGGGATCTACTGTGTTCACAGTAACGCCTCACTTGCTAGCAAGATATTGATATTCATATGGAAATGCTACCCTTTATTAACATAATAACATAAACAAATTGAGGATTTGATTTGAGTCCAAGGAAAGTGTTAGGGGGGCACTTTTGGCAAGTCTCTTCCACAGCTGTGTGTCTCAGCCAAGCATGATCTATGATTATACTGTCTCAGTAAAGGAGGTTTTGCAGCTGCACACAAACAAATGTGTAACTTTGAGCGTTAGTGTGTGCTTGTTTTTTGTGGGGTTCAGCGGAGTGTCATTATGTATCTATAAGCTTGTTGTCATAGTAACTGTGCTAGGCAGGGGGCATGTTTCTGTATTTGTGGTCTCAGAAGAGTTGCCCTGGGAATCAAAAGCCAACCATTAACTGAGTTGCACTGTTATTTTAGGTTTCTTTTAAGCTGTATGTTAATTAAAATACAATTAGTGTTTTTGTCATGGGATTTGTATTTATGCGGAAAATGTGTGGGTGAATATGGCACAGTTCATACTCTGGAATCACCACAATACAACACGCTTTTCAAGTAGCCTAACAGCTCTTGATTTCACTTATTCCCGCAGAGATGGGTCACACACATTTTTAGATTTCCCAAAATAAAGCCGGAAAATGCTATAAGGACTCCACAGCCACACCTTCAAACAGCATGTTTTTGTCTTTTTATGGAGATATTATTCAGAAGCTGTGTCACCTCTCATCATTCAGTGCCTCTGCCCATGTAAGTGAGATGGAAAGTATGGGGATGTGGTCAGTCAGTCATGTCTAAGAAGACCTTGGAGGACCAGAGAGCTTTGCCGCCGGGACATGACAGCACAAAGCTGATAGATTGGTTTCCCAGCAGACAGGTTCAGGAAAAAAAGAAAAAAACAAGACACCATGACCATACCTGGAATACTAAATCCCAGTGGAATATCATTAAGTTGATTCCTCGCAGTGTTTGCCACTAATAGGTCCATTTTACACTTAAACTACTTGTTGTAAAGAATCTATCACATCAAGGTAAAAATGAAAAGAATTGCAGGAGCATGTGATGTAGATTCTTATGTAGGAAAGACTAAAAGATGGGATTATCAAACAGATTGTGCGTTCCGGAATTTTGAACGCAGTTTCCTACTTAATAAGTCATTTAGTTTAAACAGAGAATAACAATTCAGAAGTGAAGTTTCAAGCCTGCACACAACTGTGGCTTCAGTTAACTTTTCTAATAAATCCTATTATTTTACTTACTGTTGTCTTTGTTTCTTTATATTCTGTTAATTTGGAAAATTCTCAGGTGTGTCCATGTTTGGTCGACAGTTTCTTTTCCAACTGTCAAAAACAGCAATGTTAGGGTACATACATTCCAATTATTAGGGCGAGAGACAACACTACAGACCATAACAACAGGAGGTGGTGGCAAGTTGAGAACACTTTCTCTAGGTAATAGTTTCTGGGGAACAGAACTGTACTTTCTGTCTTTATTTTATTTTTCAGAAAATATCAGCTTCTAATGTGCAGTCATACATGTAAATATTGAAGCATATTTAAAGCATCTAAAGATGCATCTCACTGTATTGTAATGCAATATTGTTACATACATTTAGATGTACAGTATGTCATACTTCTTTATTAATGAATATAAGCAATAACAACTGGAAATTTCTTTAGATTCTGAAAGTGCTTTCAAGAAACAGCTGTTCCTCTTTCAGCCAGATGCGTTTTTTCAGTTAGACATCTAAAAGCCATTTATTGTTATACAATATGTTTCAGTGATGGGAAATTAACAATAGTCTGTAAATTTCATGCATTGACTTCATTCACCATGTCATCACCAAGTTGAGCAGCAAATTTCCGTTTACAGTTCTTGACAAGCTAATTCTTGCGGCTTGTTAATTGAATATTTAGTTAGGTTAGGGTCAGAGAGGTCATATTTGCTCTCTCGTATTTGTGTTTAATCCTAGTCAGTTTTTGTTAACTCTTGAAAATGACTATGGTTTTTTAACCCATACTAAACTAGCAACACTTAGCTGATCTCTATCCTTTTTAACAGGAGCAACATTGTTTTATTTCCCTTTTTGGCTGCAACAGCAGCGTATTTTCAGTAATGCTGCTCTGACTTGGTCATATCATTTCTGCATATGGTCATTCAGCACCATCAAACAGGCAGCAACAGACTTGAAGTTGAAGGACAAACGCAGAAGTTTGTTTGACTCTTGTACCCCCTGGTGAGAGAAGCCACCGCCATTCCACCATTTATCCCAAAATCTCATCTGTCTCATTAGCCCCATCATTTTTGTTACTCCCATCATACTCATCAGTCCTTGTGGTATCTACTAGAAGGAGAAAAAAGTCAGATCAGACTTTCTAATTAGTAGATTTTTAGCATGTTCGGTCTAATCCAAACACACACTCCAGCCAGCAGCTAAATAACCTATACCAAGTATTAATTGCAATATGTTAGTTGTAGATCTTAATTAACATCATCAGCCTATGCACCACATAAAAAAATTCACTTGTTTGATAAAACATTAGATATTTTTAATGGAAGTTCCTGCTTTGTAATGCATGTGATTGTTTTTAACTCAACCAGAAAACTCATGAGTAAAATTAAATTAAACATAAATATAAAAAGCAGAGCTGAATTGTTCTGTCCTCAAGATTACAGTGAAGTCAAGACAAACACAGTTGACACATAGTAACTCCAGTCTATTTTAATTAGTTTTAAAATTAGAAAACACAGAATCATCTTTGTGTGCTAAGTGCACAAAACAAAATGGAGAGGTGGTAGTTGATGGATTTTTTTAATACTGTCATTGTGTCATTGTTTTATCAAAAAAGCTTTTGCAGATGTGCCTGAGCTGGGGGAGCTTTCACAGCGAAACTGGACTAATTGCTCCTGTTAGGAGTTGGCAACAGACAGGCTGGATTGCCTCAGATTTGGAGGATAATAAAAGGGTTGAAGAGATTGAGTCCCTAACACAAACTAATTATTCATGATACAGAAAAACTAGATGAGGTTTTAAAATCTGGCATAGAATGACAAAATATTGCACTTGGATTATAAAAGAGAAGTCTCTACATGCAGCTCTCTGGAGCTATGAGTTTGGAATGTGAGGGCTGATATTAAAGGTGATTGTGTGAGCTTCTCTCAATGTGTTACATGAATCTGCATTGTTCCACGAATTCCAGTAAGTGTGGTACAAAGTAGACGGATATTGAATAAAATAAAAAAACTATGTATTATACAAAAATATTAGTTCAGGTACCATACCTGAATTACAAAGAAACTTTTTTTTTCCAGAAATGAAATACTTGCCACCATAAATTATTATATATGAGACCATTGGACTGTGATTCAGTCACAGAATCACATCTGTTTCATTTCAGCATGTTTTGAGTAACTTTGTTCAAACTTATGTTCCAATCAATAAAAGCATCTTTGCCTTTTAGAGAGCTCCTAAGACAAATAACTTCTCAAGAGCTCAAGCAGATGTGACAGCATTGGAAAGAAAAATAATACATTTCCTTCAAACCCTAAATGACAGTGAGGTAATGAAATGCTACAGATTAGATCATGGAAAAATAATGTTTGTGGTCAATCTCATTAAAGATTCATCACATCTCGTGTCCGTTGCTATAATGGCAGGTGTAGAAATAGTCTGCTATAAGATACTTGGCAAATGCAAAAAAAAAACAGATAACTTTCTTCTTTAAGTGATTTTAAGCTCAACAATTAACTGAGATAATGGTCATCAACTTGCTTGCTTGTTGGTTTATAGTAGATTTACAAGCCAACCAAAGATGCTTCTTCAATAGATTGTACCATGAAGCCAGAAAGTGATTATTTCCCCATTAATTTAAAATAGATTAAGAAGAAGAATTCTCAGCATGTTAATGATTGTAAAATCTGCATTTGAATGTGGTGCTGGGCATAGGCCACTTTTAAAATATGGCCCACAGTTTATTCAGCGAGGTTCTTCATTACATCAAATACAGTCTTAATGAAGACCGAATCATCTGATTAGATCCATTGATGCCATGGTCAATTCAAACTTTTTATTATCTCATTATGAATGATGGTGTATTGTTATATCTTCTGTTATGTCATCTACTCACATCTGACTAAAAATTCTGCAGCACTTCTTGTCATTTACTCATTCAGTTATCCTGGGATTATCTTGATATATAAAAAACCCATAAGCCTTCTTCTTAGATTTATACGGCTAGGTTTTAAACTCAAAACATTTATTAATAATACCCCTGGAAATTTGAAGTGATATGCTGTTGACAGATGAGTTAAATAAAGTTATTTGGCCTTAGTAAAAGCAGATGTGTCTGATGTAGATCAAAGAACCTTCTTCCATGTTTGCAGCTTGATTCTGGAGATGCTGCATAATTGCTTTGCTGCCTCAGGGACTGAGTAAAGTGCAGTCACTAATTTAAGTTGAACTCTTATTGTGAAACTAAGAAATATTCTGTTGCGTAACCATTAAATACATAGGTGTACGAATCAGAGGTGCATGAGCACAAGTTATTAGTACATTATAAAAACTTGGTATATACCATCAAACAGCATAAAGAGCAGCTCATGCCATTAAATAGGTTCATGGTTTATTGACATTCTGGTTACCTTTTTCTTTAGTTTTTAAGTACTTTTTAAGTACTGCATATGTCTTTTAATGTGGAATGCTTTTCCTTATTTATTAGGAGTGAAAGAGCCGAAAAACAAAAAGTGTGAATGCATTACCGTTCTCTTTTTAATTAGATCTGGGTTTTCAGTTTGTGTCTCTCACTAAAACTGACTTTTTAATTGCACAAGATTGCAAGTTAGTGTTATATTTCACTCTAAGATTAAATGAAAATTAGATTGAATAAATACCCTTTAGTAGCTGCATTCTAATAGCAAATGGTATAAAACCCAGTATACAGAAAAAGAGATTTGTTGGCCATCCAGTAATGTTCCACAGGATGGTGAGAGACGGGATTTTGCTGTGGGTAAAATGCACTATCTGGTCTCTTTTCTTAAACATAGGGATCATCAGCCCTGTCTCTTAATTCATAAGTGTTCTCACAGATCTCTGTGTGATATCAAACAGGTGTCAGCCCCATAACATCCAGGAAAATAAGCAAATCACATCCATCCAGCCTCTGACTCCTCAATACGGAATACACGTTATCAGTAAGCATTAACCAACTACATGATGGTAAGACTTACCAGAGGCAGTGTTAGAGAGTTAGAGAGTACATGGGAATATGTCTTGAAAACTGATCTCACTAAAAAAACTGTTAGGCAATCATTTTAAAATGGTGAAGTACAAGTCCATAACCTTGGCAACAACTTATAATGTTGAGTCACTCCAGCCCACAGAGACTAGTGTAGCAATTATTTTCTGTTATATTGGACCAGGAGGGTTAATTTGTTTTGATTTTATTCATGAATCATACTAAAAAATAATTTAAATAGGTGAAATATCATTTGAACACTCAAGAAATGTATAATCCTTATCTTGAAATGTTATTCCCAAAATACCATCTCACGAGTTTTATGTATTTTGAAATAAGACTTTCTGCCTAATGTGATCCATGATCTAACTTAATTGATCTCATTAGCACCAGCAGTTACGTTTAATAGTGGTTATCCTGGTAAATTATGCAGTTCAAGTGCCCCTGTTACATTTCTATGAGTCACACCTGTAAGATTCTTCCATGACAATCAGTTCTTATTCAGAGTTTCTCAGATTATACTCGGCAGCACCCAGATGGGAGTCGTGACTGCTGTATTTTCAGGAGAATGAGAGAATAATTATGTTTTCTGAATACGTGGGTCCTAATAATTATTTGCAACTGCTTCTCTTAAAAAGTACCTATCTTTGAGCAGCTTTTGCATGCCTGTGTGTGTGTGTGTTTGGTTGCTAATGTCATTGTAGGTGGACAGGTGTGTGCGTCCTTAGCTTTCTTGTGAGAATTTATGAGTGAGTTTGCACATTAGTCTTTATGTCAAATTTAAAAAAAGTGACCTTCACATTCCCAGTTTCAAGCTTTTTTTGTGGGTAAACGTATGCATGGGTAAATGTTTGTGGGCATGTTTGTGCTATAAGAGCTGTTGAAAGGCAGACTCCATGTTCCGTCATCGGATTGTGCCGCACCTGCTTAGATCCTGTATGAACTCAATCCAAAGTAAACAGTGCTGGCCCATTCCGCAACCTTAGTTCCTCCATGACTGGCTGAGTGGCAGTTATTGCTTCCCGCCCTACCAGTTCATGCCTTGAAAAGCCACCAGACACAGATTTAAAGTTCTTCTGTGTGGGTTATCCCAACTTCCACAGCAGACCATGTTCTCACAGTATGAGCCTCTTTCATAATATACAAAAACTTGCATCTGACAAAATCATTCTTTACTTATAAGCAGGGTAAGGTAATGTTTGCTTATCTATCTCTCTTTAGAGGATAAATATGTTATTAGAAAAAGACATTGACAAAAAATAGAATTTCCCCAAACTGCTTAGATTTCCTTAATGTAAGAGATGCTTCTGAAACAGCGTGGGCTTTATGAGAATGGGGGAAATAAACACAAGTGTATACACAGTATTTTCCTTTCATAAACTTCAAACTGCCAGAATATCCCAAACATCCCTCAGGCAGCAATTCATTTGATTTCCAACCAATATTATATTCCCCAAAATGATGGTGCAGTGTCTGTTCCTCGCATTCCTGGCTCAGACATCTGTTCATATGGATGAGCACATGAGGGAAAATACTCCGGAGGCTGTTGGCTATTGAGAAAAATGCTTTTGTGACTTTCCATCCCCCAAATGCTTTTTGCTTTCTCGGTGCATCTTCCCTTGGAGGGCTAAAAAAAAAAAAAACCGCAACAACCCAGTATCCCACCTACGATGTTACTCTGCAGACCCAGACACTCGTACACACACTCTCTGGCATACCCAGATGCACACACATACATCTTTACATACATGGACACTGGCATTCTGTCTAGTGGTGCATGGTCACATGTCTAAGTCAGATATGTGTAAAATATATGCAAAACATCTGTAAGTGTAACAATTGGGAAACGCAACATTCATGCAACTGAGAAAAGCTGTTGGTGTGACAGTTGGAGTGGCCAACCCCTCGACACTTTTAGTGCTGCATATATAAAACCAAAATGTTCTAAATGGCTGTTTTGAAACTAAAAGTTACCTACTAAACTTCCATCAGGAGAAACCATTTATAGTCCCTCAAATGTCAGGTTGTCCTTTATCCATCGCTTCCGACAAATATTAAAATGCGTGTTAAAGTAATCCAGGATTATGTAACAGCAGCTGGATGACAGATGTTGTGACCCACTAGTCTACTCGCTTGAGTGTCACAGTCATGATTGGTATGGATTTAGAGAGATTACTTGATATTTAATCAGATTTGTATATGAGATTAGACATGTGCCAAAATGGCCTAATAAAAATGTTCATGAGGTCAGTTTTTGTCTTTGCAAGAAATCAAATCCATTTTTTACTGATTAGTCACCTCTAGAGTGTGTAAAAAAAATCTTGCTCATTGCATAACTGTTAGCAGGATGCTAATCAAACAGTTAAACATTGTGACAAAGATGTCTTTCTAAAGTGACATTACATCTTCTTGCATTATTCTGAAAAATGTATCCCACTGTGTCCAATAGGATTTTCAAGAGTCAACTTTGCTTCCCACATTTTCTGCCCGAAAAGGCATCATGGAAATAAATCCTTAATGACCTTTAGCTCCTAAGAGGGCTCCTACACATGGCTTGGGACTCCGAGTGATGGGCACTGAGCACTGAAGTGAGTAGAGCCGTTCCACACTGATAGCACTGAATATATATGCCCTTGACATGACAAAGAGAGGTGGAGGGCTGTAAGTGGTCACATTGCATTAGCATCGAGCATGCATGAGTGGCTGACAGGGTGGTCTGACTGGAGCCCAGTAGTGGTAAAGGCAGTGCAAGGGAGGTGAGGGGAGAGGGGTCCACCAGGCTTGAGGCATTACGTGGGACAGTCGAGTGGGGTCAGTCGGCAAAACCAAGCATCCACCCATCAATAATTAAATCAGTCACAGTCAATATAGTTTGGCATAAGCCCCTGAGCTTCTTGATCACAACAGAAGACCCCATAACATGCACCATAGAGGACAAATAAAGGAGAATTTTGCACATAGAAATGTGCTGATATATACATACAGTGTCTGTCGACATTATTCTTGAAATACAATATATGTTCATGTGATTACACTGAAAGAAACTTTCAAAATATATTATTTCTTTAAGCCAGGACTTACAGCAAGCAGCCTATTGCTCTTTGTGCAGAATACAGTTTTTCACTCGAGCTTTGCCCCTTCTGCCAAATTAGATTAAGAGCTGCTAACTCCTTATTGACAGGAACCGCTTGCAGTAATAACCCATAGTGAGAGAGTCATTTCTTTTGATGGTAGGAACACTGGCTGCACTGGACATTTCTCACAGTGCATCTCTGTAGGGGGAAAGAGTTCTTTGATGGCTGTTAGACTTTTGTGAATTATTCTACATTGTAATTCTTGTTCTGAATCAGGCCAGCTTTGATCTAAAAAGCGTCAGTCTGAAGTGTTTTTCTTTCCACTCCTCTTCTTTAACCCACCCTGAGGTTAGTTGACTGGGAGGCTAAACTTCATTAAGGCTCCTGGGAGTCCATGTCTTTATTTCATTTGTTTGATTTAAAAAAGATGACATAAGTTGCTTTTAATCGAGAAGGTTTGTGTCAGCTAGAAAAATAAGGGCTACAATGTGAAAGCATGAAGTAAACAGACCAGTCTGAGGCAAAGATATTCTAGCAACACTTAGATTTGCAGCAGAAATGTTTTCATTTTAGATTTTACGGTTTTTCACACTGCCTGGAATTATGTTTAGGCTGTGATGTGTGTGTTTACATTACCTGTTTGCACACCTGTTTCAGTCTGAGTTATGCATTTCTTATGCCAAAGGCCCATAGATGAGCAGCCACCCTTTACAAACAGCAGGGCGCCCGATGAGATGCTAAAGAGGAAGCTTTAGCAGAACTGTGTGATTAACACTGGTCAGAGTGCCAAAGAAGGAAGCTGCTCTCAGCTGCCACTGAATAATTGCAACACATTGAGAGTGCACTTTTAAAACAATTCAGTTCACTTGTCTATTAGGAGCCAAGTCAGATAAATGGCGAATTATGTTTATGCTATTGTTTCATTTCTATTCACATCAGATCGATTGAGAAAATAGTGCAGTGTGAGATTTCAATTGGCCTTTGCACCTGGGTCACAGTTTCTAATCAAGACAGAGACTGTGATGTTCATAGCCTTGAAGCTGTATGTGTCTGCATTCTGCAAAAGTAATTTTTCAGATGTTCCCACTGCAAAGTATTACTGCCCAAAGTTTGACCATTTCTCCATCACATAGTCAGAAGAGCACTGTTGTAGGAACAGGTCAGAGACTGCATAGAGCCTTCAAACCTCTGGGCTCTGGCAGAGGAACCCAATCTTTAAAAAAAATCTTCTTCTTTTGTTTACCTGTATATGTATATATATACATACACTGACAGCCAAACTATCAGAGCATACATAGATACTATGATGTGTGGCAAGTGGAAGTGAATTTTAAGTATACGTCTGACTGCTGTTGGGTGTGGTTTGCGTTGCTGCTTTAAACACTGGCCTAGTTACATAAATTATTACGTGTGTTTCAGGTGCTCATCCCATATTCATTGTCCTCTTGCTTTGAAGTCTAGTACGGCGCTCACAATTGTCATTTCTGTTTGCTCAAATGTGACAGCACTGTTGCACCGAACCAGGTATCCGTGTGAAGGTTGGTGGGAAACAGATTCTGCAGGAGCAAAGTTCCAAAGCAAACGCCCTCGCCCTGTTTTCTGCCCTAAGCCTCCATTGCTATATCCGGCTCAAGGCATTCAGTTCAAAGCAATTTGGCAGCTGAAGTTAGAAAAGAGTCCAATGTTGTCCAACAGAAAACAGATTTGCTCCACTCTCCATTAGCCTTCACTCCTTCACTCCACACCCCGGAGATCACATTAAATGACATCTGCTATCATCAGGATAACCTATGTCAGCTTCGTGAACAGACTGCAGATGCTGGGCTTCTAGTCATGAGGGAATCGAGAAAAGAGAATAGAGATAAAGGGATATACTTAGCTAAGTATTATTCACACTTAAATCAGGTCTTGTTAGATCTGTCACAGGATATAATTAACATATAAATTGAGGATGGTTCATAAACCAAGCATGGTATAGCTTAGAGCAGGTTTTACCTCTGGGATGCTTGAAAAGAAAGATGCATTCAAGGGGAGTATCACAGTTCCAGTAAGATACTCCAAGACATGGAAAAAATTATTGGAAATCATGAATGTTTTATGGGAGCATCTGGGAAATTTGTGGATTTACCCTGCCAAGTATAGTCCAGTGAAGAAGATAAGTGACCGACAGTTGACTGAACAGGTGTTAAAAGGAACCATACATGACCTGCCACAGGAGCATCTGCCGCAACCAATAGGCTTCCTTATTGTCTGACAGTAGTATTTGGGGAACTCACAGTATTCTATCGGCCTCTTTCTTGCTCTTCCAAAGCATTTGTCCCTCCCCTTTCCTCTTGGCTGAACAAACAGCCATTTCGTTCACTTGGTAATGAGAAGATGGTTCCCTTTGTCACACTGCTTCCTCAGCTTCCTTTCATTGTCTTTGTGAACATCTGTTTCTATCTCTTTTAGCCTCCCAATGGACTGTTTATCTCATGTCAGCTCCTTAAAAGCAAGCTTTTATCTATGCCATGTTTTTAAAAGACCGAACTTGACTGCCCTTGCAACATATAGGCACTGGCATACTACTGAATAATTCAAGCCACTAACATTCTGAAGAAAACTTTGAGCAGTCCTTGCATTTTTTCTGTGATTGTAGACATGATAGTGTGCAGTGTAATATGGGCACTTTGTGGCTCTTCGTTGGTTAACACTAGCTCCCGGCTTCTGTCCAAAATGCTCCCATTGAGTAGTGATCATCTGGCAGAATAGGAATTCTGCTTTTCTGGAGGAAATCATTAAAAGGACTCACAATAAAGCACCCTAGTAGCCAGGGCCCAGACGCTTTTGGACTGAGGCATCTCGCATTGGCGCCTGATTAAGAAAAGAAGCATGAGCATTCATTGGCCGGCTGATGTTAGGTTGTCAGCACTCGCTGATGGCTCATTATACATGGAGGATGAATGATGCATGCATTCCCCCACGCTTTCCATTTTGGCCAAACTTAAACCATCGACACACTGTAATTTTAGCATCAAGACATCACTTGATGCCTCTCTGGTGCTTTATAATCAAAATCCAACAGTTGCACAGATTCAAGAATGTTGGGTTCTTGATAGTTGTGTATGATTGTATATGTGCTTTGGTTTGTGAAGCAAGGATTCATGGGAAGGTTTTGTTTGGCTTACACTGTTGGCAGGAGGCACAGGGCTCTGTGAGGCAAACAGTTAATTAACAGAAGCCGGTGAGAGCGTGGTATGTGTCCAGGATCCAAAGAAATCCTGTTCAACCAACCAGGATAATGCTGATTCCCCTTCTGTCCAATCAGAAACTGATAGGTCCTTTCCTTTTTGAGCAGCTATTCAGCCAATTAATGGTTTCCTAATCTTTGAGTGACTGCCCCATCTCCTCAGTAAAGCTCCCATTTTCCATGGTAACAACATGTGTCAAAAGATTGCTTACTCCTGAGGGAACCTCCCAAAAAACATATTCCATTAAGTTGAGGGTTATTAAACGTTCTCTCTTTCTATTGCCACAGCAGATTAACAACTCGAATGTTAGAATTGTCCTCAAAATGAAATTGAGATTTTTGTGGGGTAATAATCCAGCAGGATAAATTCTTTTGCACCTGTTCTTGATTTTCACAATTACTTCACTCTTTCTGTAAACCAGACTCCATTGTGTCTGCATGATGACTCTGTACTAATCAAGTACTCATCCATGGTTTTCCAAAATATAATTTCTCTACCCTGAGCAGTGACCACCTTTGTCAAATTACTGCTTTGATATAAAGACATATTCTCCTAAACAAAACTCGCATGTGTGATACCAACATCTCTCAACAGTGAATATACAGACAGAAGAGGAACATGGAGGTATTTATCTCTCATTTTCTGTGTAACCATGGCAATGAGCGTATCTTTGTAAAAAACCAACATCGGCTGCAGACAGTGATTCGTTTAGAGAGGATGCGAATGATGTATGGATTTTAATTGTTGCTGCGTAAAGTGCCAAGATCTTTGTGGAAGCAGATGACAATTTCATGAATACTGCTCACGCGGTACAAAAAACAGACAGAAATGGACCTGTTCTCTTATGTTTTGAACCGCAACAATTCTGCAACACTGACTTACTGACAGTGATTGGATGGGTGGGGACTGCACCCAAGACCTCAGCTATAACAGCTCATTTATCATTCATCTGAGGTTGGCCCAAGCCAGCCAGAAAATATAGGTGAATTAGATTTGCTTGGCCTCTAGACAGCAATTTAGATACATGCAGAAGTTACAGTCTGTCTAGGAATGTTTGCAGCATCACTTATATTCTCCTGCAGTAATGAACACAGCTTATCGTGAATCTGTTTTTCATCCTTTTATCTATATTTTAGTGGAATTTACCTGCATATAACTTTTTGATTGTTTTTTTCTTTTTTGCACATTTTTCAACATAAATTCAAGTTTCAGTCCAAATCGGGAACCTGGCCATATTCAATCTACCATCCAGATATGAAGATGATGGAAGATCTGTGTATGCTATGACACATAGTATTATAGGTGCTTTCCCTGTTAAAAAACAAATCTTTGCTCGAAATGAAAATACATCAGATGTCACTGCCCTCCTGTCCTGCCTACAGCAAGCTACTCAGCCTTGGATAAAATACCATCATAACATTCCTGCCTGAGTCAGCTCTACTCTTTTCTGTATACCTCTCATCTTTCTTACAATCCCAATAGAGAGCATAGTTGAGAAGGTTACACTACTTGCAGTCCTGTGAATTTACTTTTTTTCAGATCTGATATATGTACCTTTCCCCTTGGTGGCTAACATTTACTGCTATCATGCATCTCGAGGGCCACAAAGTATCGTAAACAAGGCGGCCTCATTTCAAATGCAGCTAACTCATTGTGGAATAAATCATGCATAATCTTTTAAAGACCCACTGAGATCCTGTGTTAGATTTGCTCAATGAAACCACAAGTTTAAACAAATGTTTTGACTCCACCAGCCTTGGAAAAGAAAAGCATTGCTACACTATAATTCAACAGTTGTTTCTCTGTGATGATTTGAATGCTATTCCATTAATCAGTGTTGGGATTTGGAGTAACTTTATTTTAGCACTTGATTGCTTCCTTTTTATATGATATACAAATAGAACTGTCTATTTATTTTAACATGTTCTACTGCGTATCACATTGTAATGGTAACAAAGTCATTTTTTACCAAATCAAGGTATTTGTTTGATGGAAAACAGCATCATTCTTGGCAAAATATCTTCGTTATTTTTACAATTCACTGATTTTACTGACCAAACAACTTTTAAACAAAATACACTTGTGAACGCACTTTTTTAAAAATGTACTTGAACTCAACGTCTTCCAACATCAGCCTAAGTTTTGCCTTTGACATATCACGAGCCACAGAGACGGTGGACCTGTGATCAGTGTTGCTCAGACAAACTGTTCAGAATTTATTTGTGGGACAGTTAGTGTCTTGAGATTCAGTGTTACAGCCATCATTTACTTTTAAGGCTACTAGTCCTCAATCTACAGTATATATTGTCGAAAAATCGAACCCCAAATTTAAATTAACTTTCAAATTTGATGTTTTCTCTTCCCTTACTCCTTTTTGCCATCCCTAAATCTCATATCCGTGTAGTTGAATATTATAATTCATGTCAATACACATTGTTACAAATCCATTTTGCAATGCAAATTCTGTGTGGATATACGTTCATTGCCTTTATCATCTATTTGAATAGGATAATTTAAAAGAGGAACATTTAAAAGAGAAATTCTGATTAGCACAAAGTGATGGATTACGATTAACTCTAATATTTTTCATTTGTCAAAGATTGTGTGCTTTTTATCAAAGTATTTGTTTTTCCTGAGCATAAATGTGATTGAGCTGCACTGATATGGTAAACAAAGTTGACTTCATGTCAGGCATTCCCCAAAAGGGTAACCTAACACTTTGGGGAAACACGATACAGCTGTCTGTGTCACACACAAACTGCGGCTTACTGCCCTCACATTGCACACATGCTGTTCACTACATAAATATTTTATTGGCAGACACTCTGATATATATTTAAACAGTGAGAAGTCCTTGATGGTAACTTCTGCATCACAGCGGTCAAAGCAGTTTAACAATACATCACCCAGCATGTTTTCAAATCATGAGATGATATTCTCACTTCACAACGAGGAAAAAGAGCTTCTCCATCCTCTTTCAGAACAGATTCACATTTTTCAAACATAGTGTATGTGGTTAAGTGAACAGAATCAGCCACAGCAACTTAGGCCCATTTTGATCTTATGTTAGTCAGTCTCAGAGGGGAGCCAATTACTACACCTCTCCTTCAGAGCGGGGCCAAAATAAGCAAAATTCCTCTATCCTCCCCTGACGATGGACAAGGAGTAGTGAGGAAAATTGTCCTCTCCCTAGATTCCCATTTGGTTAGCCCTACAGACTCTCTCTGAAATCACACATTCCCCGCATTCATTACCTGCTAATGACTCTATCCCTCAGAGACCACCGAAAGAGGATGGTGAGGCGAAACAGAAAAGAGTGAGAGGAGGTAAAAGAAGTATAGTTGGACAAAAGGTGCATCATCACAGAAGATGAATTTGTCCCGGGAGTAGATGATTTCTTGACTGGAACAGTGAACACTGGAGACACTGAAACATCTGACACGGCTGGTTACCCCATGTCGGCCTGTGGCTGACCATCTCAAGAGCAGCCTGGCTGCCCACATACCTGCCCTGACCTTCAACTTGAGTGGGAGACACAGAGATCTTAGATTAGTCTAATGTATTGAGACAAATAATATTTTGAGATAATTTGTCCTCTCAATATGAAGCAATGACCTAAGGGAAGATTTTTTCAAATCAATTTGCCAGGGCATTACCAACCTATTGGTCTGTATGTCTTGTTCAAATGTATGCTCATTCTTTGTGATACGTTTAAAAAAGTTCATCAGAAACCTTTTTCTAGAGTCTGGACTGTAGCCACTCTGCATCCAGCTACCTCTTCCGCTGCTGCTGCCATTTCACTGGCTCTTGTTTCACCCTTCCATCTGTTCTACAGTGCAGACCCCTCTCAAAAAGGAAATGATGCGCCTATGTCGCACACATCTGTGCCCAATTGTTTGCAATTTTTAAAAAAATCAAACTGCTCTTAGTCACAGTGTGATATTTGCACCATTCCAACCTTCTAACCTCTGACCTCTTCAGCACAGAAGAACACTGTGAAGCAAATCATGATATTTTTGACTCATCGAATGGCGTGCCTCTGAAAATTACCAAAAGGTTTGTAATAGAAACTCTAATATGATACAACCACACTAACATTCATTTTGAAGCTCTCAAATCTACACTTTATTTCCTTTCATTTGATTGAACAGCCTTTGAGTTTTTCAGTGTTTTATCAATATGCTCAAGTATGCAAATTACGGGCTCAACAAAAAGACCTTGTTTTTTTCTCTGAAACCTGAAGATTTACACACCAGAAAGCGTCATCCACAAACATGGGCAGATTGTGTCCCACAATGCTTTCAGCAGTGACATGAAGCAGTAAACAAGCATTTATTTGTATCATTTCAAAAGCTTAATAATGTATCTATGCTCACTGAAAAGTACAATGCTCAATCACAGAGTTGTCTTTGCTCTTCTCCTCCTACACTACATCAAATGGTCTCATATTCAAAGGTTTTGAATGTTCTGATGCATTTATACATCAGAAAGTACTCTAGAGATGACAAATTCGACTTCTGACTCCTCTCCCTTGATGCTCTTATTATTGTCGCATCACTACTTGTTTACATTTTTAATGCATCCTTTACCTCAGGCAAAATCCCTTCAACGCTAGTGATTGTTTGGCTGCTTTCAATGCGTAAAGGTGGTGACACAGGTGGCCTTTTACATTGAGTGACCCGTCCCTAAGCTGACCTGACTGTTCACAATCCTAAAATCTGTAATCACAAAATAAACAGAGCACAGTTTTACTGTATAGTCAGACTGGCCTTAGGAGATGGAAAAAGAAACCCTGTAAAGGAACTGGCTAACTAGGAAGGAGATGAACAGTAACACAGTTTAAACTGGATAGTTACCATATGAAAAAGTTTAAATGTTGTGACAGTTTGAGATTTATATTTAGGAGGTAAATGTCTGTAAAAATAATATTTTGTAGTGGATCCAGTGGTTCACTTATTTTACACTTCAGATCGTAAATTTGTTAAATTTGTTAATGTCTTTGTCCAAGTCCAAAACATCCTCTCAATCATGTCACCTAAATATTTTACCTTTAACTCGAATTAATGGACCTAATCTTCCTAAATTTACTATTTCTATGGGTCAGGATAAAAGCCGTCTCGCTGATTATTAGTTGAAACATTGTTCTATGAAAATCATCAAATAATTATGTACAATTGTGGAGGATTAAACATTTCTGGTAAAAAAATATAATTAAAGTTGAATTATAAGCATTTCTTTAAAAGCGTCAGCAATTGACTTTTTAGAGTTTCAGAGAAACAAAAATGTGGAAACTGCACAGCTGTGTAGCTGTCTGTAAGGTTAAGGTTTAAATTTCTTTGAAAATGCTATATTTTGGCTATCCATATGATGTCTGGGAAGTAACCAATGGTATGTTCCTCAGTCCTGATGACCCAGATGAATTAAGAGCACTACTTATATCCCTGACAGCAGGTACAAAGTCATAGCCATTCTGACTACCTGTGTTGTGGAAAAAGCTGTACCCGCTGTTTTATAAGAGCAGAAATGAAACACGCACTGTCTAATTACACTCCACTCTACAGAAAACATGAGCCACTTACCTACAATTAGTGTTAAAGCTCAACCACACATTGGCTGAATTTTTGCAATGGATTTTCTTTTTCATCATACAAGTGTGTTTAGGGAGCAAAATGACCTCTGTTTTTTGTCAGGTTGACTCACACCCTTGTTCCTTACAGCAAGAGATAAGAGGGATGTTCACTGGGACATGATGAAAGGATTGTATCTCTTCTGTTCGGGGTCCTCAGGCGAATCAAGGAGGCATATGCGCGTTTACTCTGACATTGTCTGACTTCCCATCTTTCTTTGTGCGTCCTGCACACACATTCTGACAAATGCAGTTTGTACCTGTGAACGTGTAGCACAGAGAGAAAGTGTATCTTTTAATCACCCGTGGACACTGTAAGAATAGAAAATAAGAAACTCGGTATATCTGTTGTAAAACTGGGATGACCAGACCGGGAAGTTTGCCCCTGGCTGTTTGTCTGTCCGCTGTCATTCACTGAGCTCAAATCTCAGAGGACACCCTTTTCTGCCACAGGGTCCCCTTTCAAACATGCACACACACACGCACACACACAAAATGCGGCTGGTAAACTCTGACTGCTTTATTTGTGATCTGTCTGAATAACACTGTTCACACGCTGACTTTTAGTAACAGGGCATCTTTTGTTTTCTTTTGCCCTCTTTTAAAAAGCCACTTTCACATTTGAAACATGAAAGTTGAAAAATCTGTTTGTCTGTTTTTAATCTTGTATTGGAAAATAACTTAGTCACTTAAGTAGTTCACTCTGATAAATGTTCTGCTTGGTTGAGATTTTTTTACACTAAACTGCTCGTTGAAGTCATTCGTAATTGACAAATTCACTCCATGCAATATAAAGTAACCGCAGGAGAGAGCGCAGAGAGCGGCACACAGACCTGTCCACCTGCACCACAACAAGGCCGGCAGTGTTTTTCAGGGGGCAAGGCTGCATACCAGGTGGGGACAGGAGGGCATGAGCATGCACGCATCCCTGGACAGGACGCAGGTGCTCATCCATCCGACTTTCTTAGTGATTGGCAAAAAATAATAATTTAAACAAAAAAAAATAAAACACATAAGAATTGACAAATTAACTTGACACTGTAAAAATGTAACGTAAAAATTGATCATTAAAAATAGTTTAAAACTAAAAAAAGTTTTAACCTAACAAAAGGTCATAATTCTAAGAATCTTTCTAATTTTAACAACATAACTAGCAGTAGAATGCCTGTGAAGGGGAAAATAAGCCTCTGTCGTTTTGATGTAGCCTGCCTGAGGGCACTGTTACTTGAAGAGACACCAGGGCTTGGAATTTTTGTTTTCATTCTTTTAAGTTACTTTTTACTTTGTATTCACCCTATCTTTGATGATATATGGCTTTTTAAGGGGAGAAATAAAAATGAAAGCCTTCTTTCAATAAGATCACCTCCCGAAAGCATTTTGACAAACTCACAAACATCATGACCTCCATGACAGCCTGAAGCACAAGTTCTGCCTTAGAGGCTTCAGCATTAAAGACAGAATAAGTGATGAAAGAGCACAAGTCAGAAGTAAACAGTCTAAATATAAAATCTCATTATCTACAGATATGATGGTAAAGGCATAGTCTCTCTACCATTATTCAAACTGCATCTTAAATCATGGTACTTATACTCATATCTTTAATGGTACCATACTACCAGTCTGTATGTTTCAGACATTTTCCCCCTGTTTCCTGAACTTTGTAGATTAAATTGAGAGTGATTATTGTTTACATGCTTTTTAGAGAAAGTGAAAGTGTAAGTTTGCTTTACATGTGGAAACTGTCTTTAGTCATAATTTATCTCATTTTGTTTTCACAATGGAATGAATGATGTTTTATAGAAGCGTACATTGTGCATCACTATGCGGTGCAGCTTCATTAAAATAATCAGATTCCTTTGATGAACATCTCTGAAAACCAACAGCTGCTAGAAAAGGCCGAACACATTTTTATTCCTTTTCCATCAAAGGATCTAAAATTACTATGAGAAAAGGCCAAGGTGAAATGAAGTATGGACACATTACAGGTACTTTCCCTTTCCTGTGCCTTGATTTCCTCAAATCTGTTTAAACAATATGTAATTACTATAATTAAAACAGCTAAACTTGCTGTAGCGATTAGACAGTGTTTGCCATAAGCAATATTTTGTACACAAGATAACGGCTCTCATTTTCAAATGCTAATGCTTATTAATTCGCTTCCCTTCAGTGGTTAATTTCTATTCAGCTCCAACCTACTGTACACGCAGCCTTTTTCTCATTTTTTTGGAGCTCATTACTACTAGAGAAAAAAATGTATTAAATCAATCAATCATGTAAAGGCTAATACATGCATAGCAAATGACAAGGAGACTTCTTTAATGTCAAAATTCAAAGATTCAAGGATACACTAAGGTAAAGGCATGAATGACAGCAGCTGCCAGCATAAATGTAATTGTTGCTTTGACGCAATACCATGGCATGAGCTACTTCTATCCTAGATTTACGGAAGGTGGTTGTAATTCTTGTTGAGAAATGAACAACTAGATATTCAATCAAAAAAAACTCACTGTTATCACTTTCCTACACACACCTGTTGATTGTTTTGCTGCAAAACAAGCAAAAGAAAATGGCTTCTGTGTGCTTTTGGAATTAAAGTAAACCTTGTACTTCCTCCAGGCAGGCATGAGTTAGGAGAGAGGCTCTGGTGTAATTTAAGTTTAATGTGTGTTTGCTCTTCTAATCTCTCTTCTCAGCTACTGAAAAGCATGATAAACTCTGGTACTGCTCGCTGTAAGGCATGCTGAAACCACTGCTGCCCAACTCTTTTGTCTCATCACTTTAGACGAGGCAACAAGACACTGGCCACAAAGTATTCTACCTTCACAAACAAATCCAGTAACGTTTTAATATTCAAGGTTTAAGGATGCGCAAACCCATAGGGCCTGATGATACCTTTTGGTCCAGTTGTGCGTGTAAATGGCCTAAAGGTGCGTATATGTTGTCTATGTTGTTCATCTGCTTTTTGTATCGTATGTTTTTTCTGAGTAAAGACTACTGCTACGGTTTACATAATCAAAGCATTTGAACTGCATCATTAACCACAGAAAGAGCTCATAAACCACACGTTACCACAGCAAAAATAGAGGTACTGAGATATGGCTACGAATCAACAAGGTTCCGCTGGATATTTGTGAAAAGCTAAAGTTCATATATCCTCACCTCCCTCTGACAGAGTGATTAAAAAAATCTCAATCTAACACTTCTTCAAATGCATAAATGATGGACAGACAGGGAAATGAAAAACATGGTTGCCATGGCAATAGATCAGCCAGAAAGAGACAGAAACAGTTTCCATCTTGTAATAAACCATGCTGCTCTCTGGGCTCAGTTTATCACCTGTTTATTTGCTATATGCAATCCTATTATTAGTCTGGCTTCATCGGTCTTTTTTTTTTTTTTTTTGGACAGGCAATCACATCTCTCCCATCACCACCTTTGAGTGTAGAAAATCACTTTCAGTCATCACACCATGGTCTGTATTTCTGTTTGTCGTTTTCAGGAGGGCATCAATACATGTGAAGCCCAATTAAGTAAGGCAGTGTGCTGTGAGTTCCCCTCATTAAATTGATATCAGCCCCATCAAGAGTAAAATTCACTTTTCTGAACAACGGAATGCAGCAGACCCACTCTGTGGGCGGAGGTTGCCTTGGAGAATCACCTGGTGTTACCGGGGAAACAGACAAACTGGAGCAGTGGCTATTTATGTAAATTTGTGATAGTCATGCTTGAAGTGCTCATATCAACACACACACCTGACAACAGGGCCTGTTGCTATGGTGACCAAGAATTAAAAGTGGAACGTATTTAGGATTATTGGAGCCTAAAAAAAACAAAAATATGAATAGCTTTGCAAGTTTACATCTTTGGGATATTGGACAAATTCTTTATCCTCTTTTTATCAAAAACCCATTTGCTGTGGCTAAGTGGAAAGGCAAAAATATAAATACAAATACAAAATGAACGGCTTACTCATCTGCAGTTGGAGTCTGGTACCTGGGTCTTGGTCTGTCAGGGATAATAGCCCTCGAGTTTTTCATCATGCATTCAGCCAATGTGGCTGGTTGAGTTGGCACACAATGAAATTCCAATGAAGCCACCGTAACAAAGTAAATACAATGAATCTAACACGGTTGTCTTCACATTCAGAGCATGATAATGAGGTCTTGAGGTTTTAACATTAATCACCAACTTAAATGTCAAACAATATGTCATTTTGCCCCCACATTATTGTGTGATAACTGAAATGCCTGATCTTTATGTCTCCTCAGGCCTCTTCTTTGATTCATACATATGTGGGCTCTAAAAAAAAAGGTGTTATAAGAGGTAAAAAGCAAGTAGAACAAACTGTATTTTTAAAATTGAAGGCAATCCTGCAGCTATGTTTTCTTTCTAATATTATTTATAGCCAAAAGGAATCTGAGAAAATCTGCCAACAATTGTTGGGTGAAATACGATTAGAAGTCGTACCATTTCACTACACTTATTTTTCAGCATGCAGAATTTTAACTACAAACCTCACTGGGAGGCTTGTGGTATCTCCAGCTGCCACCTGTCGCATCAAGCGACATCTCCAGAGCTGCAGGGTATGACCATGTCCTGAAACAGGCACAGTACACCAAGAACTTACACACACAACCCCTTGAAGGCAAAGGTTTGATGGGAGTTTTGGGTTATTTCTATTTTAGTTGATGTTCCTGGGCAGAGAAATCCTCCCCAGAGCTGTGGAACCTCAGAGAAAAAAAAACTACAATCTACAACAGGCATAAAAAGGGGATGTCATGCTACTTGATAACGCTGGCTTGTGATCGCCCAATGGGATTGGCAGGCATATGGAACCTCGGAGTAATGGCACTCAGTAGGGATGTGGAGAGCCAAGTGTTAGGTGGGTACGTTAAGACAATATGTTGAAGGGAAGATACCAGAAAGTGATTGTGTGTGGCAGACTCAACCGAGAGGAAGCATGCATGTGTGCACATATGGTGCATTACATGTCAGTGAATGTGGCCGCAAGCTGGATTGCAGGAAGAGAGCGTGGAGCTCCCTGGTGCTGTGATGTCGTGCAATGCACTGCTCCAGTGTGCTCGTGTGTATGTGTGAGGACGCCCTGTACTTGGATCGTGCACGCTTGACTTGCCAGTGTACCGGAAGTACTCGAAAGCTTGGGGATAGAAGCGGCCAGCGTGCTCTGGCGGCGGGGCTCGCAGCCTCTGGTGTGTGCTGTCACTTTAGTCACGGGCTTCCTCCGACAAGGTGCAAAAGGAGAGGACAGCAGAGGAGAACAGGCACTGTGTATGCCTGTGTGTCTGTGTGTGTGCATGGTGATGTTTACTTACTGCAAGTCCTCTGTCCTTTCAGCTTGTGACTCTGCATTCAGCATAGAGGAAACAAAACTTCTACTCGTCTGTAAAGGTTAACCCTTTTCCTGAATATGTGATTATATATACTGCATGATTTTAATATTTGATATAGACTGAAACTTTATTGTTGTCATACACATTATAATGTCTGTTTTTTCCCCTCTCTTTAGTTCAAATCAGCTTTGACCACTGTTTGAGCCTGATCTGTTCCACTGCGCAGAGCAATGTGCCCGAAAGTATGCTTTTTGTTTAAGAAAAAAGGAATGTGCTCTATGAGTGTATGTATGTATGGATGTACACTATATTGCCAAAAGTATTTGCTCACCTGCCTTGACTCACATA
>JABUIW010000245.1:80598-267707 GCA_013363375.1 Menidia beryllina
ACCACTTCGTGGCTGAGTTGCTGTCGTTCCCAAACACTTCCATTTTCCATACAGCTGACAGTTGACTGTGGAATATTTAGGAGCGAGGAAATTTCACGACTGGATTTGTTGCACAGGTGGCATCCTATCACAGTTCCACGCTGGAATTCACTGAGCTCCTGAGAGCGACCCATTCTTTCACAAATGTTTGTAAAAACAGTCTGCATGCCTAGGTGCTTGAATTTATACACCTGTGGCCATGGAAGTGATTGGAACACCTGATTCCGATAATTGGGATGGGTGAGCAAATACTTTTGGCAATATAGTGTACTTTTGGCAATATAGTGTATGTTGTTGATGTATATATGACTGTATCTCCATATTCAAGTTTTTTTTATTGATAATAAAATCAGGGGTATTTATGAATGGTTCATTATGTTTCATAGATCAAATCCACATTACAGAACCGTGTAGAACTCAATTTACGATAAAGGAATACATACACACACAATTTAAAAACATAATAAAAAAGAATAAACTAGAAACAGCTGTTCTGGCGAAACAGAAGTCACAATGATGATCTGCAGAACAAATAGAGCAGTGGGTAATGAAGAAACTGGAGGGTTGAAGAACAATATGAGTGGAACACTTTGAATTTTGCTTACTCATTCTAAAAGACTGAAATTCAATTTAAACACCAACGTAACAGGAATGTTGAATTGTATAAAAACAAAACTGACAACTAAGAGCATTCCAGCACAGAGATGTCAAATAAATAAATATAATACTAATCTTGAATATAAAATACAGAAATACGGACAGAAGAAACATTTTAATTGAGCAGAAAACATCTGAAGATGTTAAAGTTTCACAATCTTTCCAAAGGCCACAAAAGTGGCAGAACTAAAGCTCGAACGCATTTACATCCAGGTAGAAAGAGGTTTAAGGTGAAACAGGGGTGAAGTGAGTAATTGCCAAATTCTCGAGCAGAACAGCTGACTCATGTAAACATTCGATGTTCCTGTGTGTGTTGGGACAGCTCCTGTGTTTTCTCTGTCAGTTATTGTACCTTTGAGACTCTGTAAGTCAGGCTGAAAGATCTTGTGGAAAATATGTAATTCTAGCTGCCTGTATCTTTTTTCGCCATCAGAAACATTTGCATTTGCTGATCAGAAATATGTCAGGGCAGATTAAAGGTGTCCTGATTTAGAAGTCTTTAGTTTAAAAGGTAGAGCTCTGATGGCTATGAAACTCACAATTTACGAAAGAGAGCGACTTTTCCTACAATATTATTTCTGTTGGTTAAAGATGGTAGACGGTGACAGACTTAAAATGTCTTTTCTAAAATAACCCTTCTGCATTTCTCCACTCTGTCAGTTGGCCCCTGCCTTCCACCCAAGAACATTCACTCCCACTGGAATCCATTATAAACTAAAGAATGACCTAAAAAATGCTAATGACTTTGAAACATTTAAATTTAAAAAACTGAAGACATTTGGAATGATGTTTCTCTGCTGTACAGCCTTCTCACAATAATGTTACTGTTTCTTTTCAGGTGGATATACAATAGAGATTGAAAGAAAATATCTTCTGCTTAAACACCTCTGGGAAATAATATGACCACACAAGGATGTCCTGGTACAAAGGTATACACACATCCAAACGATTGCACACACATAGCGATACCCACGGCATTTTGTCAACAGAGTTCCAGAAAGAAGCCTTACTGATGTCGATGGAGTCTAAATAGCATTGCAATTACTATCAAGTTTGTTATTGCTTCTCAGAACCTCAGAGGAGTCTTTGCCCTATTGGATACATGATGAATCTCTGAGCAAGTTATTGCTCAGCATCCTTGGAGTCCTCTTTTTAAATTGCACCGCAGTTTCCCTCATAGATTGCCAAAAACAGAGTGGACATTATTATGAGCATTATTGCCATTATCACCATTCACCGTTTTAGATTCAGACTAGGGGTAAAATGTTCTGAATATCCACACCAAACGGAACCTACACCTGTCTTACTCATGCTGCACTGACGGCTGATAAAAGTGCATTAAACAACGAGCAACCAACCAACCAACAGATATGTGCATTAGTGTCACATCCTGCAGTGACAAAGCTCTGTCCTGGACGTCCAAGTGGATCAGTGCACGGTTTGCATGGATCAACATTTAATTGCTTTGTAAATACTCTGGAGCTTACTTCTCTTCAAATTCACGTCCACATGATGCCGGGTGGCTGGGAATGACGATGACAGCGGGGCTTTTTAAATTACTGTCTTCTCTGTTGCCACTCACCAAAGGACAGATGCATAAACAATGTTTATGCAGTGAAAAAATGAGCAGAGCAAGGTAGTGAAATGACTAATGTCCATCACCCATCCGTGGTACAGATCCTACGATACAAAGGTTCAATGTAAGAAAATGCACATCTTTACAAGTGCATTGAAACTTCACTGCAGCCATGAGAAATGAGACAATTTTCTCGGCTTTCCCCTGTCTAGTTTATGAAATATGCGCATGAAGCATTAATGTGACAGAATTAGGACCGTAATGTGTAGTGAGAAATAACGGAAGACTTTTGCCTGCAAAGGAGTGCAGTCACCTTTTCAAAACTTGTTTTCTGAAACATGTACAGGCCCATGAAGCTAGACGTTTTTTTAAGTTGCATAACAGCTCCAAAACACGCAAGTGTTTTTGCTCTTTCATTTCACTCATCAAAGATCATAACCGGCTTTTTCAGAAATGCACTGCAAAAAGTTCAGTTTTATTCAGTGCACTCCAGGGAAATTTCAGATCAGACTAAAACAGAAGGAGATAATCAACATTGTTGTAGCTATTGATGTACTGCTGGTTGGTTCCCATGTGAAGGCCGAGCAGTGTGCACACAGTGTTGTGGTTTTGGGAGACAATGGTGATTCATTTGTAATCCAACATCTTTTTTCTATCTCCTCTGCCAGGATAGTTTTCTCTTTATGTGAGTTGATGACCAGTGTTTCCTTTTGCTTGTTTTTCCTTTTCCCAGATTTTAACCAAAGTTAAAAAAACAAAACAAAAAGAAGAATATCTTTACTTTCTTTGGTATTCTCTTGACAGCTTGAGTATTATTGAGTATTTGTATTTTTATATGCTTGAGGTTATTTTGAAAAGAGGAAAAAATCCAGTTACAACTAATGTGGGATAGATTCCAAAATGGATAAGTGTATTACAGATGTTATCACAAAGTTTTATTAACCAAAGCACATTTTGTGGTAGTTTAATAATGTTTCCAGTAATATGCATATTTATTTATGTATCTGTTTTTGTATATGAAAGTTTAAACTAATTATTTTCAAGGACTTTGATAAGCAAATTCTTTTATCATGACGTATGAGGAATAATCACAAAAAAAGATAAGGAGACACTGGGAAAATGTCAAAACAGCATTTAGTTTATAAAGCACAACAGTTGCTGCTTTACAACTACCACAAGAGGAGTCAGCGGGACTTCATACTGGCTTGTCTTCCAGGCTCCCGGCTGTTAAATGTGGGGCTAAAACAGGTCATTTTGGTCTTTAAAATGGTCTTTCAGTCCCTCAGAAAAGTCTGCTTTGACACTGTGCTGTAGCTGGACTAAACACAGCCTTTGGGGATGTAAAAGTATCTAATTGAGTCAGTTTTCATGTCAGAATCGTGTAGTATTGTACAGTTGCGGTTTTAAATTTTCTTTAAATGTGAGTTTAAAAGAATTGCTTTAACAAATAAGCATTTAACTGGTTACATTTAAGCAGCGAACCTAATCATTTGGCCTGTACTTGTGAGAAAATTTGACTGTTTAATTAAATTAGAGAAATCCTTGTTTCTGTGTCCACTTACAATAAATTCAGCACTATCTGAGACCCACAATGGAGTGGACCCAGAGTCAGAATAGGAGCTTACAGACAGAAATACTCTGGAGTGGTGAAATGTTAAGTAGCAGGATTATGCTGAAAACTGAAAAAGGAATTACATGTAAATCTATATATTTTGGACAATGTCTACCTAATTAATGTTGAATTCTGACCCTCTGGGGTGTTTTCAACAAAGCAGCAGTTCCTTAAGCAAGGTGTTCTTGTGCAGTATTTGTAGGGATTATTTTAAAGCTTAACCTGCTTCCTCACTTTCTCCTTTGTGTATTCAAAACAATAAATTGAATTTATTGTAAAATAATGAGCAATTACAGTACAGTTGCCCCCAAGTATAAAAGTATATTATTCATAAATCCACTTGTGTGAGCTGCAGTTAATGCTACTGTAAGAGCGGATTAATTTAAATATGATGAATGATGGGGTGTAAGAGCAGCTGTTCAGCTCTATGGTAACATGCTGACAGAACCAGCCCAATGGGAACATTAATACTACACCAAGATGCCTAGGGCTAGGTCTAATACCTGGTAGTTTATTAACATGATGGGTGTGAGGGTGCTCCAACTGAAAAGTGGGGATAGTTCAGTTCACAGGTGGCTCACTGGAATAACACTGATTAGATGAAGAACAACGCCCCCTTTAAGTTGTGTGGCTCTGGATCCTACATATATCCACCTCAGTTAAGCTTGTGTCATTCAAATTGTGAATTGATAATGAAAAGCAGGAGTCATGACAACAGTAAGAACTTTCAATACCACACTCAAGGAAATACTGTTATTTCTTTTGATTTGTTTACAGATGTAAGCAACAAAGTCTTTCTGCGGAATGTGCGACAAACAACATAAAAGCTGTGTTTGGGATAATTTGGTACCAATAATGTGGTACCATAAACGGCTCTGAATCTGGCATGAACTCCAACTCATGGCTATTACAAATACTTGCTTTTTGGCCTTCCATCTCTCACATTTCTTTGAGCAGTTTAATGGCAACACACTTTCTTTTCTTTCGGCATACTGCAGGAAAAGATTTGAAAAGTTAACTGCCGGCACAGACAAAAAAATAGGTGGTTTGAATCTCCTCTGACTTAAACAGTTGGGTTCTCATTCTTGTCTGTAGTGTAATATGATGATGTGCACAGCTAGTCTAATGCTGTTGAAAGAGCTCCGGGAAAAAGTGGCTGGCATCCCCTATGAACGCTTTTCAGGGTAGATTTAATCGCTGATGGTGGCAAAGTTATGTTGATAAAAACACGGCATTCTGCCAGTCAACAAAATGGTACATTATGTTTTACTGCGCTGGGTTTAACACACACTGAAGATTTACTCTGACTGCAGGAGATAAAAAAGCACTGTCTCTTTAATTTGAATTAGACAATAACTGGTGTTAGAGAAAGGGTGGGAGGGGGCCATTTTTGAGCTTTTGATAAGTAGCAAATTTATTCAGAATGGTTAACCCAAAGCCATTTAATTCTAATGCCTAAATGGTGTTTTATTTTTTTCCATCAGCTTGTTTTAGCTGTACAGTAAATTGCCCAAATGCTGAGTCATTTTACTACACCATCTGTTACTACGCATTAAAAGTCAGATTTCTGGATGACTGTAAATGACACCATTAAAAGCCAAATGACACGTCTCTAAAATCTGATTCATGCCACATTCAGAGCCGTTTGTGATGCACAGTCAGATAACCGTTGTAACTTCTCCACTCAGTTTAAATGTAGTCAGTTAATGGATTAAAAATGTACAGTCTGTTGTGAATGCTTTAACACATCTTTATTTCTTCAGACTGTGTGCTCCAATGGACTCAATTTGGAATAAACTAATGGATCTTACACTCAAGTGGCAACTCTCAGCTTCAATTTGGCCTTTTAACACTAAGTGCCCAAATTGCAACGGTTCTGAGGTAATTGGACTCTACGAAAGACTTATGGACAGCTGTGTGTCCTTTCAAAGTAGATTCATGCATAAAGAAGTACACACACATCTCAGGGAATTCTAGAGGGTTTAGACTGAGGTGTGGTTCACAGAGAAATATCAAAGTGGTTTCTTTTTAAATGGCACAGAAGACGATTGAGGGTCTTTACCTGTAGACTATGTGAAAAAAGGAAAGCAAAGTGATTTTTTTTTTGTGAGAAATCCTAAGCTGATTTCAAAAATGAAAAAGTGGACACAATTCTGAGCCAATCATGGAAGTGAAAGGCAGGAACTGATATATGGATACAACAGCAAGCTCAAGTGCTCACATTCAGCGAAATGCTGGGAAGGAATGTTCCCTCTGTGAATGAAATAACTCATTAACACCGCTTCAACCTCCCGCAAACTGCAAATTTACCTTTGGCAAAGAGTGCGGCACTTTGTCATGTATTATAAAGCGTTATTCATGACTGCCAGACAGACAGCAGAGGCACCCAGAGAAGAGTTCATCTCTGAAATGTGCGTGAATGCGAGTTGGCCTGGTGTGATGATGGCTGCTGTCCACGGGGACTGATTCAGGTAAATTCTGGACACATGCGGGACCACTGGAAGACAGGACGTCAGCGGGTGTTATTCAGAGATAAGGACAGACAGGGGAGAAGAGCAATTTTTTAAATGTTTTTTTCAGAGAGAGGAGGCTTAAAATTAAGAGGCATGAAACATAAATTAACAACCCAGAGGAGCAGATTGACATTATAAATGGAATTAAATTAAATTTGCCTGCCAAGATTGCATATTTTAGCTCCTGACTGAGCCTCATAGAACACAAGTTAATCAGATATCATTTGTGATTATCCATCACAGAAAAGATGCATGAAACATTTCATTTGTTGCCATCTTGAATGAAAATGACAAAGAGAAAGGCAAAGAAATTCGATGAAAAACAGTAGATTAACAAACTGATCTGTTGGACATGTGGTGCATTCACTGACACTAATGCACACAAACCATGTCACCACGGCTTTCCTGGCTGGAAGATACATTCTATTCATTTTTTCCTCATAGGTTCATGAATTGTTAAGGTTAATTTTCTCATCAGACAATGACAGAAAGGAAACATGTCATAGGTTCATGAAAAAGAAATGACGTCGCTGTTTGTTCACATTGAATCATCTGTGTTTTGTTTGTCTTGCCGGCAGTCTAACACAGTGTGCTCACCGGCAACGCACAAGGAGAGATCACAGAAAAACACCATTTGCCTGATTGCTGAGGGACTTCTGAGATGGTTGCTTTTCTCTTACAAATCCCAGAAAACAAGGCAACGTTTCCTGGTTGACTTGTTGTTGACACAGTTTGGATTTGGCTGCCTCAGATCCTGCGGAAGACACCGAATAATCGACACTTGTAAGCAAACAATTTGCTGACAGCAGCTCTGCCTAATCTGGCTGTAGCTCCTGCTCGGGCGTAGTTTCAACTGTGACAGCTTTACAAACAGAGAGTGGAGATGGAATCAGAAGGCTTAACTTACAACTCCAACAGACAACCGCTTTTCATATCTTCCATGATTGCTTTCTCTTCCTTTCCCTTTTTCGTTCGCCGGCCCTGCCGCTATCGCACCATCTCAGAAAAGGAAAGCAATGAGGCAAACGGAGAGAGAGCCAGGATGAATAGTTTGTGACACAAAAAGACAGAGAGAGGACATGGATCTAAAAGACAAAGCTGTCTCACAGAGTCCATGAGTCAGCTGACAGCACAGACAGGATTCTTAATTGCCCTTAGAGCATATTTCTCATCCCAGCTTCTGGTAATTGGACATGAACACCGGGGATGAATTACTCAGGCTACCTTGGATTTGGTGACAGCTTTGTGGCATCTTTGAAGTCAGACTGGAACCCACAGGGGAGAGATGTTTTGCAACAGTTTTAGTTCATCCACGCATATTTGTAACATGTCCAAAACACATCATAATTTAATGTCACTTTCTGTTTCAAATCATTTCTTATCGACCGCAGTGTTTATTAATGAGCCACGTGATAGGGAGCTTATTTTCATATAGCCAGATGAAATCAGTTCATTTTATGTTTGGCCAGTGAGGATATGCTCCTTAATGCACTTTGAGAGGACATGATTTCCAACAAGTGCACCGTTATTATTAGTTCTCAGATAATAAAGTGCAGTGGATTTCAACATCGTAGCGGTGGTCACTTTTGATGCCGCTGAGGTGCTAGTTCCCCTCTGCCACAGCTGATAAGAAGCGGAAATGTACGCCACAGTCTCCAGGGGCTCAGCCTCTCAACGATGTGACTCATCAGCACGCAGAAAGAGTGATGGTATGTTCAAGAATCTCTCTTTTATTCTCTTTTTATTAAAGGAGACATGACCCTTTTTCTTTTGAACAAGTTTGACACAATTTCCTGAGGTCTTAATGAAATGTCTATGACAGGCTGTGGTCCAAATACCACATTTTAAGAAAATTAAAACATTTTAAGGAAATGTCAGCTAGCCTGGAAAAGGATTTGGGCCAAAATGGATTTAGTAAGTTTTCTGATTTTGTGGCTTTACTTGCCCTGCCCAACACCATGCGGAGTACAAATGATTGTTGTTGTAGGCTGCTTATTACACATCAGTAGGAAAATATCAGATCCAGAGGAATGTTTTACAGGGACGCACAGGCACTTATTTAGTTTCTTGTGTGTTATTACTAAGCTATCGGTCACCTTTCATCTTTGGATATTTCTAAAGGAAACCAATCGCCACAGCGGCTTTGTTTTCATTTCTACAACAGATGAAAACAACGCTGAAAGTCAAGCACCTTGGTTAAGTTCTTGGTGGTTGCATGTTTTGGTGTAGTTTCCATTTTGTTTAGTAATTTACCATTGTATCTTAAAGAGAGTGTAATTTGAGAGGCCGAATCTGGACAGATGATTTAGTAGATCATCATGTATACTTGCCTTCTGATGCCAGCCTGTGGAGATTCCCCAACACAGGACAAATATAGTTTAAAGACTTCATTTTGGAGCCGTTCTGAGCTGCTCCGGCTCCTATCATCAGTTTAGTCACTGCGGATGCTTCACACACTGAGCCGTCACTCACAGCACGTTTAAACTGATGGATGCTCATTGCTGCTGAAAACATCTCCCATAGATCTTCCATATAAATGAATATCTGCCTCGTTCAAGTCAACAGTAATTGGAGTCAGAGTCAGTATATTTTGTAGACATGTTTCATCAGGTTGACCTTGATGCATTGGAATGATATATTTAAAAAAAAAAAAGCTGCTGTATTCCATCATGAGAGGTACTCAGTTTACATCTCACGTGGTGGAAATAGTTTCAGGAAGTGGTCGGAAATCGCCTGTCAGATATGACGTTTGAGACTTAAATGCTTCACAGTAGAAGCATACATCAGTTTAACTTGTTTGCAGCAAATGTTGTGGCGACAGATGGCTAAAGAGTATCTCTAACTGTAGAAACAATGATGTGTATCCCCTGCTTTCTGAGTAGGTGAAATACCTTTTTAAGCTGCTATAAACTTTTTATCTTTAAGGAACTGCTTCTCTGTTTCACTTTAATTGAATACGACAAAGGTATTTTGAGTTTGCTTCTTTTTTTTTTAATTCAGCAGATTTTTAATCAAATGCAAAGGTCCATTAAGTGGAAACAAATTCAAACACTGTATCTGCTATGGCATAAAGAGACAAAGAGAAGAGACTGCCAGAGACAGGATCATTACCATTATCAGAATGTAAACTTTACAGAAGAGATGATAAAATGCCACAGGAAGGCATCCATATGTACTGGTCAAAAAGTGTGACAAACGACAAAACACGCCCCACCTAAACATCTGCAAATGTCATCACACAGATATACATTGAAGACAAAAATAACCTCAACCTTTTTTGTGTCTGTGTGGCTTCACCTATTTCCTAAAATAAATCCATTTTACACCTTTCAACAAATCCTCACATTTACAAGAAATTCATTAGGTAAGCATTTGTCAGCTGAAAATGGAGTTCTGACCCAGACCATCCTGTCCCTCCCATCAGAGAGGACAGCAGATACTGAGCTTGAACCTCAGAGCGTAAAGAACATGATTGGCTGAAACACATACTTGAGTATCATTATCATCATTCAAACAGGAAATTTGCGCAGAGCGTAACATAGCAAAAACACAGATTGGCAATAGTGCAGGTTTGCTTAAGTAGTGAGTAATTAGGAAAAAAAGAAACATAGCAAAGGGAATTTTTTTAATCATTTTAAGGGGATGGCTAATTCGCTTTAGCTGGAGGAGGGAAGGGAAGCCAGACTTGAAGAAACGTCAAATAGAGCGAGTCAATGCTTGTCGTGTAGGTTTGTCTTCTCTCCAATGCATCACTTGTTGTCCATGTTGGTCTTTGGAATGGTGTTAACTGAATGGTTGGTTTAGTTTTCTTCTTTAACGGCTGTAACCAAACTCGTCTGCATCATCTGCACGGAAGTCTCCATAGCGCCAAATGTTGAGCTGATGGGAAGAAGAGGGGGGAATGTTACTGCACGGAGTGGCAGAAATAGGCAGTGGTGTGGGCAAATGTCTTGAATGAGGGCCTCAGTGACACAACTTCATTTTAAATACCTAAAGAAAAGGTCAGTGAGGGTGTTTAAATCACCACCAATCAAACCGACTCAGTCTCTTTCATTTCTGCCTCTTAAAGCCAGGACTGATGCACTGTGTGTAGCACCGTGTGTGAAAACAATCACAGGCTCCAGTACTGAAACACCTGGGGCCTGCTTCCTGTGAACTGATATAAAAGCACCACAGAACTCCCCACCCAAACCCACACTGCTGTCAGCACTAAACTGGTTCCCCACACCAGCCCCATGTCTAAAGACACTGCGATGCAAGGCTGAAACTCCTAAATTTGGCATTTGAGAATTACAAGGAGGAACATTGTGGGTTAACGAGGACATCTTTTTCCTCCTGTGAGGGACAAGCAGAACGTGAAAGAGGCTTTTGTGCTTGCCCATTCAGTAGGATGGCCCCCAATGCTTCAGATGATCCAGTCTATTATGTCCCATGTTCCATTACCCTAACACTCCTGGATTGCCTCATAAACCGTCACACAAGTCCACTAAATGCCGCCTTAAGCACAAAGTGATTGGACAAAAGTAGATATTCGGATATAACAGAAACTGTTCCGTCTTTGTGTGCGTGAGGCTGTGTGGGATGTTTCTGTTCTGGCTCTCAGAAGCATGTGCGCTCAGCTGTTAACACTGTGATTCATAGCTAATTAGCAACTGTGCTAATTAGCGCTACTTATTAGGATGCATGAAATGAATGAAGCCATTTCCCATTTCTCACACGGCTGCCTTTTTTTCTTGCTCCTCCCTGACACCCTGAAAACATGGCAGTGACTTCGATAGCGGTTGCAGTCACCATTACACTCTATTGTATTGAGCTTATTGTCTGAACATCCTGTAAAAACCAACAAGTAAATGAGAGAAGGCATGATGGCATGTTTCTTTCAGAGTTTATGCTGCATGGTACAAAGTACGAGTGCTATTACTGTAATATTCTGTTTAAATCACGAGAATAAGACAGGCCGTGTTCTACAGACAGCATCAATAGATTGTTTAGTTATTCATCACTTTTCTATCATGTTCAACAGCTGTTCAACAATGATTGAAGATGTACAAATTTAAAACTGTCCATTTTTTTCTTTCATGTGAATTTCATTCTCTGACATGGTTTTCTCATTTTTTACTGGAGACTCTTCTGTCTATTGATTCTTGAGTGTCTTTTCTTCTTTGCTCTCGACCCCCAATGCACATTCCCACCCCCGTTTTCACAGTGTGGACCTGTCCAGACTGTAGGCTGCAGTCCACAATGAATAAATGGTGACTGCCAGTGTAATGTGTGACAGCAAAGACAGAAGCAGAGAAGAAAGACACTCTCCCTCTGATAGTGGGCAGAAAAGAATAAATTGGAACTGGAATGATTTCTTGTTTTGTAATCAACTGCACTAACAGTGGACAATGCATAGCTATTGGGAGGCAGAGGCAACAAAGTCTAGAAAAAGCTAAGAATCTGTAAGAAAGAAGATGGGATGAGGTTACTTACCCTGGCGCTCTTAGCAGATTCCTGACTGTTCAGGTACTCTGTCACCTACAGGCAGAAAGAGATGAGTCACGGACATATAACTGCATCACATTTAAGATTCTAAAGGATTTTAGCGAATCAGTACATCCTTTCAACTTATTCTGCCCTTGAAGACATTTCTTTTCAAGCTTATGAGGAACTGTACAAGTTGTTTTTGTAGAGAGGGTACATGAAACTTGCTCATCAACACTCGCACAACACTGACAATAAAGTGTTCTCTGAAGATCAACAAGATCAAGATAAGAGAGTTGTTCTGTCACTGCAGGGGATGTGGAACACACAAACGTCTGAGGGAGCATAACAGAGCTTCTGACGTCATCATTTGGGGTCCTCTCTTTATCAGCTGCATTCAGGGCATCACTTTGTGGTTTAAGCAGTAACTATCGCCAGCAAAGTCTCTCAAGATGAGAGGTTCTTTCAATTTCTCGTGCCTGCAAGCCGTGGGCCAACAACTCAACGGATTGTAGAAGCAATTTACACTCAAGTGCAGTTATAGGATGCCAAAATGGAGCCACTAGCTAAAAGGGGGTAAAACCCAAGTCCTACTTGTGTTTTGCACAGAGAATGAGATTTATCGCACAGTACGGAGCTGGGGGAGGGGATTCGCAGGCAAGTTAAGACACATTTGTAAAGACTGTCAGTCAATAACAGGCATTATCTTACATGCAACAACTATATTCTTTGAACATATTTCTTGAGACTTTAAGGTAAACAAATCAAAGTACATGTGACTGATATACTAACAAAATTATCCAAATAAATCTGAGACTTAATCAGAGAGGTACCAATCTCTTCAATCTGTCTCTGATCTGTTGGGTTGATGCAACACCAACCAGGGGAGCATCATCTGCAGTCTGAAAGCTTCAATTTCAATCTGTGATATAAATGACGATGTTTGGCCCTGTGCATACAGCACTAATATACTGAAAGCACAGAGGGGATATGCACGAGTTGAGGGAGAGAGTCAGAGTCTAGTGTGCAGTGTTGAGCATATTGACTGCTTCTGCTAGAACAGCCATTTAGCCTCATTGAATGAACCAATGATGAATCACAGGGCAGGGCTCGGGGGGAGGAGGATAGAGAGGCATAGTGTGCTTAGGTGTGTAAGGGAAAGTAGATGTATAGACCTTAGAGAGTTAGAGCTTTAGAGCCTCTGTGTGGACCTGTCCTACATCATTCCAGTATCAGAACAACTTGAGCATAAAGTGTAAAGTGCAACACACACACACACACACACATATATATATATATATATATATATATATATATATATATACATACATATATATATATGTATGTGTGTGTGTGTTACTCCGGCAGTCCCATAATGTCAGCAAAAACAATTTGTACAGCAGATCAGAAAGCCTGGTCACCTTCATTGAATTATCAACACACATTAACGCAACAATGAGCAGGAATCACAGCAAGTTTAGCAGCAGTGAGGACCAGTCATTGTACTCTTGTGACAGATTCAATTGTACAACGTTTTGTAACTGATTATAGTAGCAGATGAGCTGGCGTTCACACTTAGGCTCATGTACTAAAACCAGCACGCCAGATGTTAAAACAGTTGAGTGTAGAATAGGCTCTGGAGTTGAATTGCTTAGCTAGCTTGTGCGCTTGGGTTGATTCAATAGCCACGCTGCACATGGCACGGCCAAGATAACAAACCTACAGCTGCAGTGAACAGCAACTCTGTGTGAGCCTATGTGGGTGTGTGACTTGGTAAAATGCTGTGACTGCACAAGACATCCATCAAAGCCAACTAAAAAGGAGATTTTTTTTTGGAGTGGGTTGGAGTATGGCATCTTAGCTCCATCAGGCAGATGTCACCATATGGAGAACCAGCAGACGATATTTCAAAGACACAAAAGGCCAGTGATTCCAGTTGGGCTCTGGAGGGGGGCTGTCAGTGCCCACAGTAGTTTTAGCTGTCTTTGCTAAGTGCAGCCCTTAGAAAGATAAGGGTAGGCTAAAGTGATGCAGAAGGGAGTCTCATACCTGCCAAAATGGATTTGCCAATATTTCATCACAAAGAGGAGAATTACAAACCAGGAAAAGCTCAACTTTGGAGGAAAGATATTGTCAATAGTCTGGGAGTGAATGCAAATGGTACCGTGACAGATGCAAAGTCGAGAGCACTACAGTACAATATGCACAGATGAATTGCTACCATACTGAAATGATCAGGGTGAGCCTCTATGTACTCTGGTCAGGAGGGTGCCTTTTTTAGCTCAACATCCTCGCTCTGATTCCTACTCTGCAGTTCAACAGTCAATCGGCTTCACACTAATTACAACTGACTTCTGGCTTTAAACAGCGCTATGCATGTGGTTCTGGAGTCTCGCTACTGGAGCCAGTAGCTCCAGTAGCGAGATGGAAAGGGTAATTTATGACACCAACAGAAAAAATAATTAATCTGGCGAGGCAAAGACAAGGAATGTCTCTCATTAAGAGAAAAACTGCCAACAAAAACAAAGAGAGAAAGGACAAGTTTGGATGGACGGGCATAGAAGATTTCATTCGAGGTACACAAAAGAAAAAGCTTTATAAAAAGAGGGTTAAACCCAGTGAGGTTCCAGTTGAAAACACTTGAAAAAGAAACAGCTAAACCTTTTTATCCCTACATTTTTTCTAAATGCACCGAGTGTGGAGGTTTGAGTAATAGGGCAGGTGGTGACGGCAAGCTCGTCTACATGACCCAACAGGGTTTTCCATATGCCAGACAGATGCCATTATGGAGAGCAGTGGCCATAGACACTAATATATACATTGTCCATGAATATGTCCGATTAACCACAAGCATCAGTTCATAACAAGTGTAAATTGAAGTGATAATGTGGGTCAGTTTATGTGAATGTTGAGCATTCAGCTCACAAGTGACTGTCTAAACAGAGACGGCACCCACTGGAGGAGGATAAATAAAAATGAAATGAGTCAGTTTTAATGTATGCAGATAACTGTGATGAAAGCCTCGGTGGGAGACAGGGTGTAAGTGTGATGCTTTCTGTGTGCTGAGCGACAGGTGGTGTGGCAGTTGTCGGTTAGTCTGACTGGCTGTGAATCTGCGAGCGCTGGCCACGGCGCTGTGTCCAGGTGGTGTTCTGGTAAATGTGGTGTGAGTGATGGGGCTGAGCTAGGGCAACTGTGGCTTATTTTTGTTTTTTTTGGACATGTTTGAGAGCTGTCTCTTCTTGACTTCACAATTAATGAGCGAAACAGATTTTGGACGTAGATATGAAAAGCAAGCAAAACAAAACAATGCTTAAAAAAAAATTGCGTTTCAGTGCTTTTTTTTTTAGGGCCGAATATGTTTTCTGACAACACGGAATATCTTGGGACTAAAAACAGCCTAAGTGGACATGGCAGGACACAGCTTTTCTCTGATATTTACTGATATCTCCCACATTTCCCCACATACTGCTCTATACATACTTTTTACATCTTGTTTCACTTCCCCCCCTGCCTGCAATCTCCATCTCCCCCTGACTCCAATGAAAGCAGAATACGTTGCACCAGACACTTCATCATCAGAGCGTCTGCTGGAACAGAACGGCTTTTATGTCTGCAGCTCACACTGTTTTAACTCGAGTGTACTTGGATGAGCAGTGGATTGTCCTAAGAGACATCTCTCGTTCAACAAGCCTCTGCATGAATACTGCATGGCAAGCGGAGAGGAGACCACGCTTTTGGGGAGGTCTCCTCAGGCTCGTCATTGCACAAGTGGTAGAAAAGGATTTTGTCTTATAAGCACAGTAGTAAACCACAGAGGATGCTCGAAGGCTTACCTCGTGTGAAAGAGAAAAGGGAATTCCAGAAAAACTGGCTGACATCGGATACGTTTTGCAGAACATAAATTTTATATAAATGTAAACAAAAATAACAGACTAAAAACTGTTTTAGAAAAAAAGAATTCTCCTTAAAAATATGCCTTTCAAATCAAACAACATGGCATATATACACATACATGCGCAAATGTCATTGCCCTCATTTGAGGCCAGCTGTCCTGTTGCCTACTGTTCCCCCTCAGCATGGCTGTCGGATGAGATCAGACACTTTGGTAGGAAACAACATGACAACCCCACCAGCATGGATTCATAGAGTATGGAGGTCACACTTTTGTAAAACACATGCAAATACTATGGAAGTACCAGCAACTAGACTCTAGTGTTCCCCGAGGAGCAGGAAACAAAACAAGTCCCATCTGAATTCTATACATCATGCCTATATCATTTCCAACATACTTCTGTAGGTTTCAGAAGAGAGTTTCACTTTTATTCTGCTGGAAATAATACAAGTATGAGCATCTCTTCTTTTCACCTGTGGGAGTGTGTGTGGAGGGGTGACTGCACCTTCATGTGTGTGTGCATCTACAAAGGATGGAGTGGCATTTTTGTGAAGTGGTGCATGTCAGCTAGGACATGTCAAAAGGCCAATCAGAGCAGATGCAGCAGGGGAGACAAATGCCTGAGCAAGTTCGTAAGTGTGTGTGTGCAGTCAATAATGGAGGAGCAAAAAATGTCCATTAAAGGCGCCATCTCCAACTCTACTTGTAAATGAAGTATTGAGCCAACGGTGGGAAGCGGTCATGCTGTCACACAGGCACAGAGCTTAGTGGGGCTGTTTGTGGGTTTGGGTGTGTGTCTGGTTTTTTATCTTTTAATCATTTATTTCTTAATGGGGAGAGTTTTTCATTGCCTAAAAAATAGAGGCAAGAATGTGAAAATTAGTAAACTGGTAGATATAGCAAACAGCTATTTATACATGACAGGCTGGACGATCTTTAGGTTTTACTTATATGTAAAACCTGATGTTGTGCCTGATGTTTTCTGTAGTTGTAGCAATGCTACAGGGATAGTCATCTGTGCACCAGGTTCCAGTTTGGTGCAGTTTATGAACTGTACAAACAGCATTCCCATGAGGCAATTATGCTAACCCGAGGGCTGCTGTCCTGCAGATTTAAGATATTTCCTTCAGTGCACCTGATTTCCAACAATGTGCATTTGGCATGTCTGTACACAGCTTAATGTTTTGAATCAGAATAAGAATCAGGTTTGCTGACACAGCAATTATCTAAAGACTGCATAACCGTGACCCTCGAGGACAGGAGTTTGACACCTTTTTGAAGAGGCATATTATCAGTGTCCAAAGCTGTGTTCATACAGTATGGTATCAGTGTAGTATGTGAAGAGTTGGGGTTTGATAAATGTGTTAAACTGTCCCTGGAGACACCCTGTGTGTGAAAGCCCCCCTCAACGATTTCCTGTATGGATTCCCCACATCTAGCTGAAGCTCCATCTTCATCTGCACTCAAACTCCATTAAGACAATTACCTTGCTGTGCCATTAACTGCACTAGGGGCTCTAACTTAGAGCTTGAGGAGAACCACATGTGGCAGCTTAAAAAAAAACACAGGCAAATGACAAAAATTTGCATTGGGTCTCATGTGAGGCAGCACTTAAAGGAGTCTCCTCTGACCTCTCAAAGCTTTTCAAAACTTCAAAGTGAGCTGCTCAGCATTTAAACATGAAAAGCAGTGCCTGAGTGTTAACAGAATAAAGCAACAATGCATAGAAAAGGGAGAAAAGGGGAGAAAAAACCCTCAAAACAAACTATTTCCCTAGGGAGTTTCTGGGTAATTAAAGATTCCAGAACTCATCTGCACTTCTCAATCTTAGCTGGCTACCTCACAGCTGTTTTCCCCACAGTCTGCCTTCTGCTGACACACACATTTAAATAAAAGATTTTGCACATTTTTTCTGAAAAAAATTGAGATTTTATAGCTGAAGAAACATCTCAATCCTGTCACTAAAGAACATATCGGAAACTAGGTCTGGGTCGATACAGCAGCAGGTGATTGATAACAGCGAGGGGAAGAAGTGACAGACACATCCGTGTTTGTAATTGACTTCTGATTAGCAAACTCAAGATTATTAGCTTGTAGCACTAATGAACTTTGTGGGTTGCCACCAGTGTCAGTCAGGTGAGGTGAATGGGCTAGGGGGTAAGCACCAAGTGGCCTGCCAGAGTTTGAATCAGTCATGTTGGCAGCTGCTGACAGAAAACACAATGAAAAGCAGCCAAGCACAACAGATAGGTCTGCTAACCACATAGCCATCTTCCACTTGAACTGCCATGACAGACTCATTACATCTTGGACAAAGAAATATCAGGTCTGAGGAGTGCAAGTTTCTGTGTGCTGGTCCAAAATAAATGCAGCGTGCAGTTACTGTGTGTCCAATCAGAAAGAAACATATTTTCTGTCATATGTTTCTGTAAGTCCTTTTAGCTTGTTGCTCTTTTTCATATCTATTTTTAAAAATTTTGCACGGTAAAAAAGGCATTTAGCCACTATTGTCCTTCGTTTGAAATTAAGTGGGATTACTAACGGCGTGCCTTCAGAGGGAAGAATCAGTGGACGCGGAAATGATCGCACATTACTTCAATTCAAATAACAGCTCATTATGGGTCCAACACCAGGTCTGATCTCTGAGGCTTTCCACTTCAATACCTGGAGATTATTGTTCATCATCACAGAAGACTGAAAGACAAAATGTTAATTATCACTTGTCAGCTAGCTGCCTCCTCACTGCTCCTCACTGTTAGGCTGTCACTTGGTTTGGACTAAATTAATACGAAAACAAAAGGAATATGGACGAAGGGGATTGTACATAACGTCTGGAGCAAAAGTGCTATGTATGATATTAAATAATGGAATAAGAGTAATGGGAAATACTGGAGCAGGCAATAGGAGGAAAGGGATGAAAAGAGAAAATCAACTGGACATGAGGGGGGAAAATGTGAGATGTTGTGGAATTAGCAAAGAGAGAAGTTATAAGACTGGAAAGAATTAGAAGACGAAGACATTAAGAGAGATAAAGGATGAAAAGGAAGTGTGTTTGTGAGCATCTCTTTACCAGTGCAGCTTGTTCCCCATTTAAGGAGAGGAAAAGAGTTGATGGCACCAGACCATTTAAGGAGGCTTGATCTATTCACTGTGCCCGAGGTGTGAAGAAAATCTTATGTCGGTGTGTGATATGCCAGAACCAGAGAGGAGACTTAAAAACAGATGGCAAATATTAAATTATAATTTCTAGTTTCCAAGGTTGCATCTATCGCATCTTCCTATTGAATATATTACGATGAACACCTTTCTGTCAGAAAAATCAAACCTGTTTTAATCACCTTTGTTAAATTTTCTTCTGACGGAGTTCAGACTTTCTCTGTCGCCTCAAACAGCAGTTGCCGTTGGTGCCAATCAAAAGGAGTGACATGGTTGACACCGTTTCAAATTTTGCTGCCTGAGGCAACCATTACCGGGCTGCTGAGGTTTTCTAACAGCTAATTTATGGCAGTAACATGTTGATTACATGTACCTGTGGCAGCCAATTGTACCTGGCAATCTCCAGAGTAGAACAGCACTGTGTCTTAGCGACCAATCAAACAAAAACTAACACCTAGAACTCTAAAAATATTCTGTATAACACAAGCAGAAGCAAAAGACAAAATCTGGATTTGAAATTTCCAAGGAGTCACAAAGTCGGATAGGAACAGAACAATGATGTCAAATACAGTTCAATGCAGTAATCGACACAATTACTTTGTCAATTACTGACGATTACAATACTTGACACAAGTATGAATAGTGACTGGCAGTGATGCATTTCACTTACTTTTTTTACATAATTCTCACAAAACACACACAAATGGATTCTACTGCACATGGTTGATGTAAAGCAGATTACACACCCTACAGCAACAGTAAATCACTGTTGTTTCTTTATACAAGCACTAGGAAAGTGAATGTATTCAGTTTGGGATTTATACATTACATCGATCAGAATTCGTCATAGTGCCATTAAGGTATGTTAGCAGGCATATAATACTCATTTCATAAGCTCTTCCATAATACATGTCTCCGTTCATGACAGGACAGAAAGAACATGTGTCATTATTATGGTGCATTATGAGCATCTACTAAAGCACAGCTTAAGGTGGAAGGGCACATGAAAAATATATAAACCCCAAATGGATAAACATCCCCCTGCTTTCACTCTCTTGGGACAATGCCACCCTCAAACTCTGGTGTTAACCTTCAGTGCACTTATGACTGACTATTAAGGGCTGCTCAAGTGCCAATGAAAATTACAGCCCATCTGTTATATAATGCTTTAGCACTAGAGTACAGATTACAGTGACCATGTTCCAATCCCCAGGAATGGATAATGAATAAAGAACAGAGGCAAAATGGAACAGATAGGAAGGACAAAAGTCATTTTTACAAGGGGGATGATTGGATGAGTGAAACGGGGCAGAGGAATGAAAAAGCTCAGGGTTAAAAGTAAGAAAGTTTGCATGGTACGCTATCACAGGCTTTCTATGAAAGAGCTAGAGAATGAGGCACGGATCCAGAGGGCAACAAAAGGTTGTATCTTGAAACATTTTTTGGCTGTTCCTCCAGCACATTAACATTTTTTGTTGTCGCACCAACAGCAGGTGTTGCGGGGCTCATAAATCTCTAAGCCACAATGCACCTTGCAAATAAATGATACTGAGATCTCTGAGGCAGCTATCCCCATAAGTAACAGATTGGATCTGATTCAATCAATAACAGAAGTTTATTGACACTGACCTGATAACTAATTATCTGGATCATTCGTGCACTTGCTCCAAAAAGCCTTAAAGTTGTTATTAGAGTGTTAACATCAGAACAGCTACAGTCTGAGAAATTCCAAGACAATGCTATGAATTGTGTCAGATCTCTTATTTGAAACCACATCCTTTTACCCATTCAATAAAGATACCAAATACAGCAGAGGTGGAGTCACAAAACCTCACAGAAGCTACAAATCAGAGGCACATTTCCATTTAGAGCTATGAAAAAGTGTGTGATGACACTTGAGCTCAATTTCCAAACAGAAAATGTGGAAGATCTAAGTGATGGCTTTGAACTTGGAAACAGACTTGAGGGGTGGGATTATTAACAAGGAAGCTTTAACACACACTTGTAAGTACTTTGGCAACAGTGCTGCTTGTTAAGCTTTCTCCAGATCAGAATATCCATCTGCAGCCAGTAAGGAGAGGGGCCACTGCTCGTACAGACACAGCTGTTGCATACTAAACACAAAGCATTTGATCCAACAAAACCTAAATCTGTGCAGTCTATAAGCCTATTAGCTGAATGGCCCAGAGGTTTTAATCACTGTCCTATGTCTTTAGGGTCCATTATCCAGAAACTGCATTATGGTCACTGGCTACTCTGTCGAGGTCAGAGGTCAAAGCACTCTCACAATAATAACTAGTCTTTTACAGAGTGACTGAACTGCGAGGTGGAAAGTGAACGAGTTAAAACATTCCTTTTGTGAGTGAGTAAATTACTAGAAAGACTATTGACAAGTGTGTTCTTCCCAGCAGCTTCTAATTGAGATGAATGTGCAGGGTGATTATATTTATGAACGGTTGCACTCTGAGCAAATTTCTCTGTTCCTTTTGCAAGTTGCATTTAAAAAAAAAAAAAAAAAAAGACTAATAATGGAGGTTGGGCAGAAGGGGTAATTGTGGCAAGAATAAGTCTCCTCCATTTTTGTTATCTTTCATGTACAGAGCAGCTTTGAGTCTGTGGGACAAATTAGCATAATGAGAGAGAACTAAATGAGAAAATTCTTTCATGGTTTGACAAAATGGCCACCATCTGAGGCGAATTGTAAAGGTGTTTAAATGTATAGAATATGCGACAGTGGACTGACAAGTGAGAAGTGGTATTATGGCTAGCGTGCCAAATTATAAAAATCCTAAATGTATTTTGTGTAATACCAGTTTACTTGCATAAAAAAACCCATAGATGACATGCTGCGATAGAAATTACTGGTTCTGCCATGGCAATTACTGAGCTAGTGGAAAGAAGTAGGTGGTATAGGGACCTGAAATTGCAAAGAAATTCTGCAAACTTTTCAGCCTGGGTCTTCTCCTTTTCTTTTTATGTCAATGTAAAATAGTGAAAGGCACAAAAACCTGTGCAGTTGGATTGAGCAGAAATGGAATGACCATAAAACGGATGCGGTTCGGTAGCACAGGGCAATCATTAGCGATGAAGCAAAAATGTTTGTATATAAAGCTGACTGCAATTATATGGGTTTGAAAACATTTTGAAAAAAGATGTCTATTAAAGTGTTGCTCAACCATATTTCCTGGCAAGTAAGTTGTAACAGAAAGAGAAGTTGCAATAACTAGAAGAAGAATACTTTTTCAGTTACCGTAACAAAACGGTGTGAAGCTTTCAAACCGCAGTTAATGGGATGTGCTAATGTTGTCGCTAGTGTCACTACTCAGATAAGAGCTGTCCTGTCTGGATGCTGCACCTCAGGGACCATTGTAGTTGTGGTAATAATTGTATTTTACACCAAAACAGAAAGCAAAGTAAGGGCCAGGAGGTAAACTGCCACAATTTGTAGTTGATTCTTTTTTACAGTTATGCACAAGGGTGGCAGATACAGATCAGAGCTAAACATTTAGGACCTCAACAACAGATCTGCGGGTTTGCATGACTGGCTCTTCAGAAGAGTAAGAATAACTATACAATATGTTTATGTCCACAGTCATTTAAAACTGCTTTGGAAGGCACTTAGTTTGAACCCATTCAAAAGTGAAACCATTTTCACTTTAGACTACAAGTGCAAAATTAATTGCTTCTAGGTTTTTTAACTCATTAATTAATCTGACTCAAGTTGTACACTTACCATTTTCTGCAGGTGTTTCTCTTTACGTACGTCCACCATGACCCAGCCTTCTTTGACCAAGCCTAGACCAACATCATCCTTGGTGTCCCCAAATTGTATTGTGACGTGTGGGCAGGTGGCGCCTGAGTACTCAACATTCAACAGGCACTGGCTGTTCTGAATGTCACGCACCAAACAGTCCACCACATCTGCACGCGCATCCTCCTAAAGAAGTAAAGGGGTGCAGGAGAGGGCAGAGAAGGTGGAAAATTTAATGACAGACAGATGAGAAAAAGGTAAGGCAGAATAAAGACTAGTGAATAAATATATTTTCACCAGATCAAATATAAACAGTTCACTCTATCAAAGTGAAACAATTCAGTCAGTCTGAGAAAACTATCAACATTACCTGCTCTTAACCAAGCTTCCCCTAATCTTGTAGCTGTCCTCCATATATGGCTGCCTCATTGTCCCTTATTCCTAACCTTCTCAATTGTGAAAGGCCACCAATTGATTGAACATCTAGTCGAGAGGAGAGTGTAGGAGCAGCAATACTATCCTGACCCAATATCCTCCAGAAGTCAGAAGGTGAAAATGAGACAAAGAAGCTGCACTCTCAAAGGCAACAGTTAAAAACAAAAATCAGTTCCTGGCCATAGTCCAACCCTCACCAACACCATCTATCTCTTTGCTTCCCCTCTTTCTCGCCCTGGTCTTGTCTCCATGGCAACCCCCTTCCAGCTAACCGCCCATGGTCATGTGTGTGTCTGGTGTGTGCGCGCAAGCGTGGGCAGGAAAGCTTGTTGAAGGCACAAAACTAAGGGCCTTTTTTGTCCACTGCTCCCCCCTCCAGTCAACATGCAAAGGTGCTGCAGGGTAGCTAAGGGCAAGTGCGAGAAAAAGAAAATGGAGGCCAAGCCATCTGTAAAAGAGGACTATGATAGTCATGAAAAAAAAAAACTATACAAAATGAATGTAAGCCTGTCAGAGCCCCATTCTTTCATGAGTGTGCAGAACAGATCTCTATAAAAGAGGGAAATGGCCTTTATGTGCGTCAGAGATGCCAAAACTTAAAATTCTTTACTTTGACCATCACCGTCTTGATGTGAGAAACTCAACAGAAGCCTTTAATGTTGATTTTGCTTAAAACTTCTGACATCAAATGCCCAATGAATGCACTTCCAAATCATTACAGACATGATCTTAAGAGAAAGGGTGTTTTCAGTTCGGTTATATTTAATTAGCTATTTTTGCTTTTTAAAGTCTTGTCTTGCTGCCAGTGAATACGGCCATGGCTGTAATGAGACAAGTTAGATTATAATACAATGTAAGTATAGCAAGATGGTAAATTAACGAGCAGCCTGAGAATCAGTCTGTGCCTTTACAGAGCAACTATTTTGACTGGACTTTTGTCTACCTGGCACTGGTGTTAAATATAACTTTATTTAATTAACTGAAAAGTCATAATAAAGAAATATTGGGGTTTTCCAAGTGTGGGCATGTGACTTGGTGACAGCCACAATAAAACCTGATTTAATACAGCTAAAATCTGGCAGCAGTTGCACTTAGAAAGAGGTTCTGCAGTAAGTTGTGATACATACAAATTGCACCATGACTCACTTTGATATGATTCCTCAATAAATATCTAAGGTGAACGCTTTTTCCTTTCAGAACAGAGAAATTGTAAGAATGTACCATGATTCTGATGTTTTTTGAAGATATTGTCACTGTTCTGAATATTTGATGAAGAAGCAGTGGGGTATGGCGAGATGCTTCAATCCTCCTGGCAGACTTTTTGTTTTAGGAAAAGATTTTTTCTAAAAACTGACAGACCAATTATGACAAATGAAGACGGGCGTCTTGTGCAGGGCATCAGGTGGGAAGCTGCGAGACAAAGGTAGATCCTACCTGGCAAAGGTTCAGTTTATGTGGAGCAACATGCTGTCAGTGTGGCAGACAGCAAGCACATGAAAAGAAAGCCAAGAGGAATGGAAGAACAGATGCACAGTGACAGAGAGAGTGAGTGTGAGAGGTGTAAGGTGCATGTCAGCTTCCAACATGAGGTTTAGCTTTTTTGTGTTTGTGTATATGGGAGCTGTAACATGAAGGCGATGTCTCTGTCCCCCGGGTAGTACCAACAGATGGACCACTTTCTTACTGACTCATGAGACAGGTGACAGCAAAAGTCCCCAGGAAAATCAGCTTGCAAATCCATATGTTCTTAACCCCCCTCAAAGGGAAAACTGAATCCCAAAATCTGTATTATATTTTCAGCTGTAGGGATGTATTCATTAATGATTCAATTATCAATTGAAAAAAAGGAAAATATCCGTCAAGTCTGTCATTGGTTACGTTGTATTTTGTCATGTATAAGCCAAAATGGAACATTTATGTACGCAAAGCATGTCTTAATTATTCCAAAATTAAGCCATGCTTTAAACTTTTGAAGTAACAAAGACTCCATGAATCAATGAAAAATCATCAGATACAGAAGAAAGACTTGCTTTTTTCCCTCCTAATTCATATGTGTGTGCTGTGTATGATTTTTCTTAAGTCCAGACTCACATTTAAATGATTCATGTGGATATGAAGTAAGTAAAAAATGGATTAAAAGCATCTGACAGATAAAAACCCTTTTGTTCAACATTTTAGTGTCTGAATGACAGAAAATGAACTTTACATTTACAAAAAGCTCACTGACTGTTTGAGAACCCTTTTATGTTTATTCCTTTGGCCTCTGTGGAGAAAGGGTAATTTAGAAGAGCCAGAATTAAATCTGACAGTAGAAACCTCAAACTTTCTCACATACTTTTGAGAATGTGCTTCTACCACAATAATCTAATAAAAATAAACAAGTACAGACTAATCAGATCTTCTTGTGGTTCAATGATGGGGCATTTCAGTTGATCAGCTTAACAGTAACACATTCATCTTGTCAGCTGCTGACATTTTATCTTTTTTTTGTTAGCGGTTGTTTCTGCTTTGGTTCCAGCAACTGCACTAATGCAGACTTAAGTTGATCGACCTCGTAGTAGCATTGACTAACATCTTTATTTTCACCGTTTGTTAAGCCAGATCACCAAGTGGGACCCTGGACATGACAACCCCCCTAAAGGTTGGGGTTAAACAAAGCAAATCAGATACCGGATTTAAAAAAAAGAAGCTATATTTGATTTGTATTCTGAATGCTACTGACTTTGTATTTCCTATGCCATCAACAGATTGACCTCCAGCATGGACTCTCAGGCACAAACAAGCAGAGCAAAACACACAGAAAAGTAGTCCTAAGAGTTTGATTAAATGCACACTGATATAAACAACAGAACAGTAAAGTTTTTAGTTTTGGCCCATGGGATTGTACACTCAGTATGATAATTTAAGGTGCTGAATAATACAATTTACGTATTTATTATCTAAATAAGAATTGTAAATAAACAATTCATCCCAAATTCAGATTTGTTTCTGATAAAGTGAAAGCCATAGTTTTTGCTTTTGTTCATCCTGGCAATAGATATCTAAGATGTGTGAACATAATTTGAACGATACTTGTCTGTAATGAAAACCCAACCTTTAACAGACTTCTCACCTTGTGTTATACATGATACTCAAAATCGTTTCATTTCTTGCCAGGAAAATCAACTTTCTAAAGCTGGCAGACAGTGGGAAAGTGGAAGCTGATATCTGAGTTTATTGTGAAGCTTTCAGCTGCACCACTCTTTTCTTGCCTGTGCACTTACATCCTGTGGGACCTGGATGAAGGCAAAGGCATATTCGGTGGCCTGTGCTGGCAGAGTCCTGGTACTGAAGGCAGGAGGTATCACAGCCAGATGGGTGGTTGACACAACTTCTCTCTAAAAGAGGACGAACGAAGGAAAAAGTTTAGACCTAACACAGGACAAGTAAGATGTTGAGTTAATCAAATGTAAACACTAATGGTTTTTGTTCCTAATCCTTTTATTTCCAAATCTTAATACTGCACTAGCTTATTTCAACATCATTTTTATGTAATTTCTGCATGTCATTACTATGATATAAACTCATGCCATATGGTTAAAATAATATCTATTCAAAAAGGCAGAACCTATTTTTTTTATATCGAAAAGTGTTGTGCGAAAAGTTTTTAAATTCCCATTGATGTTTTCCAGATACATCACACTGTGCATTCTGGAGAATGTTGGAGACAACCTGAAAGTAGAGCGCCTCTGGCCAGGGCTGTCAGACGCATAAAAAAACAGAAACCAGTAAAAAGGCTGCTGATAGAAGCTGGCAGACTAGATTTTAGCATTACCACGTTCCTTTAAGATAAAACATCTGTGCAAGACGGGGACTATAAAAAGAAGCATGTACTTATTGAAAACATTCATCATGTAATGCATCTCCGTGTCTTTCCTGGATTCTGAAACAGATTTGTAATCTCTATGCCACTTTAAGAGAGAACATAAACTGATACAACACATGCCAATCTCTTGCTGCACATCTATAAGTCATGTTATACTTCAACAGCTGTTGCTACAGTTGTATTTGCTCTTCTTTCATCAGGCCCGCTAACCTTTCTAAATTAGCTATCACCTAAGAGAACATAAGGCTAAAGACTTGCAAAATGAGCCAAATATTCCGTATTCCAATACATTGGTTTAAAGTATACATCAGGGACAAACTCAGTGTCAATAGTGCAGTGATTTCAGCATCTACCTGCAGTTTTTTTGTTTTTTTGTGTGATTACAATCCCTGGTGGTCATGTGCATTTAAATGGAGTCCGATTTTAAGTTCAACTGTAGTTTGACTCATCCGTTTATTTTGAACTACATTTCTCTTTCATGAAATGTAAATGGTACATCATACAGGTGTAAGCTGCTGTGAGTGCCGATTCATCACTGATCACAGTGATGAAAAGTTAGACAAATATAGTTGTTGGAAGTTGAAGGTAATTGGATGATCCCTCATCTCTTAGGTTAATGTATTTGCTGGACTGTGCAGACTAGACAGAGAATACCTGGAACATTCATCATTGGTAAAATCTTAAGATTTATCTACACCATATTAGACTTTAATGTCACTTCAATGTGAGCTTTAAAAATTAAGTGACAAAAGTGCTCTGCTGTGGTTACTAATGGTCCCATAAAAACTCAGGTACTGACCTGTGCGTGTAAGACATGGCTATATTGTTAACTAATTGCTTGTGACAAAGGGGAATGAAATCAAGGCCTGACTGAGTCAGTCCGAAATGATACAAAACTACTACAAACGAGGCTCCGTGGATATTGGCTCGTCTTTGTGTGTGTGTGTGTACCAGGTCTGCCTCGGAGATTCACACTTTTCAGCAAGATGCCATGATGCATCGCATTTGCCAGCCAAACCTCGATCTGTCCCTCGCTCTCAAGTCAGTCACACACTGTGCCGCTCCACTGCATCATGGGAAAACTCCCGCAGGGCGAGGGTTGGCTGCATGAGCCACTTAGTGATGCAAGCATGTGCGTGCACTTAGGCAGAGACAAAACTATGCCAATACAAGGATGTAGGTCCTTTGTCATTACTGCGTAGTAATAAAGATAAAAAAAAGATTTTGCTGATCCATCAAAATGGAGTGAGGTACGCTGTTTTGTTTTTGTAATAAACAATGAAAAAATGAAGAAACTCCAAGGATAAAAAAAGGCTTCATTCAAACGGGAAAACTAAAATGAAAAATCTCTTGAAATGTGGGTTTGGCTTCTGAAAGCTTTCTGAGCACAAACTTGTGACGTCCCTTACAAACATTTCCTCATACAACAAAACTTTGTCCTAAAAGGTACTCACATTGCCATAGTCAATGTAGTAGACGTGGACCTTTGCCGGTGACTCAACTTTCTCCACTCTTGCTCTGTACCTGCAGCAACAAGAGAATAATTAGGAACAGAGGGAGGATGGAGAGAGGGGGGGGGTACAGTGAAACAGAGATGAAGACAGAGGGCACGAGAGGAAAGGGGGATGAGTAAATGATTCTGTGCTTATTTCCCTGGGGGAAGGTGTTGGAGGATCTGCCTGTTGTGATCGGGGGAGAGAAGCAGAAAGGATGAGCAGATTGGGGGTGTGAGGAGGGGACAGAGGGGATCATCAGGACATGGGAGAGCTGTGAAAATTGCACAGAGGCCTCATTGCAATAAAAGAGAAATTCAAACCTGTTTCTGCGTTGTAACAAATAATGTTGTGCATTAGTGTTAATCAGGAAGCCCCTACAGTATGGGTTCCAAATGTTTGATGCTGTGGTACATTTACCAATCAAAATTTGAATACAAATAAGTATTACAAGGACCTACTAATCAGTGAAATGTAAAAAAAAAAGAACAAAAAGCCTGTATAACACCCAAATTTAAAAAGACATTAAACCAGAGTCTGTTTTCCTCATAAATACCGCCTGACTAGCTGCAAAACAAGTACAAGTATGAAAAAGCAAAATTATAAAATGTACTTGGAAAAAGATGAGGGAACACCTTTACAACTAGAATAAGTTAAGTGGGGACAAAAAATAGAATAATAGAGTAGAAAAGAGTGAGAGATGAAATATGAGTGACTGATGAATGTTTTCCTCTCTGCTATTCACTGTGACTGATTTTCTAAGAGGCTTTCAAAGGCAACAAAATTTCAATTAAGCACTTAATGAAACAAGTCAACATTTCAAATGCATCACAGAATCCTGAGATATGACCATAGAACAATGCAACCATGAACCTAATTAACTTACTAAACAATATGGGGCTGATAGAAAAGAAGAAAAAAATCCACCTGCAACCGGATTACGATTCACGGTGAGACTTTCCTTTCCCAAAATGACAATAAAGACTGAACGTTTCCAGCCGATTGGCTTGCTTAACATGCAGGAAACTAGTGCATGAACATTAAGTTGTTGTGGTCCCAAACTCAGGACAAAAAGATGTGAAGCAGCGGGAAAAGAAAGGACAGCACCTGGGTTAGGGTAAACATATAATTTTTAACAGTATCATCATCTTTTTTCACCATCACCTTCTTGACAGACTCCCGCCCTTGATCCCAGTGACTTCTATCTGTCCCAAAGACCATCTGTAAACTTCAAATATCCAGTGAGCAGACTAAGAGACATGAGTGTGTATGTGTTGCAGTAAACCTACTGCTGATTATAAAGGTCCAAAGCAGCAGCAGAAAGTTAATTAAAACCCTGGAGGTGTCTGTGGTGAATGTATTACAAGCTTAAAATGAGATGATGTTCAAATGGAAAGGCACAAACTCCTGAGAGGAGATAAATTAAACATATAAGCAATAGGCAAACAGCCACAAAATTAAAACCATTCTCAGGTGAAATACAGAAGATTAAGCAAATCTTTCAATGTTTTACGAGGAAACTTGGGCAGCTGGCATTCAATGTTGACTTTGACACTCATAAACCCCCAAAACATTAGAGAAGATTAATCAAAACACCAATAGCGCACTCCAAAATAGTACAAGACAATATGCGTGTCACGCTCCATGATCTTGATAAACAGCCAATGACAGATTCATACAGCCCCTACCACCTGACGCAGAACAAACACCACAACCATGTCAACACCAGTATGTGGTGTTTCAATGCAACGTTTTTTTCTTTACCCACAGGATTTAGATTTATGTTGGGATAATGTCCCTAATGGAGTCAGTAAAAAAGTTAAGAACAAAGAAATGTCCGCTTACCATTCACCATCAGCAAACTTGGCTATGCAGTAATCCCCTCGGCGTGCTGAATAGGATCCTTGCACAGGCGGCTGGGCGGCAATCTCTGCTCTCATGGTTTCCATCAGGCTCTCCAACTGAGCTCCTGATAGAAACATATTGTGGATAAGAATTATAACCAAATTTGTAAATCGCTTTCTTTTCCTTGCATAATTATATATCAATGATGCCTTTTGATACTGATAGTTATGGGTTCTGCTTCATAATTTGACCCAAAAGGAATACAGAGTGGAAACTAAATAAGAGGTCTAAAATATCTGTTTAAAGAAAAGAAAACTCTGCACTACAATAGAAGCGGGCCAAAAGCCAGGCTTATTCCCTTTGCTTTTTGCTACCAGGAATACACACAAAAATAATCTGTGGCTTTTGTTGCTATTAAGCCCATTAGCAACGTGAAGCTTATGCTGGTTTGACCCTGGTGGTGAAATTGAGCGTCGAGTTAAGCCAGCTCCCAGTGGAGCTTTATGGCCTATCAAGCCATTATATCATGCGCAGCAGACCTATTTAGTGGATTCAAAGCAAGATTGTGGCTGTCAATATGGTGGGAGGCGGAGAAATCAAAAAGCAAGTCACTTCTTTGAGTGGAACCAATGAGTGCAGTAAGTGATTGCCTGATTTGCACCCATCCCATTCATTTGAGGGCCGAATGCTAACACCACTGACTATGTGCTGCTTTGTGTTAAACATTCAGCGTGTTTCTTTGTGTTTCAGAGTATGTTGAGGCATCAGCATGTTTGAGGGTGAAGCTGTATGTGTGTGGAGGCAATTACAGCAGTCGAGTTAAGTGGCCCTCATAAATTTGCATGGTTGGATTTTCTCGAGCCCATTTTCACAAACATACCACCTGGAGGGGTTTGAGAACAAGAGGGTCAGATAAATGTGTAATGGACCATGCTCACCCACATGAACAAAAATATGACAAGAAAATTCAAGCTTGTTTATCTAATTGATTTGAATAATTTCAACAAAGAGAAATAAAAGAGGATGGAGGTAAAACATGTCTTATTTCATCAACATGTTTTCCTGCAAATAAAAACACTAACACACTTGAATGTGTGTGCGCACAATGTTCAGTTTTGCTGACAACGCATGTTGCTACCAAGCATCTTTCAGGGAGACAGCACAAATTTCCACTGCTGCCAGATATCAAACAGCTAACACTATTAATATTATGGACAAGACAAATAGTGATGCGGTTTTCCCAAAATTATCGGTCCCACAGACAGGCATCTGCCAACCAAAAGCAGAAAGGGACACCCTTATTTGCATGTCAGGAGGCAGCTGTATAAAACCATTTAACATTCTTTGATAAGTTTTTTCAATGATATGTACATGAAAATAGGGTGTGCAAGGACTCTTACATAAATGACCACAATTAAAACTAATATGACTGAAACCAGCATGGAATAAAGCTAAAACCAACTTTACATGCTGCAGGTAAACGGAGACAAACAATAAGCCATCTGGTGTGCTTTGAGCAAACCCGTACAGATAGGCAGGATCCCTGTGATTATGAGGGAAACACGGCTAAGAAAAACTGCATTACAGCAGCAGATTCCAATTTAGTGCTGGCATTAAGACAACTAAATATCTGCTTGTAGAAGGGCTAAACCATGTCAGGCATGAGTGCTCATTTTGTGTGAAAAGGAGAGCCAAAAGCACCGGTCCAAAAAGCAGCCAAACCACTTACTGCAGCTGACGCTGGCCAAATTCTTTTTGTTTCCATCCCTTTTTTCCTCTCACCCCCCCCTCTCCTCGCTCATTCTGTAATTTGTTTATACATCATAATGACTGCAGATGTTTGTAAATCATATATAATTACAATCTGAATGCCAAGCCTATAGCACAGGAGTAATTAGGCTTTAAAGCAGGAAACGGGGGGGGGGGGGGTGTTACAGGTTGGGCTTTGATTAATTTCTGACACATGGTGCATGAGCAGGGACAAGGGTTCGGAGAAAATGCCTTTTTCAATGGGCATCTAAGGCTCCAGTGAATTCTATCAAGCTGTTTACGAAAGCCATTAAACCACACAAGGAAAAATAATCACAGTATGACAGAGGCACAGGCCAAGACAGCAATGGTTGCTTGTGAAAGCAGTATCACTTCCAGCTTTATAAGAGAGCAGAATTAAGTCAAATTTGAATGCATCTATGAAAAGGACACCTGCCAGGAAGACAAGTATGAGAAGGAACTGGAATAATATAGCCAGCTTTAATTGAGTACAATTGATGAAGGAAATGGAATGCAAGGGCTGGAGGACAGACTCAGTTAAACTGACGTGCAAATCCATTTTGCGGGAGATTTTTTCTCCTTCTACAAATCCTGCAGAGACTTTGTTGTGTGCTGTGCTTTGGTGGTTGAACCTACACGGCATCATCAACGAAATGGAGGGTTCACAGCTGCTGAGCAGAGTGTTCCGCTTTAGCTTACCTGTTAGTTTGGAGAGTCAAACAGGCACAGAGTTTGGACAGCTTTCATCCTCTGAGGGAGGAGTGGCTACATTTCAGGGTATGCGAGCAACATCTCAAAGGTGAAAGGCAGCAATGACAAACAATTCACAGGATGGCTTAGGTGTGCTTTGCAATCAAATGCACAGATGTTGGGTCTGATGTCCACTGTGGAGGCTCAACAGAACCATCTCAGTGCATAGACAAGATACTGGACATTTAGGTCCAGCCCTAAGTGACGTCTTATGCAGTGTCGGCTAAAGGAAGGAGACAACTATAAGGGGGTAGAAAGAAAAAAAAAAACCTCCACTTGACATATACTGCTTCACTCCCACTAGACAGGAATCTAGATTGTGAACTCCCCTCACTACCACAAATTACCCTCTTCCATTCTACTCTCGCCCGCAGTTTGAAGCCTTTTACAGCAAATCACAGTTTTTGTGAAAGGAAAAGCCATCTCTGAAAAATGTAAACAGAGAGGACATCTGTAGCTTCTTTGCACAAATCTCACACTCCTCTGTGTGCCACATGTCAAGACTCACCTGCTAATGCAAAAGCCCTAATTGGATAGATAGCGAGGAGCCCAAATATACTCATAGGTTGGAGTGGCATTCTCCAATTTTGCTCAGATGTGTGCACATTTAGCCAATTTTGAAGAGAACCCTGTTTGGATCTCTAAAAATGGCTAAGTACTGTGAAAAGTGCCATTCAGCTTCATGTAATGACCCAAACGCTGAAATTAGTGCATGCTGGGCTTGTGAAGAAATGTGGAGGAACACGCTTATTTTCTGCCTGAAATCAAAAGCATGCCATCTCATACCGACAGGTGAGCTGACCTTTTAGAAGCTAACTTGCGTACCTGATTTAATAATGAATGCTTCGAGAGGAGAGAGATCATCCAGGCTAGCTCTGACCTCTAAATACTGCATCTGCTGCAGTGGCAACGAGCTGAGAAAATGAAAAATGGCAGCAGTGGCTGACATATCGAAAGCAACCATCACTCACCTGTTCGGCTACTTTTTCGGTGTATGTATTTGATCAACAAGACGTTGTACACACTACAGCTAAATCAAACATTAGACACTGAAGAAAACACTTGGCACACGGCAAAAATACCTCATTATTATAAATATCACTATTCTCAGCCTGGTGAGGTGCCGAGACAGTATGGAAGGCTTGTTTTTCGCGGTGATGAACCGTAATTACTCTGGATGTAAAATTCAAATTAATATGCATTAGCAAATAAGCAGCTTTAGCTTGAATATGATCGCAAACACACTTGGATAACAGAGTAGCAAATTAAAGCTATTCCGTTTTAATTTGATGGGGCTATTAAACTGTTCACATAATCATTACTACAATTGTCACAATTAGGACTTTCTTGCATTTCTTTTGTCTTAAGCCTGGAATCTGGGTTCACTTCCTCACTGAACAATTAGTTCCTTTATTCCCTTTTTTACTTTTAATTACATTGTGCAAGTGACAACACTTATGATTAACTAAAAATTACTTTCTCAAAAGGCTTTTGAGAGGGGGTGGCAGATTTGAAACAACTGTAGGAGTTCATGACTAGCCCTGGCTGATTGATTCCATCCCCACAAACCAGACTGTGTTAAAGACATTTTCATCCTCTCCCAAGAAAAAAAAAGGCATGATAATGACAATGATCTCTGAGTGCTGTTATTATTATTAAGTTTTAGTATATAAGGCAATCAGCTGCATTGACATGGCACCTAATTAACAAGCCACTCATTCTGACCAACGTGACATCTAAAAAGTAATTATTTCCTCACTGAAATCCACACCTGAATGAAAAAGAGCAAGTGAATAAGCCGATATGGAGATACTGGTGCAACAAAAGACCACATAAAAATCTGTATACAACATAACACGTGAAACTCAGAAGATTCATTTCTAGTCTGGTTTAAAGTCTGTTCTAAAAGACATGTCTGTCTGCACTGCTTCATCAGTAGCTTGGTCCAGCATCATTAGGTGATGAGCAGCTGCTGTGTGTAAAGGGTAGAAGTGTGAAAAATGTGGATGGAATGGCACCTGGTTGAGGGGTGGGGTGGGGAGGGCAACTCCACTCATGAGTCTGTATGGGTTCCAGGAAACAAGCACTAGACAGGATGTATCACCAACAGGGCTGCAGACTGAGGCTGGGCTGAGCTGAAAATGTGTGCTTGTTGGTCAGAGACAGTCAAACAATACAAAACCATAAAGGTGACAAGTGTGTGTAGTTCTGAGCACAGAGAAGCAGTTTGCTATACAAATACACTCTTACGAGATATATGACCAGTGATTAAATCTGTAGGCCAAGGTAACCCATCCAAACATGTGTTAAAATGTTCGATAGCTGTAAATAAAAACACGCCATAAACAAAATCTGGACCTAGGCAGGGTGACAGCTACGCAGGTTTTTGATGAGTCATTCTGAAGATACAAGCTGAGCATTTGGTCATCATCATCTTAGATTTTTGCAGCCAAAAAGAGAATGATGCGACAAAGACACATGTCAAGACTGCAGAACTGGTAGCCTAATAATGAAACCATATGCCTATTTATGTATTTTTCATAAAATCTGTCCCGGTATATTTATCAACAAAAGTGTTTCAAAAACTTTTTTCCTAACCACTAAGCTATAAACTGTGAAGCTCAGCACCTTAGCATGGGACTACTGTATGTCGCCATTGTCAGAAAAATGCTTTTGGCACTTCCACTGAAGCTTTCGGCCTGTTGCCTGTTCTTTAATCAGAGCGCAATATTTCACACAATGTTTTTTTTACATAAAAAAAGAGCAGATAGAAGCAGACATCAGTTTTTCCATCTCAACTGTGTATCAAATATGACAAAGTACTAGGCTGTATTAATACCAACAAACACACAAACGTCCTGAGTCACAATTTATTTCCACAGAAAACTAATGTTCCTTCCTGCAAGGCCGTATTTGATGTAAAAAAAAAAAATAAATAATACAAAACAAAAATCTTAAGCAACAGGTCAATCAATACTCAGGGTTTCAGCAACTGTATTTTCCTACCAGAAGACTTCTCGACAACATTTACCTGTAATTACATGCACTTTCTAGTGTAGTGATAAACTAACAACTTTGCGCAGCTCAGAATCACTTCCTTCACTCTGCCTGGAGTGGCCTCTGTCTTTAGTGTCCAAGGTCACACAGATCTGTGCAGGTCCCCCTCTGACAGTAATTACATATAGCCTCAGGAGAGGGAACAACACACACGAGGAGAATAGGGGGATAAAAGAGAGACAGCAGCATAAAGGACAGATAATGTGTGTGGGGGGAATAAAATAAACAATAAAAGATAAATGAATACAGCAATAGATAAAGAACTTAAAATAAACTGAGGATTAAAGACCAAAATCCCTCAAGCTTCTCAGTAACTTAGAAAAACAGCTCCTAACATGGAATTAATCACTTATCAAGATTGAGTAAAGATATATGAAAAAAGAAAAATACTTGCCACTAATTAAATTTGAATGATCAAAATGGGAAGAGGGGTACGATACAGGAGACCCCCAGAGAAAAGGGGTGTTGAAACTATTTCTTTGTTTCTTAGAACTGTTTAAAAGATGGGAGCGGAAAGAACATTTCAGGGGTCAACATTCTACTGCATCATGAGCTGTAAAGGCATCTTCATGCCGCAGTAAATACTACTAGACTGCTAGACAGCAACAAACCTCATATGCTTAATGGCTTAGAAAGTGCATCTAAATATTCATAACTGTGTCCTTTATCCTAAAATGGTTAGTGCATTATACCACTGAAAGAATGCTCCTCTTCTGGTGTTTATCACTTCTTTTTGTTCTCTCTTTATGCCTCAGTGTCATTTTAATTTCTCTGTGTCAAATCACATTTTAAAGAAGAATTTGTTTCGATGCACAAATGAAGAAAAATGGAAACATAAGTGCTGACAGACGCATTACTTTGACAGTCCAAGCTCTGTGTGAATCATATTTCTTTCTACAAATGCTGCTTCATTTAATTAGCATTATTTTTATACCACAATAGAGATAAATGACTGAAATTGCATTAATGGCTTAACACCATCATAATATTGATGTGCAAGACCACATGAGCAGCACACCACCTTCTTCTGAAAGTGTGGGCACATACATTTTAGGTAGAAGCTTAAATATGGAGAACCAAAAAGAGCACATGACTGTTAAGTAAGAATAATCTCATAATTTAGTGAGTCTGTGGACAAATGTCTGTTCAGCATTCTTAATAAATCATTACCTGGGAAACTTCAGCTGAACTCTGTTCCCTTCTTTGTTTATACTCAAGCTTTTCCCAGCTATGCTTTGGCAAATGGCTTTTTAAATGTACTTGGCTCTTTACTTCAATGCAGTAATCTAAATTTAAGAGTATAAACAGACATGGTCAGAGTAGCCGTTTGTCTTAAAAGGCCAGGCGGCTAGTGACATTGAGTTTTAATGTGCATAGTTGGCATCTTGTTGCTCGTTGAAAAGATATATTAAATATACACAGATATATTTTTATCATAAACAAGAACAAAAATGGCAGTTCATGCAACCCCTTTGGCTGCATTACTAAGTATCAACAGTTATGATAAATGGGATCACATCTGTTGTATTGTTTTGAATTAATGCTTCATAAAACTTTCCCTTGCAAACATGACTGGAACGAGATGAATTGATATTGCCAAAGTACTTTAAACAAGATCAAGGACAGTCATATCAAATGCAATTGGATTGCAAATGTTTCGGAGCACTTATGGACAAATCCAGGCTCTGCATGTAAGCTTATGCGAAGGTAGGAACTTCTTTACTAAATATTTACATGCACACAAAAAATAAATAATAAATAAAAATGTAAAAATCATGTGATTTTATAGCCCTTGCACTTTGATTTTCCCTTCAAGAGGTTGGTATAACTTAATGTAACTTTGAAAGAGTGTCAGCAAAAAACACGGGGTAGAGAGAGGAGGGGGCAAACTACATAAGACGACTGGTCAGGTTTTGTTTCCAACTAGCACATAAACCCCAGAAGGAACATGGGCCAGCTAAACAAGAAAATTCATTAAAAGGCTCCAACTTGGCTCTATCACCTAAAAGTCAAAGCTGAAAGTTAGAAGAGACTACACCAAAATTATCACGCTCCTTAAGCGCACAGAAAGCAAAAGTACTTAAAAAAAAAAAAAAACCTGCAACACTTTGGTTAGTACAGATAAAAAGCTGTAAAAGTCTTGCCTCTTGTTGGTTTCCTGATCCCTAGATATAAGAAACCTACGAGACATAAGAATCAATACAAACACTGATTTGCTCTCTCATGTGTAGACTGAGTATATTACAGTCACCTAAAGACCCAAAACTTGTACCCCTAACACATTTTTTGCTTTTACCTTTTCCCTGTCAGCAGCGAGTGCTTCTGAAGACATTAGCCCTGACTTAGAGCTGTGTCATGTACTGTCCATTTCAACCTCTTCCCAGTGACATGCCTGTCTTATCACTGATAAAAGCCTCGACAATACCTTACCATCATTCGCAAATGACTGAGCCAAAGGTATCCAAAGGGGGTACTCTGAATACATTTTCTATTTAAATATGTTTTTGATTTAAATCTACAGTTTGTGATCTGATGATGAATAGTAGTGTGTTAGTGCAAAACTCAACTCTTGGGGAAAAAAAATTATCTAAATGATTTGCAGAAATATGATTGAATTAATATGGTGTCTTGGGTATAAATGGAACTAAATTAATCTATTTAAGTCAGTGGGCGAAATTAAAAGGTGGCCAAAGTCAATTTCATGGCTGCTCACAGTTGACTGCTAGTGGAGGCAGATGAGAGGGCAGCAGAGGAAGACCTCTGAATTCTGGACAGCTCCTATGAATTGGCACATGAGACTGATTTGCATTGAAATCTGTCCCAAACCATTACTAAAAGCAGGTTGCTTTTAAATTCAGCCTAGCAGAAATCAATTTTTTAAACGAAAATCCAATGTAAAAGTTGTTAAAATTGTATTTGTTTTTTTGGAGAAGGAAGTTTCAAGCGTTTTAAAAAAAGTTATTATGCATGTTTGCAGGATGCCCAAAATATGCTTTCAGAGATTATCCAAGAGCCAGAATATAGTTATGCCATTAAATGAACCGTGGATTCTAAAGTACATCAAACAATATAAAGGCCATATCAGAATTCCAATCAGAAAAACCACAAAACTTGAGATCCTTTAGTCTTGATGTACTTTATAAGTTTTGTCACCAGCATTAGAAAATAAGGTATGCTCTGGGCTCATTAGAATATATTATTTACCGTCTCCATAGGAGTGGGGTCTGTTAAGCTGGTCCCCTATATCTGAAAAGGTTCAGGATCAAACCCCCGCATACTTGGGCACATTGTATGTTTTCAAGTGCTCAGTGAAGGAAAGAGATGCAAATGTTGTAAATGCTTTCAACTAGCTTGGAGCCAGACATTTGCTGTCTGGCAATATTTCTTCATTAGCCCAGTCATAAAGAGTAAGAACAAGTTGTATGTCCTTTGTTTTCTCACTCCTAGTGAGAAGGATGCTGCAGCAGCATGTGATGTGGTGAATGTCTGAGTAACAGAGACAATTATCATTCATGAAGGCAGTCTGGTGTTAAAGGAGAATAAAAAGTGAGGGAACCACTGTTCCCACCCATGTATAGAGAAAATCTTGTAAACTGTGTATTTATTGCAGTATCCAGTATCCACTGCAGTATAAAGAAAAACACTGTGTTTATGCAGCAAATTTAAACTGTTATTACCCAAATCAGTTTGGATGTACCCATGTATTCTCTGTCATATTCTATATTCATCAGCATACATTTCTTTGGGATTCCTATGTCTACTAATCTAAAATAAAAATCTACAAGTTGAAAACTAAAATCAAGACACAGATTTTCCTTCCTTTTCCAATTGCCACATATATGAATTGCAGTCATAAAAATGGTGACCCCGTGCGGCTGTCATTCACCTGTTTCTACATCCTGAGCGTAGAAGTGCATGGTGTCGGTGATTTCAGTGACAAATACTGGTCTGTAATTGGGCACACGTTCCTTCTCTTCCGACAGCTGTACAACCTCTTCCGCTGGTTTCTCCTCATAGTTGGCCCAGACCTAGAAAAACCACACCAAGAAGAGGCAAAGACTGGTCAGTGAATGCAGTAGTCCCTAAAAATCCAACAGACAAGATCAATATGGTGTGACATATACAAGATGATCCAGACTGATGATGCAGAGGCATTATAATGCCCCCAAAGAAGGTTTTTATGTGCTTTTTTCAACCCATCAGTAGCATTTGTCATGATTTCATGCCTGTTGTTGCATTGGTCATCATATTTATGACATCACAAAAGGACTGAAAGAGTCGTATAGTATTCAAGGAACATTGAATTATCACCAACTTTCTGCCGTAGTAAAGAGGCTGATCCACAAAACACCATGCAAAATCTCTATTTCAACAGAAAGAGAATGGTCTCCCTCACTTTTTGCTTGGAGAAGGTGTAGATTCTAAATAATCCAGGTCATGGTCCTTGACCAGTCTAGTTGCCTTGCTCCATCTCTTTGGGTTTTTCATTGGGGTATTTCAGAGGTATCGTGACAGGTTTGATGATGTCACAAACTTGGTAAAGGGTGTCGTCAACGAGGCTTTCTGACAAACAGCAGTTCCTGTTAATGTGTGTGAAAGCAGGTTACAGCCATTCTAAGCTGCATCAAGGTTAGTCCTCTCTGGCGTCCCCAGGAGAAACGGAGGGCAGGAGGCTCATTAGGGAGGAGTGCTTTGCCTAGAGCCACATATCAAACTGCATGGATGTCAGCAGAGGTGTGTGTGTGTCTGTGTTTGCAGACTGCAATAGATGCAGTGCAAAGAGTGGGTGGTTGTTCTGGGAGAAGATTGTGTTTGTGCACAACTTCAATACAGTAATAGAATAAAGCACATGAACAAACAAGATGGTTAGCTTAAAAGAAAGCTAATCAACTCCCTGTGGAGGAACAGAGGGTGTGGCTACTTGGGGTACTCAGGAGTCAAAAAGTACAACTGAGATCTATGATGCTTTAACTTTTGAAGATCACAGCATCTCAGCTCACCACTGCTTTTTCCCCCTTCCTGTGGACTACTTTTTAAAGTCATAGTTTGGGGTTTAGAGTTTTTTTCCCCACTCTTTTCCAATCTGTTAACCAAATCTATTATTAAAGCTCATTAAATCATACCTGAGCCTGTCAGTTTGGGGTCCTCTGCCTGACAATCACAAATGTTAGTGATGCTCACATCTATCAACAGGTAAATAGTCTTTCTGAAAATGATTTTTTTTTTCAATAAACACAGATGTTTTAAGCATTAGAACGCCCAGTTTGTGGTTTGACACCTAAACCCACTTGAATTACTTATTTCTCACGTCAGGGAAAACGAAAAGAACTACAGAGAAGAAAGAAAGTTGGAAAGACAAAGTTAACGTGTAGAAATTCTGGGGATTGAGGGCAAGCAAGGTTAATGAAGAGAGAAAATTCAGCCACGCTTCACAAAGTCCAAGATCAACCTGGATATTTTCGCCCTGCATTAGACAGGTGTGCATTATTAGCATAGCACAAATCGACAGGTCCATGAACACATTATATGCACATTTACAAACGGTGGAATATGCAGTGTCTGGTAATAAACATGCTTCCCACATTACAACTGAGCTGACTCGGCTTTTAATCAAACCTGCAGCACCAATTAGGGCCGACAAAGATTAGGTGTCACCATTCATCAGAGTGGTGGCCATCACTGCAGAACTTTGCAAAGGTAGCGAGCACTAGAGCTGTTTGACTGGATAACTTAAAGCAGCAGGGGTGTACGGGTGCCAAGGGTGTAAACTTGGTGGGTTTGAAAAAAACCTTGTTGAGTTTCTTTGTTTTCTACGGATCAGACAAAAACAATATTTATTAAAATTTATGTCCCCACTGTTTTGAAAAGCCACCGGGTATCTTTGCAGCTAAGAAAAAGGGAGCGCAATTCACAAAGAGGATTTCTACAAACCAGCAAAGTGGATCTCTAGCAATCTTTGAAAACTCACACAAACGAAATGAGAGGACCTGTTCCCATCGATTGGTTTTAAGCAAATTGTGTTGTGTAACCAGAGGGCGACACCATGGATTTATTCATGTTTGGGTCGCAACTGCTCACATTTCCCTGTTTAGACGAAACGCTAAAGGTTTTTTCTTAGCTCTGTGGTGATGGAAAAATCATTACTGCTTCCTGTCATATTGACATTAAAAGTTAGAGCACTGTTAATGTATGTTTAGGATTTATCTCATGACCCTGTGAAGGGACAATGTGTTCAATGTAAACTGTCGATTTCCATGTAAAATCCGAGTTCTCAAAATCAAATGTTACCTCACATGCTCTTTAAGGAGGATTGACAAATACTGAGTCATTTTGAGAGTAAAAATATAATCTAAAGTAACAATTTGCTTTCAAATCAAAGGTATCTCTCACATAGGGAACAAGTTCCACATATTCCGAAGCATCTCCATGATCACAATAATCACATAAAATACACAAGCTTGTTTTGTGCGGCTCCTGAGCACACTATATGAAACTACAGCCCTTCATCTCTTTTTATAGAAAAAATAATTGTCTCACAAACACAGACAGACACACGGTGCCCAGGGCTGATGACCTTGCGTGAGCAGTCATCCATCCTGTTTGGTCCACTTGAATGCAGGTGTCCGACTGCTGTTTCTGCAGCGTCTTTGCAACTCGACACAGGAGCTGCTAAAGACATCAGTCTTTCTCACACATGCCTTTTAAGATGAGGATGAGTGTGATGCATCTTTATTATGCATCAAATTACATGAGAAAGAACAGAGGTGGAATTGTGGTTGTACTGACACTCAACTGCCAGCATGATCCCTAAAACAAGTCCATCTTCTAAAGCCATTAATGTATAAGTCCCTGAAGAAAACTGACCTACAGCGGAATAGTCTGAGGTTCTATTTTCTCAGTGACTGGAGTGCTGCTCTTAGACTGCTTCAGAAACTTACAGTCTGTTGATTGGCTCGGTATCCAGAAAGACCAGGCAGTGCTATTATACAACAAATTCACACATTTGAGCACAGGTGGATGACTACAGGGACAGATGGATGATTGAAAACAAATGTTGTGGCACACAGGGTTAAGATGGTCGAGTAGAAAACTGAGCTCTGTAAGTTCCACCCAAAATGCACGCTGTACTTCGTGAAGCGGGCAGGAGTCCAAACGCATCAAGATCGCCAAAGTCTTTTTAGCAGCACAATGTTAATTCAACAAAAAAACAAAGCCGGTTTAAAACACCAACTGTTGAGCATTACTTGCAGAGTGGGGTTGTAAAAACGACTTGCCCACAGTCAGCATCACCAGCAGAAGCTCGCGCTCACCCCGGCTGAAGAAGCAGATAGAAGTAACAGCTTGGAGCTAAAGCAATCTGTTTTGAAAGAGTGAGCTGCTGGTCTAATGCTGCCTAAGTTATTGTGCACCTTGAGAGTAGTTTTCATCCAAATCACTATTCTGCTCATCAACTTAATATGTTAGGAAATTTATTTTGGAGGTCTACTATAGCACGTTTACATGCCCCAGTGTTCACAAATCACTTCATTTCTCTCCTCGCCTTCTCTCTAAAAGGTTTTTACTTTAGTGCCTGTCTCTTGAAGACCTGTCTGCTCTTATTGGTCAGCTTGATGGTCATAAAAGGTGAAGCTGATCCCAGCAAAATCTGTGGTGTGCCAAATGAACCTCTAAGGCATGCATTATGAAAATGTGTTTCACAGTGATGTCGTCAAGTGAAGGGAGCAAAGCCCAGACCGCTAACGAGGCGTTTAAGAGCGTTCAGAAGTACAGGGAAAGAAAAGATCTGTCTGGTCTAGACTTAAGGCTTTGTAGCTGTGGAGAATCTTTTACATGCAAAAGTAAGGCTACACACAAAAAAATGAAAACCCCAAAAGCATTATGTGGCCTCTTTAAAATCTGGAGCTCAATCAGTGGTAGTTCAGAAAGTCCCACGTTCCCCTGGAAATAATGACTATTTATGCCATATTTATGAGGAATATAAAGGCCCTGGAAAGATGAAGAAGGGAATAATATTCACAACATTACATACAGTTTCAGATCTAAATTTTCTTTGGAGATCTTTGATATGATTCAAGATTAGGACACCTTTAAGGAACAAAGAAATACAAGTCCTTACCAGCCTGCCTTTACATCCTGCACAAACATAAAGCAGCCGCTGTCACTGGATTCCAGCTCTTGAGTAAATGAGGTAATTCAGCCCTTCCAAACAGCGACAACCTTGTGTAGTTGTGAAACAATGCAGCCGTTGCAAACCCGCTGAAACTTGGGACTTAGATTGAAGATAACAATTGTTCAACTTCTTAGATGGGTTTTTACACAGCTTCATTGTTAGTTAATTATCCAATCACACTTAGAGGACAATTGAAATCAATATGAGCATATTATTCATAAAAGTGGACTTTGTGAATCACTTTTAGCTGGTATTATGCTCCTGATGAATCTGTTTTAGAGAGAATGGTTCATTAATTCAATCCAGGGCAAGTTTTTCATCTTGGTCTTCCCATGCTCACTAACTGGCTTTTGTATAGTGATTCACTTGAAAAGGCTGGAAGCTACATAGAATAGAGGTACCATATTTACTCACGATTAAGGTAATCTTGTTAGCTGGTGTATGAGTGACCTTTATTCACACAAAACAGAAGACAGCACCAAAGCGAGACTCTAATTAAAAGTTAAACAATGCCTTTAATATCAAACTATAAAATTTAGTGCATTGTTGTTCCAAAGCTTTGTGAATCTGTATTTACTTTCTGCATCAGTATCGACAATGACCTTCATGATAACAACTACTGAAGTTCAGACTGGAAATAGGGACTAGTGGAGAATATGATTGGCATGCAAAATGAAGAAGTGCTCATTAGAAATCTGCAATGGTGGCATGTTAATGAGTAGTCCAGGTTTGTGTAGCAGAAAGGTTGACGACCCCGGATTTCCTGCCCCTCAACAATGTTGTCTGTATTGACAAAACCATTAGAGCCAAAGAGTGATCAACAAGACAGACAGTTGCTTCAGTAAGAGGTAGTTTACCTCATCACACATTCCATAAGTTCACTGCACAGTAGAACAGTACATTAGTGAGTACAAGCATGTCATCTGATACATGATGTCAAGAATAAAGTATTCGGCAGAAAAACTCTTACATTAGATTAAACTAACAAATAAAGCCAGGGTACTTAATATTCTTATAACGCAATGTTCTACCTGTGAAAATATTAAAGTACATAAACACAAAGGGCATATTCTCCACAAGGCCCTTTCAATAATAATGCACCCTGAAGTCATGAAATGAACCTTCCTTTTATCTTCTTCGTTAAATGCGACGGTTCCTTTTTAATTCACTCTTTTCAAACCAATATGACTCACTGGCAGTGACTAATGTGATAGGAAGTTTGAGAACGGTAAATCTTCTAAGCTGACAAAGGTACACCACAGTTTTAGTAACTGAAAGACAGGTTACCAGGGTCCTTTCGCTTTGATTTATTGACTATTTTACAATGATTGGATTGTATGTGACAAAGCAAGCTCAGGCATCTTCGTCTTATTTGACGACATCCACTTTAAATGGAAAGACTAACTTGTGAAAACATGCCTTTATTGATCTTGACTCAACGGTGAGTTGAGTGACATGTGTTAGGGAGGCCCAGTCATTCTCATACAATCATGTGAAAAGACATTAACCTAATGCACCACCTAACCCATAAAATAAAGCCTGTCTCCAGGGTTAAGAGGGGCCATAAATGTTGCACATTAACCCCAATGGTCTAAGTACGAAAAGAAAATGTGGTAAAGGAAGCAGAACTGATTTAGAGGATTTAAGATTTGACTCAGTATCACAGGGTGTTCATACCAAGGAACACATACAGAATGTGAGGCAAAGCAGTTACCCTGGAAAGAATTGTGGCAGTACATCAGACACAACATTAAATTGGGAAAAAGCATTCGAATAATCTCATTGAAAAACATCTGTGATTATCTGTAATTGAATTCTTTTACAGCCACCTAAAAAATGATATATGGCTTACTGGAAATATGCCAGCTTCCTGCCATGTGCTTTAAGGGATTTGATGGGCCTGGTGACTTGCTATAGAGGATTACTGTAATATATAGGTTGTGACTTTTTTTTTCTTCTTCAAATATGAGTGTAACGGGTGGAAAAGTCTGTCTGAGACCAGGCAAATCCAGGTGTGGTCTGTTAGCCTTCCATAACTTATGTAACAATATTCTGCTGCACAGGCAGTAAAACCTAAACCGAATAACTGAATGCATGTTCAGCTGTCTAAAATTTTCTGCTTCCTGACGATATGGTGAATTCCACCCACCACTGAAGCCCAATCAGTATTAATCTGCTTAAATAAGAATATAACAAAGTAAGTATAAAGCTCCACAAACCAAGTATAAATACACTGAGGCTAAAGAAAAAAGAATGAGATGGAAAAAGGAAAGGGACTCTCAGATGTGGTTACTTAGCAGATAAATTATGTATTAAAACTGCACAGGTGGTGTGGGACAGGGTTTTTAGGTGCAGGAAGGGAGTTGAGCAGCTGGGGGAATTCATAACAGAGACGGAAGAGCAAGAGAAGGAAAGAAGGGGAGAGAAAGATACTCCCAGCTTCATATCACAGCCAACAGATGTTCTCCCATCAAAGAGACAGCAGGCAGGCGGCAAGGCTACTCAACCTCGGCTTACACGGCTAATATGACCCCCACTTATGCTGCCGTACACACAAGCATATATAAGGAGACACACGCCCAGCAGTCAAGGACTGGGAAACAACCTAAGGCTATCATGGTGGCAACTTGCAACACTTTTTCAAATCGACACAAATTGATCCACTTAGATTTTTGTGGAGGTGGGAGGAGGTCCGTCGGCATGCGGACAAAACACTATAAGGAATAAGCACTAACTTGTGCCTGACAGAAATGGGGGGGTATGAGCATATGAACCGAAGGGAGGAATGGGGTAACCATAGAAACAGTTAGCGGGTGCATAATCAAAGCAATCCATGTGTGTGCCGACAAACAAAAGAGGGGGGGAAGGAAAAAAAAAGGGGGGGGGTGAAACTGCTGGTACCTGCACAAAAAAGGCTCATGGGTGCCACGCTCCTCAGCTGGTATAGGAGACGAGACAGCTGAAAGAACATTGCTCACAGATGAGACACAGACGGATACAAAACTACACATATCGTCCCCGGAGGCAGTCATTCCAGCATATGGAGCCTTACATCAAGTGGCCTGTTTATCTAACCGGAGCAGTGACGGTGTCTGTCCACAGCCATTAAAAGATGATCAAGCAGAGAGAGATCATAGCAAACAAAAGCAACAGAGGGGAATAAGTATGCAATTAAAGGTAACCATTCCAAGCACGCGGGCACATGATGCAAACTCCCAACCTTTAAAGCTGTGGACATCTTAAAGCTGCGGAGACGAAGACGAGGGGGAAAGGAAAAAAAGAAAACAGAGACGGGAAAGTTTTACGGAGAAAAACTGCTTTACTGTACATTGTTTAAACCTTTATTGAATAATGAGGTGTTGGATTATAATGTATGATATAGAGGTCATTAGAAATAGCTGAAAAAAAACAATTGTAGACTAATTACTAATAAATATATGTTATCAATTTGAATCAATCCTCATCTGCACAATTTCCCCATTTAGCACAGTTTTATTTTTGGGCTTTCTTTGCATTTTATTTTTCTATTCAGTGAAAAAAAAAGTCCTTCACATGGCCTTGAAAGCAAATGGGTGAATTTCTGTCTCCGGAAATGCAGCATTCAGTGTGAAAGTGGGCTGCAAATCTAGTCCATCTTGTTTTGCCATTTTTCTATTTCCTCCTCTGTTCATAAAATGTCTCTTAATTCATCAAGATTATTGTCAGGGAGGAAGCTCTACACCTGATAGCGAGAAATGGCAGTTTAAAGAATAAAGCAGATAATGAGGTCACAAAAAGAGTATACAATATACACACAGATTTAAATATTTTCCTGTCTAAGCATGCAATTAAAAGGCAGTTAATCAACTTTTTCTTTAATGAAGAGGCTGTGCGGGTTGCCAAACTGTTACCATGACAACTGGTTCCACTCAGGGTGGCATCATCGCTCCGCCTCTGTTTTTCTCCTTGAAGGAGGTCTGATCATTGCTGGTGGGGACCGGGGGAGGGAGGAGATGTGCAGGATCGCAGACTGAGGGGTTAAAATGGCAGCAGTGTGGAGCAGCAACAGAAAGCAACAAACGGAAGAAGGTACCATGTCGGGGAAGGGAAAGAAAAGAAAGAGGAGGCAGAACTAGGTGCACAAAACTGATAGACCAAATAAAAAAAGAGAAGCAGTTTAATAGAAGCTTTGGAAAGTGCTTTGTAAAAGTAAAATAATCGGGCAGAAAATTCAAGCAATGAACTCATGACAAGCACATCATGAATTGGGGGGGTGGCATGAAGAGGTATGAAAAGAGACTAGTAACAACAGGAGGACTCAGAAGTGCAGACATGACGGGATCCTGTTTATGTAACTGTCTCTCCCTAAGGCAAGAGAGAGAGGAAAAAAAAAGACAGCAACTCAAAAATGTGCATAAACACATTCCCAAAACTAGCAGAGTATTCCCCTTTACTAGATTTAGAGTGTTGTCTGCGGGCTAGCAAGACGGGTAATAGTGGACTGACCTAAATTATCCCAGACTTCAGAAAAAAATAGAAACCTTTAAACACTAGAAAAGTTTTGAACCATAAAACTAGTCTTGAAGTAGGCCTACACATTTTTTGTTATTCACAAGCCTAAAACAGATGTGGAGCTCAAGGGGATTGAGATAGGTCAGAGGTTCGGTCCCTGTCCTTCATGTCAGGATTCCGTTTCAGAGCACAATGTGACACACTAGTAACTACGTATTCACAAAGAATTTCACAGACTGATGAAGATTTAGCTTCACTGTTAATATTGGTAATGAAGTAAGAACTGATCTGCACTCATTTGCATCAAATTTACTTTGTGAAAACAAATTGATAACGTCTACTCTGTGCAGTCTGTAAATTTCAGGAGTAGAGAGCTGTGGATGACAAATTTATATATATTTACTCTCAAAACTTTAGTAATTTGTAATCAACAGGCATGTGTACAACATTACATCAGTGTGCATATTTGTGCTCCTTTCTTACAATCTCTGCCTTCAGAGCCAGCTTAGCTTTGTTTTAAACAAACTGTATGCCAGGAAAAAAGCTTACTACTACACTCTTTTCCATAATTCATAAAAACATACGTTCAAGCTTCTGGGTTTTTTGTCAACATCATAGTCATAGGTATTATTATGTATGTTTGGGGTTCAGACAGAGGTTTGTTTTCAGTGGTGTGACATCTTAAACTACTCATGGGGATTTACAGTGCCGCAAAAAAAAAAAAAAACCTCTCAAGAGCAGGCCATCAAAATCCATGGAAATTGTGCAGAATTCTCCCTGAAAAAATCTGAACAATAAATTATGGTGTTATTTTCTTATTTAATTGGAGAATTCTTAACACAGTTTGTCAATTAAGCATTATTAGCACTTACTTTAAAAAAATATAATCAATCTAAGGAACACAAAAATATGCGTGTCATTGGTTGAGATTAAAAAACAATTTTATTACAATCCCTTTCCTATGAGAGGTCCATTTAGCCAGTTAAACCAAAGCAGTGCATTACGAATCTATACACAGGTGTGAAAAACAGATACTAGAAGTTGTTTCTTTACTCTGTGTGCAAGACAACACACTCTGAAGACTGACATATCACTAATTTCAATGTTGATGTTCAGCACACCAGGGCTTTATAACTTAACTATAAAGTCAGTATACTGCATATTTTTGTGCACAGTAACACAACCCTCAAGAGGTGACTGTTCTCAAATGCTGGACGATATTCAGCTCAGACCTGTAAAGCATGAAGCACAGGCTGATTATTTAAGACTTAACCTAAGAGGGTTCAATCTTTGTGATATGTGAACAGAACAACCTTACTTGAAAGCTGGACAACCTCAATGGCTCAAACCTAGATTTAGGTGGTCCGGTTGGAAATCAACCAGGAAATAATCAAAGAAAAAAAGAATAAAAAGAAAAAAAAGCCTTGCACATTATTCTCTTCACAGAGCTTCACAGTACAGTATATGTGTGCATCGGCAAAAAAACAAATAAGACGCCTAACTCAGGGCTTAGATTGGAAATGTGTAAAATGGAGATAGGAATAGGGAAGTAGAAAAGACAAAAGAGAATGAATTACCGATGAGATTGGAAGGAGAAAAATGGGAATGATAGTGTACAGGTACTGAAGCAAGAACAAATGATGGCGAGAACAATTGAAGTGATATAGAGGGAGAAATGTGGGAGTGTAAGAGGCACTAGGGAAAAAATCATGAGGCTAACACAGAAGGAACAAAAAGCAAATCAGTTTAGAAATAGAACTGATTGCTCAACCAAAGACAGCCTATGTGAAGGTAATAAAGAAAACTGATGAGGCATTGGCAGCCACACCTATACAGCAAGACTTTATTTTGACAGAGAACCGCTCCAGTTCTCATTTGCACACAGATTCTGCAAAGAACCAAATGCTCTGTAGCAGACAATTTTTTTAAACCACAGAGGCAGTTTCACCTGCTGTCAGGTAGGCAGTTAAAGTTTTGGAGAGCCCTACTTTCACCAATTACGTCGTAAAGTGTATAAATAACTAAAAAAAGACAAGCTTTGCCAAAAAGAACATTTGGGGCTTACCATCTTTTTTTTTCTGGTTTCTGCTTACATCAATTTACACATTAGGACACTTGAGTCATGTTCACACCTGCACAAAAGAGGAATAAAGGTCACCGGCTGCTGCGTAGCATTGCCAGTCTGAAATTCTTCTGGAATAAGTTTTACCTGTTGTGGTTCAGGTGCTGGGCCATGGAGACCAGCTCTATGTTTAGATATCTTACGATGAGCCATTCAACTCCAAAAACATGACACAATCTGTTGAGTGTGGCAGTGGTGGAAACTCCATACTCCAGGGAATTTTAGTTGCCATCAGAGTGTACAATCCTCTAATTATGTACTTTTACAGCATGTAGGCTAATTTCAAAGTGACCTCACCGCGATGGACAATACATGATTTGTACTCAACTTAGTTTTTGTAACAATACGCCCTTAATGTTGAGATTCCAAAACCCTTTCATCAGTTTTAAAGGTGTTAAATTAAAAAATAAATGTGACAAAAAGGGCCATAGGGCACACGTAAAGAAACTAATTGACTTCCAGCTACTAGTGCTAAAGCTCATCAACAGGAAGGTTTTAGAAATCATCCAAGGAAACATTTAAATGGTGCCCTTGAGATAAATATTTAGCATTTCATTCGATAGAGAGAAGAGATGGAAGCAGAGGCAGAAAGGGAAAAAAGGTAGGGCATTTAGCTGTCAAATGACAACTCAGGGCCCTAAAAATGTCAGTGTGTGTAAATGACTAGAACTCGCTTGTCTTATTTTTAGAGCAACTGTAAATAGCCTTTTGTCGTTTTTGTCTTCACTGATTAAATAAGGACGATTAGACAGGACAAGTGAACCTGGGCAAAAATTGTGAAAGACTATACATTGCCACAGAATATGCTGGAAGACAAAAAAATGAAATGCCAATCAACTGCAGAGAAAAATGTCATCCTTGCCTTCACCAGCTGTAGACTTTCATATGAATGGCACGGACAAAACATGATAGAAATGGTCTCTTTGTTCAAATTGCTGCAAGGATAGGGAAATGTCAGTCTCACAGATCACACCTCTTTATCTCATGAAAGCACCACTGTACACAGGATTTAAATGGATGAACAGTCATAATTCAAAAAAGCACATGTTTAAAAAGCTAAGCCAAAGTCTGCATTTTTCATGGGTGTATAGTGTATAGGTAAATAAATTAATAGAAAAATGTAAAAACATGTGACACCAATTATGAAAACATCCAAAATATGATTCAAGCTCAAGATAACCTTTGCAGAAACTGACCAGTAACACTTACATTTCATTTGAAATTCAAGGCTTATTGCTAATTGAATTGAATATACTTTATTGATCTCCAGGGAGAAATTGACTTTTTGAATATTACACTCCCTACTCCTACCAGTAATAGGAAGTTTCCAGCTACAACCAGTCTCTGGCAAACCCAGAGGAAAGGTGTCTCCTTAGAATCCCTGGTGCAACTAATCAGAAAAAAGGAGATCAAATAATTTAGCTCTAGTCAGTGCATGTCCTTCACACTCACTTTAAGCAGAGATGGAGGATAAACCAAGGCAAAGAAAATATAAAGACGGAAAAACCTGATAAATAGAAGGAATGATGGATGCAAGGGGTTTTCTGCTGCAGCTGATGGAGCAACAGAGCATGCATTAATCTGCCATAATCCAACATACTGTCATATCACATTACATTCTCTACCAGCATCTCACCTCCTCTCACTCGAGTCCCCTCTCATCTCATGGCCACAGACCTTCATCCTGGCAAAGTTAAGGGGTAGGAGGGGGAGGGAGACACTGCCTGAGACATTTCTACACTGATGAACCGCAGGCAGCCGCAAACCTGCCTGCAAGGAGCTCTGCTAAGAGCTCACAAGAAATCATGTGTGTGCCTGGGGATGGGGGGAAAGAACGGGGCCAAGGACACAGTACAGGAAAATTTATATAAACAAATGCAAAGGGTAATATACATGAGGATTAAGATGCGTACAAGGGCAAAATAAAGATAATGCACTAATATAAATTAAACAAAAGCACATGGGGGCCGAGAGGGCAATGAGAAGGCTACTTCAGCAATAAAGCTGCACCTGCGCAGAACCAGCGTGGACACACTTAACTAAAAGGCCTACTTCCTGTTTATATGCTTCATCAAACAGAATATTTCATCTGAAAGTGTGCGTGTCCTCAAGACCCGACTGATGTCCTTGTGACGGGATGCATTTTCCACATGACATTTTCTAAGTCAGCATGTAATCCTGCAACTCATGTAAATGTTTTATTCAGCATGCAGAAGGTGAAACTGCTATGGGAAAACAGAGTGTTTTAGTTTCTTACTCATGAAAAAATTAATACATAGTTTGTGCCCTTGACTTTGCAGGTGACTGCCATGTGCACAGCTCCACAGCTTGTTCTGTCTGGTGGAGAATAAATCGGATAGAGGCACTGGACGCTTGTGCGCAGATCCACGAGCAGAGCTGATAGACTGCTGAATTTGCAGCTTGGAATTCGGGGAAAAGAAGACGAAGACCCAGCGAGGAAGAACTGGGAGCTGGGGTGGAAATAGCACACACATCACTAGGTCTACTGATCTCTTTCTGCATCTTTCCATCTCTCTGCCTCAGGGCAAAGAGGGTCCAGCTTGCCAACTAAATTGGAGGGGTGGTGTCCCCGGAGAGAGTGTGCATGTGGATCTGCGTGTGTACCGCCTGTCTGCACAGGCTCAAAGTGTGTTTGAGTAAGCAGAAAAGAGACAGTGAGAGTATGGTGTGTGTGTGCACGTGTTGCGCCTCCCTCCATCTGCAACCAAGTTTGCGTGTGCGCAGATGTGTACACAGAACGCCGAAGATCAGATTATGTAATCTTTTAGCCATTGGAGAAAGTCTCTGTCAGCTCTTTGCTTTTGTGCAGTTGGTGGTTCATTTTGTGCACACAAGCGCTAAGAAGAAAATATGACGGCAGGAGTAAACAGACATCCAGAAAGGCACACAAATCATGTCTTGGGAAGCTGCAAGGAAATTGCAAACAGTCGCCTCAAAATACATGTATGCATTATGAGCAAAGCCTGGAAATTAGCGGGATTTAAAAGCCTTCAGTCCTCTGCATTTACTGCAGAGATGCAGGGTCTCGTAAGGGTCACCGCTTCCATTGAGAGCACCCGGAGGGCACTGATGTCCCTTCACAGTGATCCTGCTGTCCTTTCGCACTACCCGACAGACTCTGAAGCCCTCATCTTGATTATGTATTGACACACTGGTTGTAAAGCAAAGTGTTCTCTCACTCAATGTGTTGATGATTTCCGGCATGACGCTTGAGACTTTCGCCACTGATCTGAAAGATGACGGGGTGCCATGGAGCTATACTGTGCTGCTCAGTAATTCTCATTGTGACTCAAGTGAATTCAGCTATATTTTACCATCATAGTATTAATTCATGTATATTCATATTTTTACATTAATGTAAACTACTTGTGCTACAGTAGAATCACACTTCAGTGTCACTTTAAACTCAAAACCCATCCAGCATACTCTTTCAACTGTTATTTCAACAGCATTCCATTTATTAGCTGGAGTTATTTAACATCAATGTAAGAATTCATCTGGATTTTTTTTCTCAATGCAGCATACAACTTTAAAAACTAAAGAGGAGGTGATTAGGGTAGAGAAATATGAAGATGGCTGTGCCATCTGTGTCGTTAAAAATGACCCCACTGTGATCCTGCTGAAAGCAAAATGTAGAAAGAAGCCAAGGCTTTGGAGGGTGGTTACTTTGAGACCGCTATGCTGGGAATTTTAAAATTATTTTACTTTCAATTAATTTTCTAACTTTTCAAACACATCTGTGCATTTAGTGTCAGAGCAGAAAACATTTTTCTGAATATTGAGCATGAATATATCAAATTAAAAAAATCTCTACAGACGCCCATTTAGCATAGAAAATGTTTTATTTGAACCTGGCATTTACTAGGACAACAACATGTCTAAGTGCTCAGTGTTGTGACATAAGTAACTTCTCAGCAGCTTTAAGTACCTGCATTATTCATGGTTTTCACAGTGAACCATTCGTTATTCTAAAAGTGTCATTCTCATTTCTCGAGGATCTTTACTGGAGGAAAACTGCAGATGCTTCTAAAATGAAAATATAAAATGAAAGCTAATACTGGCTCAACTACAAATGTATTCAGTTCTGATGAGGGAGCTTGATGTACTATAAAAGCCACAAAGTACCCCCCCCCCCATACACTAACTGTCTCACAACAGACTCCACAGAAATTGCTCCAAAAGCAATTGAGGAAATGCAAACAAGCTCTGGATGGTCATGACCCAGAGAATATAACCAAAGCTGGAGAGACATATTACCCAATAGAAAGGGAAGTTTTTTTTTTTTTAGTATTGCATTTTTCCATTTCAGGCAACTGGGAAATATGTCACCAGCAGAAGCCAAAAAGTCAGAGGGGCAAAACACAATTTCAGAAAAATACAAATCCATTTGTTCAATTTTTAGGTGTCGTGAGAAAAATCATTTTAAAAAATGTGTCTTTACAAGAGAAAACTGATTAGAATTAATTCAATTCCATCTGCAACAATATCATTATGAGGTAATTACATGACAGCAGAAGTTGAAGTTCATTAGGGTATTCAAATTGCATCCATGATAAACAGCTTTGTCTTTCTGCCAGTCTTTTGTACTCTTAAATTGAATTTAATGGTGGAAACAGTGGAAGAAGTAGAAATAGAAATAAGAAAAAAAACAGAAAATAGATAACCGATTACAAAGGCCCAAAGTGATCTGTGAGAGAAAAAACTAAAACAAAAAAAAGGCACTAAAGGGAAGGACCTGAATTTAATAAACAATTGGTGGAATCAGACACAAAATTGACTATTTCACTTAAAGCCTTCATAGGTGAGCTACTATAATAGTAATCCCCTGCATTTTTCATGACACTGTCTGGTGACTGCCACGGGGTATTTCAATATGAGAGGGACACGAAAGCTGAAAGGGATAAAGATTGCTTTCCTGAAACCATTTCAATGGCTCTGGGGATTTTAGGGCACTGAGCATGAAAATAACAGAAAAAAGGACTCATCTGTGGAAATCATACAAGGCTGATGGTATGTAATGTTATGTTTACCATTTGAATCAGCAAGCCCCAGAACTACCAGAAAATTGACACTTGATTGCACAAATCACACATTTTGTATAGAGTATGTGGGTTTAAACTCGTTCCAGGTTAAACAAGAAATAACAGGAAACTTTCATCCCAACGTACAGTACACTAGACCTACCCCTTACCGTAGGTAGCCCTGTCCTGAAATCTGTCAACTGTCAGTTGACTATGTACAGCATGAACGCAAACACAGACCAAACAGTTTTGCTCAAAACTATTGAAATTCAGATTTAAATGTGGTTTAGCATACTTCTACGTAGGCCGTTTGAAAATGTGACAGTAAAGTCAGCTATACTTGCAACTCTACGAGCCATCGGGAAGTAGAAGGAAAGAAGATGTACTTCAATCAAGCTCCACCAAGGACACGTCGCCAATCTCAATGTCAGATAGATGCTGCTTCCAGTACTTTGACAAGTGCCAGTCAGGGACGGGTAAAGCATAAGGAACAGCTGCAGAACCTGGGTTTGCATCTCACAGACTTTTCTCCCTGTTAAAGAAGAAGAAAAAAAATACAACTGCCCCAGGTAGTTGACGTATTCCTCGCCCTGTCCAGGACAGAAATGTCCAACATGATCCAAAAGCTGTCACATCTGCTGAAGGTTATGAGGACATGCCAGGGATTCAATGATTAGTAGGAGGAGGACGGGAGAAAGGGGAGCACGTGATGAGGCAGAGCGTTCACATGTAAGAACCTTGAAAAAATTCAAAGACGGCAATCTGTGAAGCAGGGTGAGCGAAAGGGGTGGCCAGTGATGAAAGAAGGAGAATCCTGTGACATGACATATCTTTAACATGGGTTGTCACATCCTCTCTTGCTCTCTTTTTTCCCCTCCCTCTCTTTTCCCCATCTTCCACTCTGAGGCCCATCAGAGGATGTTAATCTCCTACAAGGTTGGGTAATTACAGCAAAAACCTTGCTCCACAGAAAGCACACTTTGGCTAATATTGAGAGCAAACCATTCATTGAGCTCTAAATAATTAGGGCGCTCACATGATTGCGCTTATTTTCTTCTTTAATTCAAAGCCACTACGTTGCTTTTATCGCGCAGATGTACATCCACCACAATCAAAGAACAATTCAAGCTCCAATGTTGAACCACAAACGTCTTGGAGAATCAAATGGGTTCCTCTCGTGCCCCCCACCTTTTAATTTAAGTGTTTCATTTTCTGCAAAATCCAAAGTCCCCGATGAGTATGGATATTGACAATCCAACTCTCTCACCTGCTCATTTTCACAGGCACTCAAATAAAAGTTACAGCCAACATCTCCCTAAAGCCTCTGCTCAAAACACAGCGAGCCAAACCTTCACTGCAGCCTTGTCAAATAATTCTCCTTGCTGCAGCAGGGGGATACCACAACATCATATGAACAGCTGCAGCAGCTTTAGTCCAAAGATATGTCGGGAAGATTTTTTTTTTCATTTTTTTTTTTTTCAAATATAAATAAAAAGTTTTAATAGGGTAGGAATGCTGCTAATATGACATATTCAGTATACTGCAGAAAATTCGCAATGGAAGCACTGCAGAAACATTTTAGACATGCTTATGTAGCTTAATTAAATATGGATTAAAAGGGAAACTAAAATAAAGGCCAATATCTGCAGCCAAGTTCTCCTGTATGTCGGGAGTTTAATTTGATGTGAGGACTGCTCCAGACATTATTCCAAGAGGTGCTGATATGCAAGATCCAAACATGCTGAGCTCTGGATAAGGCTCTTCTTTCAAACCCTTTGGGATGCTTCAATTAGAGCACAATCACTTTGTCCCATTGGTCTCATTGTAGTAAGATCTCATATTCACTTAAGTCACTCGAACTAAGCAGTTTTAGTTCAGAATCCTGCTGCAGTAAGCCTCAATCCCCCTTGTTGTCTTCGGTCCCTGATGGACCACCAACGCAGAGTTTTCCTTAATCAGTGTGTATGTGCGTTTTCACACATCCCTACTTTACTTTATTACGACAACCTTGTTTTCTAGTAGATGCCTGACACAGCAGATGCCTTTCATATCTACAGCCGTAGGGACAATAAAGAGGGCAACGAGAAAAGAGGAAGAGAGATGGAAAAGATGTAATCTGCCCTGTCGAGCCTCAGCCTACACACAGACAAAGACAAGCCACAACTTCAAAAGAGGAGGACAAAACTGCAAAGCTCTCAGCTTTTCTCAGGGTGGTCTCTATGGGTTAATTACGGCTCCAATTCCCACCTCATCTGCCTTCAATTTGCATAGTATGCATTCACACTCACATAGAAGTGAGTGGCCTGTGCTCCACTAACACAACATACTCTACACTACACAGACAAACAAACAAGGCTGTGGCCAATCTGTCCACTGGTGCCTATGGCAAGCTAACATCAAACATAATCACCATCTGTCCAGTCAATTCAGGTCTGATTTCGTTGTTTTTCCTCACGGCTCTGTCTCCATCGTAGCTTAAGTCAAAACCTCGTGGTAAAAGTCACTTTGCCTCCTGAAACCTGTAGTGCAGTTGTTAAAGGTGCCAGGAATCTGCTTTTCGGTTGTAGTTCGATTGAATGTGGCGGGAAACGTGTGCTCACTTGGCTGGTAAGTAGTTTTTTTGTTTTCATTATAGCCAACAGTTCACCAATGCACTTCTAAATGTATGCAGCTCCCTCAATGTTTTGAGGGGAAAAAGAAAGAGAAGTATCAAATGAAGAGTAATTGTAAGAAAAAAGAGGAGAGCCAGGATCAAACAAACCTTAACCACAGACATGACAGATTATAAAGAGGAAGAAAAGAGCACAGCGCCTTCTTAGCCACAGCAATACATCACATTTATTTGGAGAAGGGGCATTTCTGTGTCTTCCAAGGACTCAAATAAGTAGAAGTGAGTGGGAGAGAGAGAATGAGTAAGCCAGTGAAAGAACTAAGTTCGGGAGATGGAGAGAAAGAGGACAACAATGACAGCTGGCTGGGCACTTTGTGCATCTGCCAGGGGTGACTCGTGGTACCATCATGAAAATGCAAGGCAAGATCAGGAACACTGTGCGAGGGGCCTCCATCCATCAAAGAACTCCCATTGAGGTGGGACAGCTTCAATGATAACAGCAAACGTGGCAGTTTGCAAGCCCAAATGGAGCCTTTTCTCAATATTGAACATTTCTTCCTGTATACTGTGACTGCATGTTAAAATATCACAGTCACATTTCATCTCCTAACACGATGACCTAGTACTCGAAACACCTTTTCTCTTATTATTCATGATCTTATTTTCCTTCTGATAGCACCTTTACCTCTACTATAGAGCTTCAAATATGAATATATGGTGCAGGTGGGGGGCGACCTTGCAAAACTAATGGCCTTTGCATCATCAGCTAACTAAAATGTATCCAACCCTAATCACATACCTAAGACACTTAAGATTAGAGATATAACGGCAAACTAAATAAAAATTGATTTGGTCCACCACTTTCTTTCAAGAAACTTCTGGAGAAAGACAGACAAACAGGTATGCAGGATGATATCTTAGGCTTACAGAACACCAAAACACCACTGAAACCGACGTTATCCATGTAGAGCCTGAATGGAATTTACTGTGGTATCAAAATGAGGGATGCTCACAAACTGAAAGCTTCATGAGAGCACTTTGTCACTTGTGAGTCTGGTTCTCAGAGACTCTTTTATAGTGCGTAGACCTACCTTCTCTTTCCTCTGCCGGCATCCCTCCTCCACTGACACCAGGGCTTTGTAGTAGGCGCTGCGCTCTGCTGTGAAGTGGACCTTGGACAGCGCGTTCTCTACCAGCGCAACAGACAGATTCACACCCTCGATGTGCAGCCAGCCAATGAAGTTCCCTGCTTTGTCCATGCTCTCCACTTCAACCTCCACCTGGAGCACACATGGCAAGAAAAGGGAGCAAGAAAGGTAAAAGGGTTCAGTTAGTGTTCTGTTACAAGATTAACTTTAGAAATTCATTTAAACAAATAAAAAAAGTCGAAAACACTGAGGAGAAAACACTCTTATTAAATAGACATGAACTGAGACCAGCAGCTGTGTCATTGATTTTGTTGCACACACACAGATCAGGCTTCATTCCTCCGTTGTGTTGTGTGTCTCCTAATAAGTGGTCTGGATCATCATGGCATTCCCCTTCTCCCAATAAAAATAGTAACCCTGTGATGCCCTCTTGCCTGCAGAGGACAGAGCCCTTCTCATTCTCACTTAAGTACAGTCACCTTTTAATCATGAAATCTACTCACACAAACTTGAGGCATCACAAAGGCTGCACAAACAACCAGGGTGGGTAGTTGCTTGAAAATTGTGCTGCATGTGCGATTAAGCTTCAATTAAGTCAGTAAACATCTTCATCAAGCTTTTTTTCCCTTAATGTTAATCATTTTTAGTTAGTGACAGCCAAGTTTCCACCCATAAGTAAACAAATGAGGTCACAGAAAGCGCTAACCTTGCTGAAAAAGTAAGATCTTACAGCATTACTCAGGACAGAGGATAGGTAAATTCTGCCTATTCAAGCTAATTATCTATTCATTACATTTTGTTTCATAAGTGATGGACGATCAGGGAAGATTTTTTTTTTGCTACTCCAAAGGCTCAAGTCAGCGAGAAAGTGAGAGGGCAGGTGTGCTTTAGAGATAGGGAAAAGTCAAGTGATTAAGGCTTGGATTGCTTAGCCCTTTAGTCCAAAGGGAAATCTGAAGGGAATTGAGGTTGTAAACTGCATTCATCTGAAGCAAAAACCCTTTATTACATTATGTGCTCGGCTTAAACACAAATTCACAACCTATGTATAGAGGAAATACAGTTAAATGAAACCAGTTTCATGCATAAGGAACGTTAATAATATGGCCTTAAGACACATCGAATTTTTCTGTTCAGACATCACTTATTAGACCATCTTTCAGTGGAAAACAATGCTCAGTTAAAAATCTTTCAAAAAAATCTTTAAAAATCTTTTCTTTTCTTTTTTTTTTTAGTTTATTAGAAAATTTCATATATAAATACTGAGTTCAAAACCTTGCTAAGAGAAAACAGTTTATTACATTTTAATACACTCCTGGCAGAGGAAAGTGATTGGAAACAGCTTTGGAATAGAACTACATCGCTGTGGTTGTTTATGAAGTGCAGCACCAGAACAAGTTGTGAAGGCTGTTAACTTCGTGTAATTACTGCAAACATAAGGAGTTCTTATCTTTATCTATGTCACTGAAAACTAATGACTAAATTAGTAACATCCAAAGGTTTGAATGTTCCATGTAAGCCTCAGTTAAAAATAAAACCGAAAAACTGCCCTTCAAGACTTGTAAGACAAGGGTCCAATCAGAACCAAGCTGTAGATTTCTCTGAAGCAAGTTGCAGAGGTGAGGAGCACAGTCCTCAATTGTTTTTCCTCCCACACACGGAAAGCCTGCAGTTATTCATATTCTTTAGAATTTAGATTGAATATTTCCAGACCTCTTTATTAATCACACAAGTGCCAACTTGACTTAAGACTAACCTCACTTTCCTGCAGTCTGGAGATATATGAACGGCGCTCTTCTTTGGGTGTAAGCAAAAATTCAAAATACTCTATGTCAGCCCTTGACATTCAAGAAAGGAAATATAAGCAGTGTTTACACATAAAAATCTCTGTTACATACTTTGAGTGTCTTCTGTATATTTAAATTGATCAGTTATATCCAACAAAATAATAAAAGGTACTGTTGGAGTTATACCGTACAAAAATACACAGTTTCCTTTTGCCTCACTTATGACAACTGAAGTCATGACTTCTGGCCTCTTGCCCCCACAGCAACCTCGTGAAGCATCACAACGTGATGTGGAAATGTAACTGTTAAACTTTAACTCTTAAGCAGAAAGAGGGTAACTGTCAAAAACACTAAGAACTGCGAGAAACAACTTTTCTGTTAGAAGCTAACAATAATAGCAGTAAATACATGAACAGGGTCAAATTTGTATGTGGCTACATCACTTATTGTAGAATCAACTAAACTTTGACAGTGATTCAGTCAAATCTATTTCTCACTCATGAGACAACAACAGTCAAACCATTAATGAATGGAGATTTTTAGACTCCGTCTTAAGTTCAAAATGTTACAGTGAATTGTGAACCCTCTGGAGACCAAGACTTTGAAAGCAGCTTTAAATAAAAAGAAAGTGGCATTTAGGCAGGCGGTGAGAGAGATGAAAGAGGCTAATATAAAGGTCAAATGTGAAATTAAAATGGACAAATTCATTTATTAAGAGAGAGCAAAGGCCCACATTTCCACTGTCAGAATAATCTGTCTGGAGAGGCTGTAAGTCCATGGCAGCCATGAAGAGGACTGCTGATTTCTGCACATAATACGCCACTTGACACTGAGGATCAGAACACAAAAAAGACTGTTCACAGCTCATTACTCTACTGAACAATGGTTGCCAACAATATGACTCTGTATGCTATTTTTATGCTTTAAAAAAAAACAAAAAAAAACTGTTTTGCGCTTTTGACCCAAAACATCTTTGACTTTTTCTATCCATTCTCCTTTTCTTGCTTGCAGAAGTATAGTTGCAGTTTTAAAACTAGTTTAGATCCATTTTGCCTGGGCCCGTTACAGGAATGTAGCATTTGTGACATCTGCTAGATAAATCATTCTGCAGTGAAATCAATTAATCTATCATGAAAGTTTCCAAAATAACTGCAACCCGTACAGCACATCTCCAAAACTATTCCATCATTCCTTCTTTGCATGAAGAAACAGCTCCAAAGTTTCACAAAATTTCAGTCCCTCCTCCCTTCAAAGTAAATATGCTGGTAACAGTGTAGAGAGGACAGGGAAGGTGGAGAGGAAGCTGCTTCGAGTAGAGCCCAGATGGTTCCCAGTGGAGGCCTCCTTCGAGCCAAGATGGCTCCCGCCGGAACACAAATGAGCTTTGGTAATCTCATAAATGCTGGGATTGAGTCGACACAGTGGACGGATAAGGAGAAAAGGCAAAATGCACATGAAAGGTACGGACATGTGCGTGCAAGCACATAGACATGCCCGGTTTATCACCAGCACAAAAACAACCATTTGAACCATTGAAGTGAAACCCGGCCCAGGGGCACGATTTAAAACTGCAGCAGATTTAATTCACTTAGCTTTTCGAGACAACACAAAATAAAGGGAGGCTGCTGTAGGTGACACATCATGTCGAAGCCAAACTGTGCACTAAAAGAAAATGGTGGGGCACTGCAGACTGGACATCTATAAATAAAAATTGGCAAGCGACGATTTTTCTTTTATAACGTCATCCTCTCTAAACAAATTTTGCATAGGTGGAAAAATGAAGTGGGTATATAAGCAAAGGTTAGAGAGAATGTGCAGCCTTTTATGGTTCAAAGCCAGCTCAGAACTGACAATGTCAAACTGGAAAGACAGAAGCTTGACTTGAGCAGTGCTTCACGCATACATTAGTATGCATCATCTCATCAGGAGGAGAGAGCTGGCTGTATATATAATGCAAGGCACATAGGAGATTAATCTGTCAGTCAGAGCTTTCAATCATCTTGAGCAAAGGCTCTGCCATAATTTACATCTTCAGTTTTAGTGCATGTTACAATTACTGAGATCATGGTTATTGCTATAAAGATGGAAGTTCACATGAGTAAAATTACCAGTTTGAGTCATAAAAGTTTAAAGGGTTCGATGGGTACGGCAGAGAAATATTAGTCTTAACTGCCTCTGCGTGTGTGTATGTGTGTGTGAGACTGACAGTTGGGAAAAAGTCTTTGTGTACCAGCTTGACAAAGTGGGCACTATAATGTGCAGATGCAAGCAGTGAACACCAGAAAACAAACCGGCAGGTGCAGACGTTTGGGAATGTCTTCATTCATTCTCATTAAGCATCAGGAAGGCAGCTCCTTTTGCCGCGACTGTTCTTTGGCACTTGGGGAAGTGATGTGCTGTAACTCTTTGAGAACTGTTTGGTTGTTGTTGTTTTTTGGGGGGTCCCCCCACATGTACTCTGTTTATAAAAAAAATAAAAAAAAAAAAAGAGCCCCTCCAGCAAAATAAGCTATCTGTCAAGTGGGCCTTTTTGAAGATTGAGGGAGTGATGTGGAGAAAGAATAGTTTGTTTGTCTGTGTGTGTCCCTTTCTGTGTCCGCTGGAGCAAAAAGAACAAACATCCTCATGGCAACCAGCTATCCTAAGCCCCTGATTGAGGTGCAAAGTGTGAAGCAATCAGATTATCTGTAGATTTAAATCATGTTCCAAACCCTCATTATTTACTCAGAAATCAATAGCTCCGAGGACGTCAGTGTCGGTGTGCCACAGGAGAAGCACAGGTCTTTTTTAAAATTTTATTCATGTGTGGATTTCAGTCAATTGAAACCAAGGTCCAGTTTGTGTGGAACTTACCGACTGACCCTACAAAAATGTAACCATATCACTTTATCACAGTACACTAACAGTTGTATGATCCACTGATAACCTCAGAAAAGATCAAGAACTACAAGCTTCTAACATTCCGTGGTCCCCTTCATATAGCTTCGAAGTGACTCACACCCAGGATGAGAGGGGAAAACATAGCTAAATGTGTTAGTATGTTACTGTGGTCGTATCGAAAAAGGGATAGGCCAGGCGCTTCCAGGGCAAATCTATAAATATAGATCACCTCTAAAATAAAATAAAAAAAGGAAAAAGGAGAGAGTGTGGAAGGAATAAATTATGGAATTAAACCTGCATTGATCAGTTAATGGTATAGATCAGACAGGGATGTAAATAGCGTGTTAATGGGGCCTGTAATTAAAGAAAAAAAAGGGTCTTTACATGGAAAGAGCGGCTGCAGCCAATGTCAAAGAGAAGCAACTGCTTAAACCAGGGATTGATCTGTTTTTTTTGTTTCTATGCAAAAAAAAAACAGTTCTAGTAAAGGTGACGGGAAAATATTAAGCTTCTCAATTTAACAGCGAGTGACAGTCCGACTGTAACAATATATTGATAATATTTCTTAATCCCCAACAACAAAAACTGTCAGCTCATTTCGAGCTAAACTGCAGGGTCAGAAAATAATGCATTTATCTTTATGCACATTCTAAAAAATCAGTATTAAACAATAAATGGAATTACGTAAAACTGGAATGGTTGCACTTAACTGAAAACTTTACTGTTACAGGGCAACTAATAAGAGGAAATGTTAAAAGAGGAAAGCATAATTCCATTTAGAGTAATGAAAGGCGAGGATTGGAATCTTCTTGGCAGCATGGAGCTGCTCAGAGTGCCCACTACAGAGCTCAGCTGTTTTTCAATCAGGTTGTTTAAATAATTTGGAAGCAGAGGGCAGCTTACGGTGTCCTCCAGTGCAGTAGATCTGGCTCTTACCCTGACGCACGGCTAGTTTCTGGTCCAACAAGTCTAATTTGAACATGGCACACAAAACATCAGTACTGTGGACAAGACAGTTAAAACCTTGTTTAGGTTCTGCTAAATGCTTGCAGCCTTACTCGTGATGAGCATGTCAGGGGCAATGTGGGTTTCTGTGTCATGCCCAAGGGCATATTGGCATGTGGAGAAGTTGTCATTCTGACAACCTTCCCGTAGGAGGACAATGTCTCTGTCTGCAGAGTCGCGCTGCCTCATAATGCCTAACATTTGTTTTATTCCACCCTTTTTGCAACCAATTTCAACAAAGACTGCTGTGGGGGCAACAAGGGGCACACTGGATAGGAATAGGTTTGTGTGCATCTGCCCATGTGCAGACTCTCAGAGTGATCAATGTGACTCAGGGGGTCCCATACATCACTGTCAGTGGCAGGCTGCTGTCTGTCGGGGACGGGGCTGGGAAAAGTCAAACAGCGTCTCAAATGGCAAGGGCCATTAACGGTCAGGAAAGCAAGCATGACTCCCACCATTAAACCTGCCCGATGCCCATTAATGAGTTTTTCTTTCATCAATAGATAATTGATGTTTGCTTGGCATCGCTATTCTGGCTAAACAGGTGAGCAGTTGGTGGCAAATGATAACGGTGAGATTCAGAACAGGTAGGAACGATCCGCTGTAACCTACCAAAGGCAGAAATGAAGGTGTCAAATTCTAAATGGCAGGTTGTTTAATCTCCAACCAAGCCAATTGCAACTGCCAGGAACAGTATTTGAGTTGAATATTGTGAGGTTTTTTTCAGCTGTTCTAAGGCCTTTATTGTGAAGAAAGAGAGAGTTGAAGTCCAGAGTGGGTCAGTCAGGGCAGACTGCCGGACTAAAGTAATACATAATTAAGAATTCCTGCTAAGGAATTTCATCTGCACTTGGTTTTTTAAGCAAGGCACTTTCAGGAAAAAAAAAATCCCCCTAACTAGTGGTGGATAAACCACTAGAAAGTTGATGTAAGTATGCGCTTTGGCTTCGGGACCGTAACAACATGCCAGATGATGGGTTTCCAGTGGCTCAAGTGGAAGAGTGGAGCCATCTCTCCACCAGGCCAACCTGGACTTCCATGTGTTCCAGAGAGTAAAACACCAACCCCAAACTGCTTCACTGACATATTCATTGGTGAGTGATGTGAAGAAAATCAGTCAATGATATATAAAGAGTACATATAAAATATATATATTTAAAAATACCATATGAACAAGAAGAAGAATGTAAACGATTGCTATCAAGCCCAGTCAAGTGAAATGGCTCCATTTGTGCATCCATACAACTATAGTGAAAATGACCTGAATACTTTAAGAGAAAAGCTTGTTGTTCTGCTGCACTCAAGTGTTCTTACCCACTGAAACAAGAACACATAAAAGAGGATGTTCTGAACACAACAAATGAATTCTGGTTGGTGCCTACAGACCTTTGTGATGCTCACTGACATTTGTTATCCTGCTCAAAGTCGCTGCAGTACATATGTAACAATTAGAGCTATGACGCTACAGTGTTTGACCAGTCCCAACAAAGTGAAAAGGTCAGTGACACCGAGTACTGCAAGACCTCTAAGAATGTAATGGTTGCCCGACAAGATCCCGTCTCTCTCTCTCTGGCCCGCAGTAGTGAATCAATAATGTTGTCTGGATGGTTGATCCTAAAACCAATACACTGCCCCTTTTTAAGAGTTCCCACTCACGAGCATCATCTGGTTTCCACTAGCACTTCTCCTCAATATCTTAACAGTGTTTATTGTATGACGAAAGATGAAAGAGAAAGGTTGCATCATATTACATATGTATGTATTAAAAACCAAGTCTTTCCAAGCCAGGTTGAAGGAAAAATAAAGAAACACCTCGATCAGAAAACCCAATTATGCTACACTTGTAGTTAAATTCTTCCATAGATCCTTTGTAATACAAATGAAAAAAAGGCCAAGGTCTTAGACGGCCCGACGTCGCTAAGAAAGAACAAGGCACTGCAGCAGCCTCAACAGACTGGTTATTGAAATCAATAATGGCAATAACTACAATCCGTCTCATTTTTTAGAGAGGGGTGACATGGCATTCCAGTCAATGAATATTGAGCTACATTTGTAATTTTAGTAATATAATATTCTTTTTAACTGGGTGGTGAATTAACTCAGGTGGGAAACAACAAATTGAACTGAGCTTATTGAGCGGCTGTTCAAAACATGTCACACAGCAATATGAAAATGATCAAAGACTATTTTCATTTTGACTACAAACTCAGACTGCCACCCTATAACCTACCAGCATTATAAAAGGTTGTAAACAGCTATACTGGAAACAGTTGAATGAGCAACGTGATTTGGTTCTATCGGCATTTTTCACTTAATTTCCATTGTTTCAGGTTAAGACGTTCTGCTTCATCTAGGCCCCAGGGTGCTGAAAATCCCATGAGGAGAAGTAAGAGTCCAAATCTTCAAATCGCTGCCTAAAGCAGTGAAAGCTTGGTGGGAAAAGTCAAGCCACATTGAGCACATCAAGGGGTGGTCAAAATGATTGGGCATTAGGCTACATTGCCTGGCAAAATGAAAGCACTGCTTCCCAACAGATCCATTTACACCTTGGAGTGCAAAACCAATGAAGTTTGGTCATTATTTTGCTATCAATGAGCAGCACAGCAACAAAAGCAAAAGGCAAGTGGAATTGGCAAAGGCATCCTATTGCAACCAATTCTCAGTGCTGATTTAATGGGAGATCCCTTATTCCCTGAATATAGGTGGCCGCTATTTAAACTTGAGATATGGTTATTTGGCTCACTCAGCCAGTATAATGTAATACACATGAATGATTTGTCATACAAGTCATAAAACAATCATGTCTTGCCTGAATGTGTGAACATTTTAAATTGAATGTTACCAAAAATAAATAAATAAAAGGGTCTTTTTGCCTTAAGAAAATCCTAGATGTGGAAATATTTAATTAAACAGAACTTGAGGCTGCAAGTGGAATGTTGTGGTTGCCTCGTTAGAGTTGTTTCATTATAAAATTCTTTGCAGTACAACTTGGTCGGTCTGTTTAATTCATTTTCATTATACAGATGAGCCTTGCTGTGGATCAGCTGTTTATCCTGACAGCACATGTGGGGCCCTGGTAACAGACTTTTTAGTGTGTCTGTGTTTATTACATTAAGTTGATTTGGCTTTAATTCCAATAGCTGCCAAGTGAGTACTATTTGCTCTGAAAGACACACTGAAAGACTCGGAATAGCTGCTGTAAGATATAAGGTAATATAAGGTAATATATGAACTTTAATGCTTTCGAGGAGCATTTACTTGTTCATATCTTTCATCACTAACTATACACAATTTTCCCCACTTCTGCCAAGAATCGCTTTCCAAGCTATTAAGTCAACCTTAAAGTTCCAAAGGTCCAAATGTAAGGGACATGAAACAATTGCCGAAAACCAATTAAAATTTGCTTCTATAATGTCAAACAAATCAGATTTAGACTGACATCAAGTCCAAGTTATACTGATTACTTGAAGAAATTAGAAAGTAAATCTGATGCGATTTACATTCCACTAACAGGTTGTTGCATCACTCAACATTTCAATCTGCATTATAAGTCAGAAAATGTCTTTGAAGGCAACGTCTCCTTCACAAGCTCTCATCTACCCATTTCACTCAGCTCTCTTTGAACTGGTTGGTGAAAAAGTCCCTGCTGATGCACAAATGGATCATTCACAACCTGTGATCCCTCAGATCCATTTCATTAAGAGCATCTAAAATTAAATCCAATTCACACGATTCACAGTATGTGCACAACTTAATTCACGCATGGATATGTGATGGACATGAGTTTTCCCACTGTGAGTGAGGAAGTGTGACAATTCTAATATTTTGATGTTTATGATGTATCAAATGAAATAACATACCCCAACATGAAGGCTTCATTTTTACAAATCTTGTGACAATTATTGGTCAGTTGCAGATTTGGGAGGGAAAAGTTACAGATTTGTTATGAACAACATAATCCAATGTTTTCACACTGTGGCTTCAAAAAATCAAAGAAACATTTTTAGTGGAACTATTTTCTTGATCGATATCCCATACATGAACAGCTGTTTGCTCACACTACTGTCAGCAGCTTTGTGAATAGATTTCAGATTTCATAAGTGAATATCAATAACTCCGACTGCTTAACTGTGGATTACACAGCACTGTTTCATGATTCATGACTGAATCATGGTACTGATGAGAGGATTTTGGAAGGGCTGCATAGAATCCATCCAAGACAGGAGAATAAAGACTTTTGGCTGATTTATATCTTAAACTGGAATAATACGCAGCAAGATACATATATTCTATCATGCAGAAAATGCTTCAAGAAAGAACAAAACATCAAATTAGATGACGCCACTAACGGGCCAACTGTGACATGGCTCAGTCAAAGATTTATGGGAACCTGGCATTACTTGTGAGATTTCAAGCTATGAGTTATCCCTGAATATCACTATTAAATCTCCAGAGGAAATTTTAGGGTAAATAGGATAAATTTGAAGACAGTCCTTTTATATTTAAATCACAGTCATGGGAAAAAAAGTATTTTAGCACAGCATCACAAACATTTGCACTCCTCCTGGTATTGTACCAATATTACCGGGGCTCATTGACTTCAGGGAAGAAAAAAAAAAAAAAAGGACAGCAAATGTGAGCGGAGCATGGCGCACTCACGACCATGCTATCATCATTTGTCTCCACCTCCTTCTCCATCCTCTATCCCAAGTTGACACGCCAAATGGCATCGCTGGCTAGTGTCACTCAAAAGACCATTTCTGTCCTCCCATATCCTGCCTGTGCTGACAAAGTGCAAGAATAAAGGGGGGGGGGGGGGGGAGAGAAAAAAAAGCCAACAAAGGCATTTTTCAACATGGCTTTTTGTCAATTTCTGCCTGCTTGTCAAAATGGGAGGCAGTGCTCAGCTGTAAGGCTGATTGGAGAGTCAGTAGGCAGAGGTTGGAGTTTGAGTGTGAGACAAGTGGTGTAGATGAGTGACTGGAGAGCTATTCTTTGTTGTTAGAATGTCGCAGTATGGTAAAGAGTTGTCATTACAGCCTTGAGGTGGTAAAGGGTAGAACAGAAAGATTATATTTGGGCTCCATCTCGCTGCATTTAATCTTGGTGCACACTTAATTTTTATAGAGAAACATTGTGTTCAAAACAGTTTTGTGGGTAATGAAGGGAAGACATGAAGACAGCTAATATTACTCTTACCGACAAGAAGTCAGAGACAAAATAATAGAATGTGCTTGGACTATTCAGCAGGGTACATGTTAAAACCCCGCGAAAAAAATCAATGTATAATCATGCCTCGCTTTTGGCAATCTAATTCAACTCTGCTTCACATTCAATCACATTTAAATGGTCAGTGCTGATCAACAAATGAGATAGAGCATCAGGGTGGTTGTCTGTAAGAAGGATGAAAGAGGGAAGACTGATTGAATGAAATTATTGTCCCTCAAGGGCTGAACACAGATCTCTGAACGGTCTGCACTTACCCGGTTTAAATTCTTTTAATTTATATTTTGTGCTAGCAGCGGTCTTAAATATGTACACCAATCTGAGCACTAGGCTGCCCTTAGTTCTGTTTGCACTGTTGGTGCCCAAAGTGGTTTGCTTTACTACAGAAAACAAAAACCTTAATGGGCAAAGCCACATTTGTACATAACAGGAAGGATATTCATAACTGTATATTTATTAAATACATGTAATAATGCATGAGAAATGTAATGGTTAAGTGTAATTACCAGGAAATTTGGACAATAATATGCTGACTTTAAGTTCTAAAAGTTGCTTTACAAAAGTCAAAATTCACTTTGGAAGTGGTAATGCTATGACAACTTTCAATTTGTGCACATATGTTTGGTTGGTCTGAATAATGAACTTAATCGACTAACAGTGAACTACAGAATGGTCAGTTGGTAACATTTATTTCTAAAATGATCCCACCTCTTTGTTCCACGCGTTCAGGAAAAATGGGGGAGAACGAGGGAAGGGGCCTCTGTAAACCTTTATCCATCATTATGGATAATGAGGAGACTTGGGAATGAAATGAGATGAGGCGAACAATTTTAGAATGAGATTGAGCGCAAGAGAAAATGGAGTAGATGAGGTAAGGGGTAAAAGGAGAAAGAAAAAAAAGTCTTATGACATAGCATTTAAAAAAGTTCCTTCCTGTTCCCGTCTTGCCTTACAAAGCTGCTGCAACGCGCTGTGACCACTTTATCAGCACAGCGAAAAACACGAGGAGCAGTTAAATAAGTACAATAACTTAATTTAGCTTTAGGATTAAGGTACTGAGGTGGCAGGAAATAACATTCACCTATGTTATGTTCTGTCTCTGTCAAATTCACATATGGCCTGAATTTGACAGTTACAGTGAGATTTCTCATCCCAAATGACATGAGTCAAATTATTTTACATTACTCCCACAACTGTTTTTCTCAGCTGAAGGAAATATGAGTCAGTAGGTAATCAGATAATGTTATCACTGCCTTTTGTTCAAGGCCTTTTCCTGCATCTCTTGATCCAAGTCTTATGTCAGAACTTCAGCACATCATCAAGTGTTCATTTTACTCATGAACAAGACATGCAGATTGACTCATTTGCAAGGTTATATTAGGGGAAAAAAGAAAACATGACCATCGAAATGATGTGAATTTGCAATGCTGCAAAGTATCCAAATTATTGCATGTGTTGTACAATAGGTATAAACTTTTTGTACTGTCTCCATGGTTACATGCAGTGTGGTCAGGTTGCTGGAGTTTTTCCATCTGATTCTACTCATCTTAACACTAGTCTATTTAAGGAACATCAGCTAATGAACAGAATAATTTAAGGATAAAGAAATGACAACGAAATCACTGACAGACCGGTCAAGTATTTATACACAAGGAATATATTACTTTAAATGTATTACTGTTAAAAAAAAAGCCTGCAGAGCAGCTTTTAGTATTTCATGTGCCATACTTCTGTGCCTCCAAAGAGGCTGAAAATCATTCAATTAAAAACAGACAGCAGCAGACACTCCTCAAAATCAATTTCAACAACGTGGCCATGGGCAAAACCAGACACCCATGACCCCACTGCATGATGGAGCCACGAGCAACGGTGTCATTGTGACGGGACCGACATCCACACTGACCTCACTACCTGCTCGTACAGTAACTGTTTAAAAGTGGTATTACTACTAATAATTCGATTTTTTTTAAGCCTTAAAATGAAAAAAAAAGTTGAGGGTTCAGCAACCATAATTGGTTTTTTTTGTTTTTTTGTTTTTGATCAGCATGCTATTACAACCCAAAGAAGGGAAGACATAAAACATCTGGTATCATCTATGCAACATTGTAACAATGCAAAGTAGAAATTTATTGTAGACCACAGCAGAAATTACAATTACAGTGAGCAATCATTTGCTCTCATAAATCAACTACCAATGTCACATACATATTAGTTGTTTTAAAATCACGTTTAAAAAGTTGAAAAATAAAGTAATATGTTTGAAATCGAAATCATGATTTTTCATCAGGATGTCAAATAAGAGTTTAATGAAAGAGAAATCAATGCCTGCCTTGGGAAATTATCACTGTTCACCCATGTGTCAAACCGGAGCTATGCATGCTCTGTATGTGTGTGTATGAGTGTGTGGACAGAAAGGTTATTGAAGGGGGGAAAAAAGAAAAAAAAATCTGGGCCACACACCAATAACCATAAGTAGAGTGACCTCGACTGATGATGCTGGTCAGAACTGAAAAGTAGATGGACAGAGTGACAGGATGAGGGTGGAAGGCAGTGGCCTGTGAGCAATATGGATCAATGAAACAAATAATCTCTATATGACAGGAAATAAAAGCATGAGATGATTTCCAAATATGGGATGGGTGATGCTACAAAAGGAAAAGGAGAGTCCATCGATTTAAATGTTTTGTGGAAATACAATGATGTTCTCTTCTCTGTGAAAGTTCCAAAAGTTAAAAGTCCTAAAAATTAATTAATTTAGGTAATTTAAATAAACTCTTAAAATGTAAACGTTACATTACAACATGAAACCATGGACATTCATCAAGGCTTGAACGTGTTTAACTTTCCTTCCACTTTTCCCCAGAAAGCGTGGGAGGGGAAACCTTTTGGCGCAGATAAATACGTGAATACAAATAAAACTACTTTTCATCTGCTGGGTATTAAAATTCTCCCATCCAACAAAAGAGAATCTGAATTTTGACTGTAAAGTTGTGTTTTTCCATTTAAAAAAAAAAAAAAAGAAAAAAAGAAAACACAGCAAACAAAAAAATAAAAACAAAAAAATAGCATACACACACAGACACACACACACACACACAACACAAAGAAACCGGAGCAGTTCTGCACACTGCTGGGACACTAGGGCTTTAAAACTGCAGCTGATCGACTCTTTAAATGTTCGGCTCAGCAAGTGTAAGCGAAAAGTGCAAGCTCCCAAACAAGCCATGTCTGTTTCATGCTGTGCGGATGTGCCAGTAACAATTAGGTGGTTATCATAAGATGCAAAAGTATGTCAGCTTTCCACATGTGCATCGACAAACAGGGCTGTCATGTCAGCTGGATGTCTACCATCTAGCAGTCTAATTTCTTCTCCTATCCGTGCTCAAAGAAGGCCAACCATACCAGTTTTAATCCCCCTAAGCTATGTAGAAGTGCTAACATGCGGAAAGGGATTAACGGCAAAATAAGGCTGTGTGTGCATGTGTTTCAAAAATATGCCCGCATTAGCAAGATTTCACAAACAGCTAGATGCACAATAAAATCACTTTCATGTGTAGTCTCGGCATTTGGAGAGGTTTGTCAAGTCATTTTCTCAAAGGTTTCCTTTTTATATCCAAGGGTTCTTTCAGATTTCTCCTATTTTATTTGGAATTCGTTATAGCGGTGTCGGAAGTGTGGGAAAAAGATAAAGAAAAAAAAAAAAGAAGTTCCAGATAATCTACAGCGCAGCTCAACCCCCGACTGTCATCAATGACACCCACTTCTCCCCTGTGGTCACCGACACAAACACATGTTGCCATGCGTGCCGCTGCTGTTGAGAACTCAATTGACATTCTATCCTTAGCTCTCCTCAGTGACTGTGAGCGGGCTGTGTGGGAGGACCTGCTTTGCTACAATGGGCTGTTGTGTTATTGACTTCAATTTAGAAAGTGCTGTATGCTGCTTTTTTGCCTCCTCCCTTCATAGCTGGGACCATGCTGGTCTCCCGGCCACAACCTACCTCCAGGGGAAATCCTTGATTGCATTTCTACAGAAAACACATTTAAGGGAGGTCGAAGGGCCTGGAGTTTAGATGGGGTAGAGTGTGCGGACATATAGTGTATATGTAGGAGAAGGAGCCTCTTTTAGTTGATCCATTTCCATTTCTCCTTGCTCTTTTTCTCATAATACCTCAGCACTCTAGACTTTTTATGGTCCTTTAGCAATAATGTCAACGTCCACTCAGGTGTGGCGCTCTCAACCGTCAGCCCCCCCGCGTCCTGTTTTGTCTCCTGCCTGCCTGGGTGAACAGCAGCTGAAGTATTGTATTGTATTGTTGGAAGCTGCAGGTACAGCGGCACCAAACATTTGACGCTGTGCTGGCTGCACTCGTAGATTAGACACACTTAGCTTGACTTCCTAAATCCCTTGTGCAGGAGAGAGGAGGGAAAAAACAAGGACGCACAGAAAGGGACGATATTAGACAGAAGGCAAAAAAAAAGATTTAAAATAAAAGGCTGGCAGGGAGGTGAGTGTTTGAATAAAAACAAAAAAGAAACATCCTGCACACATAAAATGGGGTCATAAATATATAGCAATAATACTATATAACAACTTTAAACAGTATGAAAGGTGAAAAGATAAGACAAACAAGCAAAAAAAAGAAGCTTAAGTGTATTTTTAGACAAGCTCCAAGTACCGCTACAAACTAGGTGTGGCCTGGTGGATTTTAGAGGAACAGAAAGCAGTTTGATTATTTCTTCCATCACTGACTGCACCATAAAAATCTTAATAGCTAATCCTCCTTTATGCAAAGCTTTTCGGAGTTTCTGGGATTAAACTTTTCATTATATGCTACAGAAGGTCTAGATTTTGTGGAGTATTTTCATTCCCATGCTTGGAGATAAATTGGCTAATTTTCTCATATTAGTTTTAAAAGTAGTTCCCAGATAATTGAAATATACATTTCAAGTCACTATGAAATATTTTCTATAATGCCCAATGAATTTGTGATAAAATAATTAAGTAAATACAAGTCTCTGCTTTGACCGCAGTGCATCAGGAAACACGGGGAGGCAGAAGAGGTAGATCTATATGAAGAAGAGAATCTTTGATCCCTGGGTGTATGAAGTCTTGAAGATTTAGCTGTTCTCACTGCAGTGAGTTACTATGCTTCTACCTTCACTTTGCTCAGGGAAAGATACATCCACTTTCCAGATCTGGCAGTTGGCAAGGAAACTTGTTGTGATGAATGCATTGGAATGCTCAATGAATTCTAATGGGGCCAGCTCACTAGTGATGAAGTTAGGGGCAAGACAGGAGAGGATTAGAATAAGAAGAAATACGAGAGAAACGTGACTCCCAGCTTGAGGCAAAATAAAAATAAAGAAATGAAAAGATAAAGAAAAAAAAACTGATAAGGATCCTATTCTCAATAGTGGCATATTTGTTAAAATTTGCATCTCATCTATCCAACTTGGCTGGTGCTGATTGCGGTGACTGGGTTAATGTTGCTAACCTTAGAATATTTGTCCTCTGCTCCCAGCTAACACAGTGTGAGGGCTAATCCCTGCTCTGGCAGCCTGTATGAACACAGCTCACCATAATGAAGCCCATTAGTCTGGAGACAATGGCTGCTAGCGAAGCTCAAAGGTTGACTAAAACAAGATGAGGAGGAACAAAGGCTCAAAAATGCTCATCTTTTGTGAGCATTAAGTTGCAAGGACCTGAAATTGCCCTTATTTGAGAACACACAATCTTACACGTGCACAGATATATACAAGATGACTGAGCAAACACAATTAAGACCAGCCTGTAGCAAGCTGCAGAAAAAGATGGAGGGTAAAATGGGACAAAACAAAAGAAGTGCAAAGGGCTAAAGGACAAGTGGAGAGCACTGGAAAATTACACAGACGTTTAGTTCCACGTTCAAATGACATTTATACCATCAGTGGGTGCACTCGAGACTGTGGATATTGATGTACACAATTTGTCAGAAGACTTATTGGATACATCCTGCCAGGTATGTAATATGATCTCCACAACTACACAACTGTGGTGCCCAACCTAAGGTGGCACAAAAATAAAAATTTAAATGGAAGACAGCACTATTGTAGAAAAGAGGAGCTGAAATAAATGACAGCAACATCATTTCAAACATGGTTTTAGATTAAAGGCATAATAATTAGTTCATGTTTAATAACATTTGGTGACTAAACTAGCCTTTAAGCAATGGCACTGAATCACAACATGCACTCCCTAATGGCCAGTGAAAAATCAAAGCAACAAAAAGCAGAATAAATGTAGTTCTTAAAAATTCGACTACTATTATCTGCTATCATTATTTTACTGGTTAAATGGATAATGAAATAAAGCTTGAATTGTTCCATTAAAAACTGCTCCGAAGGAAGTTCCCCCCTAACTCCATGATGCGAAAAGACACGTTTCCACATAGGATGCTGCCAAGAGTTAATACTGTAAATATAGTGTGTCGAGTGAAAGCCACGGAAGGTCAAAGCAAGAGGCGAGACGGAGCACATATCCTGGTGAAATAACAACTCATCCAGCCTCGCCAGATGGAACCCAATAATACATCCTATTGCTTATTATACTCCACTGATTTGCAAGCATAAGATTGATGTGTGTGTGTGTATGTATGATAAGAAAAATGATAAATAATAAAAAAAAGAATTTGAAAAATCCCCAACAAGCAGTTTAAGCCTTACAGGGACACCAATAATGTATCTGTGTGCGGTAGACCTAATCTCTGGCAGGATTAATTCCTGGAAATTGAAATGAAAAGTACTCTGTTAGCATGTCTTTTGCCTCAAGGTCATCATCAAAGTTTGGGGTGTGTGAGTTGGTGTGTGCAAGCACGTTTGAGCTAGGAAGGTTGTTCTTGAAAAATTGGTTTAAGATGACATTTTGCCTCGGGGTAGCACTGGTTTGAAATAGATCACTGGGACATTACTGGGTACTTGGAGGACATGTTTCTTCACACACATCTCCTGTTTGCATAAAATTTGTAATTGCCCACAAAGCAAGTTCCAAAAATCGTAAGCTAAAACATTTCAATCTGCCTCTCAGGCAGATGCAGAGGGATGTATGTGTAGATCACAGCTGGAGCAGTGTTAATAGTCTTGATCCTGTTGATGACATTACCATTAGATCTACCTCTGAACTGTACATTTGAATCAGACTGTCACTGCTGTTCAGCCATACTGTAGGCCGTTCATCCAAATGGAACTACTAACGTGCACGCACGCTTACAGACAGGCTGCTGACCTATATGTGACTGGCCACAACCCAGATTTGCTACCACTCACCCCAGGGGAAGGGTTCTGTACTGACTGCATATACCCTTTGCATATGCTGGCGGACAGGCCGCACCAAAGTAGGCCGCCCAGTACCCCCAAGAACGCCCAGTGCCCTGCTGGCCTGGTGCAGGGGCTGCCGGTTCCATGAGACCTGAGGCCAAAAAGCAAGGGCAGGGGTGGCTCAGCAGGCAGATAGGGAAGGCGTGACGGTACAGAAGGTCCCACATATCTGACAGCTCATCAAGTCATCATCAGCAAATGGGTCCAGGAGGCAAGTCTGGACAACACCCTTCTTCTCAAGATTGTGCTTTTACATCCATTAGCATGTGAACACCGTTTGACCTGGATACGACATTGTCCGCTGGGGACTCACCTCACATTTTAGCCTCGCTTTGAACTTACCAAATTAAAGATAAAGAATTCATACAAACATATAAATATTAAGAATGCCACGTGAGCTGAGAAAGAACAGACTGGGGAAGACCTCGATGTTATAGCTGCTTGGCAGACAAATGAAATAGTTATTAGGAACAGAATCAAATTATAAATAAAGGGCTATACCATTATCTCAGAGCTAGACAGGCTATGGCAAGTCTCAATAAGTGTAAATTCAAGAATTTCACTGAAAGATAGGGGGGGTGAAGAGAGAAACCAGAAAATACAGAAAAGAGCTAAATGGGCAGGATGAGGGTGAAGAGGAGAAGCGCCCTTGCAGCGCAGGTCATGCCACAGTTCAGTGGCTGATTCTGGTGAGATTGTAGTCTGGAATGTGCTGTGCTGTGTGGGTAAAACTCAACCCCAACTCATTCTGGGTCAGTTGTTCATGAAATGGTGGCACAGTATACCCACCCAACAGTATACAGGCACCACCTGACACAAACACAGCTGTGCCTGTGCACAAGGCACTAAATCAGATTGTATTGAATCAATGCACACACAAAAAAAAAAATCACTGGCATTTCCTTGCAGCCTATTCAAAACAGTTACACATTTGCCACAAATTCAGCATAAAAAGTTTTAATAATCAGACTTCTGTTTCACTTTGTTTCTTCTAAAAGAAAGGGTTGTTAAAAATTCAGGTCATTTACACAGCTTCCACTTTGCATCATTGCTCTCCTTCGAAAGGACGAAGGTAAAACCTGAAGTAAAGATAGAGTATTCTCTGAAGGAAGGTCTACAGGCATGGAAAGAGGATCGGGAGATGTCCTGAATGGGAAACGTGCTTTTAATGATGCCGTAGGATTACATGCAGGTTTTGCTGTTTTGGCCAAGGCCTTATGGAGCCAGCCCCCGGAACCATGGGAAAGGAGCTGCGACATGGGTGCACGAAAGATTAAAAAAAAAAAAAAAAAACAGATGAAAGAACGGGGAAAAAAACGCTAGAAATAAACCATTGTTAATGATTTTTCTGTTGGCTTAGCTAATGAACACCTCCTTTTGCTTTAAACCCTTTACTTCAGATATGGGGGGTTCACACTGCTGTAAAGGAAAGGAGGAGAGGGGTCGCTGCTTCCTGATGAGACGAAATGAAAATATCACCGTCCAATGTTGTGTAATACTGTCTACCTTGATGACCTTGTTTTCATGATGTTTGCTCATACTAAAAATAAAATTTGACCAACTGCCGAGCTATAAGCTGAGATCACCTTCCACAGAGCTTTCCCGGCTGGGTTAAGGAGTCAGTGTGGAAATGACAGGAATTAGCTTCCACCAAACAGGAAAATCTCCCCTATACTCCCGTGGCCGCCACCTTACCGTTACATGTGCTTCACTGAAGCCCATTCATATTAAACTGCAGTCAAGTCAAGGAGAAAGTCTGCGCGTGTGTGTGTGTGTATAATATAGGAGTTGGCTCTATACTCCTATGCCAGTGGGAATAACATACTGCGCTACAGGCAGTGTGACCTTTTCTAGCTGGTGTGCTTTCTCTCCTTCCTTCCTTGTCTACCCTTCTCTTTCACACGCTTACTTTCCAGCTCACACACACACCAAGCAGTAGTGTCACAGCTAGCTTTACCAACCATCAATTACCCACACTGCTACCTGGTTTAATAGACATGGGGCTTGTACAAATCATGTGGGGTGGAGGGGTGATGGGACAGTAGTGTATGTTTGTTTTTGCCTCTTCTCCTGCGGCAAGAAGGTAAAGCATGTCTTGTTTTCTCCTGTTTGCTTTCTTTAACATGACCTTTATGGTTGTGTGCTTCCTGAAGCGACAGTTTGTGTTCAAATTGAGGGTTATGGCCTGCCTGGTTAGAGTGCTCTAACAATGCTAAACGACATACGTGATGGGAGAGGGAAGGAGCTGTACGTCCCCGTCTGCTTTCTTACAGATTTGAACGGTTTGCTGCAAAAAGGTTTACTTGAAACTATTTTCTCTTCAAATCATACTCCAAGAAACCAAAAGCTGTCTCAAAAGAAGCTAAAACAGTTACATAATCAAAAACTTTGAAATCTGTAACACCGAACCAAAAGAGAGAAATGAACTAACAGTTTAGGAAGCTAAAGAGAAGATTCACAGCCAGCAAGACAACTAAGGTGACACAGTAACGAACAAAGAGGAAGCAAACGAAGAACGACAGTGAGGAGGATGAGGGTGGAGTGGGTGGGGGGAGTTAATGCACAGAACACACTGCATCAAACCAAAGCACTCCAAGCAGGATGCGTCAGCCGTCCATTCATAGTCCTCTTTTCCACGAAAGGATGATGTAAAAAGAGATAGTGGGAAAAAAAAAAAAATGAAAAAAATTCTCAAGAAATAGGGAGCAGAGAAATTAAAGAGAGGACATCATGAAAGAAGGGAAGCCAGAGAGAAAGAGTGCCCATCTGCCTGCCTTTGCCACTACAGCAATGCTGGAAAGCTTTGCCAGTTTCGTTGGAATGGCCGGATTGCTGCTGGGCACGAAGGGGTTAAAATCTGGTTGCTGTGGGAATGCCATCGTCCATCTCTGCCTTGTGCTTAAACAGCCTTTCTATTCCCTTAAGCCATAAAAAGCCAAAGAAAGCCAGAACAAGAGGGCATGAGCATTAAAAAAAAGGGAGAGTAGGGTAGAAGGAGCAAACTGGGTTTTGAAGAGAGAGATCTCTAAAAAGGTCTGAGTGCTTTGAGCTCGCCCAACTACCTCAGGACACTGCAGAAAGCAGTAGGGAGGCAGAGAGAGAGGGATAGAAGGTGTATGAGTGAGAGAGCGCGCACAAGTGAGCAAGAGAGAGACGGCGCACGCTCTCTCTTTTGCTGCTACAACGGATCCTTTCCACATCGACGCTGCTGTTAACGTCACGCCTGTAAGCCGCACTTGCCCAGCGCTTGCCTCCTCTGCCTTGCTCCTTTCCCCACTTGGACGCAGCATTAGCGAGGGGGTGCTGATCACAACTACAGGAGGGAAAAAAAGAACTGGAAACAAGAACCAACAAGCCAGAGAAAGGAAGGAGAAACTGTGCACCATCTCTCCTTCGTCAAACCCACCTCGACCTAACCAGCGACAAAACCCCCAACACATCTCAGCACCCCCTTCCATCCCCCACCCCACTCTCCCTCTGAAGAATTTGACGGATTATTGGGAAGTGAACGGGAGGCAGACGGCAGCTGCTGCTGTGCGTGCTCGCGACTGCTGCTGTGTGCTTTGCGGGGATGTTGTGTGTTGGTTTGCAAATGCTGCTGTCGCAACAGCGGCTTCTGAGGCAGGAGCGTGTGGCTAGTAAAGGGGACTAAGAAGCTAATGAAGGCAGTGTGTGCCGCCTAGCCTTTTCAACCCCTGCCAAGTGCTCCCAGAGGAACGGAGGAAAAAAAAAAAACATTCTGCAAAAATCAAGTGGACACGACGCCGCGACTGAAAAGTGGAGCAAGGAGAAAAGTGAGAGGGTGAAGGGCTGTTAGGACTGATCAACCGACCAACTGATTGACTACTGAAAAGTGAACATTGGAATATAGTGAGTAGAGTGGGAGTTCGTTTTTCTTTTACCCCCACCCTCAGGCTTGCCAACCTCCCCATTCAACTACTGGCAACGAAAAGAAAAGAACATTGGAGAAAACGGTGGGATTTTTATTCAATCTTTTCAACACCCCCCCCCCCCCCCCCCTTTGCTGCTTTATTACTTGTCTCTTTGGTTTCGGTGCATGAAAATTTGTTCATGCGTGTTTCTGCGGTCACCTGTGATATGGAGACCTGGGTAAGGTGTCTAACAGGGGGATCAACTGTCGGATTCCAAGGACAAGCAAGAGAAGAGGAGCCAACAGCAAGAAGCAAGCAAGGGAGCACTGCTGCTTTGGGAGCCTGACTGGATTCCTTTCTACAGTCGTTTTCTCTTTTCCTTTTTTTTTAACCTCCATCAAGGCGGAAAGGGAGGGAAAAAACACTCACAAAAGGCCTTCAAACCTTTCTCTTTGGATGTATGGATTTACAAAAGGGCTCATCTTGGTTAAGCTCTTTGGCATATATATATTTTGACAGGGCAAGTATAAAAAACTGTTTTCTTTTCTGCTCTTGGATATAAATACATCTGATGCGAAAACCACAGCTCTGTGTGCAAAAAAGGAAGGAAGCTATATATCTCAGTTCAAGGACCTGTAAAAATAACTTGAGGTAGGTGTCTAGTGTTTCAACCCCTTTTTGTATCGTTTTGTAAAACCTCTTTCTTGCCTCTGTTTTGTAATACTATTTTTGGTTGCTTAATTTACCATCATGTCCTTCTCATGCACATGTTTCAGAACAGCTAGCCCTCTCCACCTTCACTTGTCCTTGTGCCCCTGAAAGCTTGTGGAGATATAAACACTTAAGTGAGGATAGGTCAAGTCCTTGTGCCCCATGACAAGCGTCTAAACCTGTTCTCCTCCCTCGTCTTATACAGTTCCGTTATCCTCTGCTCTGGTATCCCCATCAGTTCCACCAGCCAACCTGCTACTTTGCTCGTCCCCAAACCCACCAAACTGTCCCAAACATACCCATCCTCCCCCCCAGATGATGCTGAATTATGAACGTGCCACATCATGAGTCTCCTGGGGCGGGTATCTGTGCATCGTGCCAGGAAAGCCGCCCTGCTTTGTGTAGTCTTCCTGATGGCGCGAGCATGGAGCAGCGCCTCCCTGGCCTTGGCAGGGGCGGCGGTGTCTCAAGGACCCCAGGGCTGTCCGCCACAGTGTTCCTGCAGTAATCAGCAGGGGAAAGTGGTGTGCACCCGACGGGGCCTAACCCGCGTGCCCCCTGGGATTCCGGCCAACACGCGACACCTCAATCTAATGGAAAACGCCATTGAGGCGGTGCAGGCTGACTCGTTCCGCCATCTGCACCACCTTGAGGTGCTCCAGCTCGGGCGAAATGCCATACGGCAGATTGAGGTGGGCGCGTTTAATGGACTGACCAGCCTCAATACACTGGAGCTCTTTGACAACCGGTTGACAGTGGTGCCAAGCGGGGCGTTTGAGTACCTGTCCAAACTAAGAGAACTGTGGTTGAGGAACAACCCCATCGAGAGTATTCCCTCCTACGCCTTCAACCGGGTGCCCTCACTCATGCGACTGGACCTGGGAGAATTAAAGAAACTGGAGTACATCTCAGAAGGAGCTTTTGAGGGCCTACAAAACCTGAAGTACCTCAACCTAGGAATGTGCAACATAAGGGGCGATATGCCAAACCTGACTCCCCTAAAGGGCCTGGAAGAACTAGAGATTTCAGAGAATCTGTTCCCAATGATTAAGCCAGGCTCATTCAAAGGTCTACGATCTCTAAAAAAGCTATGGGTGATGAACTCACAAATCACAGTCATAGAACGCAATGCTTTTGATGACCTATCTTCATTGGTGGAGCTCAATCTTGCCCATAACAATCTGAGTGCTGTGCCACATGATCTGTTCTCACCACTCAAGTACCTGGTGGAGCTCCACCTTCACCATAACCCTTGGGACTGTGGCTGTGAGGCTGTATGGTTAGCACGTTGGTTAAGAGAGTTCATCCCTACCAACTCAACTTGCTGTGGACGATGTCATTCACCTGCCACCATGAGAGGACGACAGCTAGTTGAGGTGGACCAAGGCGAGGGTGCAGCGGTACAGTGCTCCGCACCGTTCATAGCTGATGCACCCCGGGACTTGAACATCTCGGCAGGGAGAGTGGCTGAGCTTCGTTGCCGCACAGCACCAATGTCGTCAGTGCGTTGGCTTCTGCCCAATGGGACTATTCTGACACATGCCTCTGGTCACCCGAGAATATCAGTCCTCAATGATGGTACCCTAAATTTCTCAAATGTGCTGGCTACAGACACGGGAACATATACCTGCATGGTAACCAATGCAGCTGGGAACTCCAATGCCTCAGCCTACCTCAATGTGAGTGCAGCTGAGCTTAACACATCCAACTTAAGTTACTTTACTACAGTGACTGTGGAACTTCTGGGTCCAACAACTGAGATGCCAAAACCTAAGACTACCATGACCACTGCTGCTGCTGCAGGGGTTGCTGGAGGAGGAGGAGCAGGCCTGGGGACAACAACTACAACTGCTTCTCCTTCTGTTTTTCAGCCAGTTTTCATCTCAACACCAACTGTGCTGTTGCAAAACACTGACAGTCCAGCAAGTCCAGCAAAGCCATCTGTGTTACCAGGTGTCCGAGGTATCCCTGGAAAGCCAGGCAAGTCTGGCCCAAGCCTCGATGAAGTGATGAAGACCACTAAGATCATAATAGGTTGCTTCGTTGCAGTAACACTGTTGGCTGCAGTCATGCTAATTGCCTTCTACAAATTGAGAAAGCGCCATCAACAGAGAAGCACAGTGGCAGATGCTCGTACAATTGAAATTATACAGGTGGATGATGAGGACCTTCCACCACCTGCATCTGCAGCCCAAGAATCATCCCTCACATTGCCGGAAATCCGGGACCATAATAACATACACAAACTGGACTTTATCAGTCACACAACTGACTACAGTTTTCACAAACCCAAGGCTGAATACAAACCCCAACCTGACTTCACCCTACACAAGCCTAAGGCTGAATATACGACATACAAGCCAAACATGGACTTCAGCAGCCACAAATCAATTGCTGACTACAGCACACACAAAACACCAGATTTTAGCCTTCACAGACCAAAGCCTGACTGTAGTCCATTTAGACAAGACTACAGCACTCACAAGCCTAAATCTGAATACAGCCCATTTAAACCAGACTTTGGCACTCATCCAAAGGTCAAAACAGACTACAGCCCATTCAAACCAGATTACAGTACTCATCCGAGGCAGAGAACAGATTTTAGTCCATTCAAACGAGACTACAGCACTCAACCGAAGCCTAAACATGACTACAGTCCATTAAAGTCTGACTACAACACACAACATAAGACTAAAGCTGAATACAGCCCGTTCAAGCCCGACTTTGGCACTCACCCAAGACCCAAACCAGATTACAGTCCATTTAAGCCTGACTACAACACTCAACCTAAACCTAAAATGGACTACAATTCCCAGAGACCTAAAACAGAAATTGCCTACAAAACAAAGGATCATTACACCCTCCATAAGACAACACCTGATTACAGCGCCTTCAAGACTGACTTCAGCCCCCACAAAGTGGATTACAGCGCCTTCAAGTCTGACTTTAGTCCACACACTCAAAGACCTAAACTTGATTACAGTCCTCATAAAATGGACTATAGCCCTAATAAGGCGGACTACAGCACTCTCAAGCCTAAATATAACACCTACAAACCGACTGGTCATGGGGCTAAATGGACAGACAACAATGTTGGGAACTCTTTGCCGCGAACGCTGCCCAGCACCATCACTGCAATGGCTGAGCCCTATATCATAAAAACTCACACCAAGGAGAAGGTACAGGAGACTCAAATTTAAAAAGTCCCCCAGCATTCTAAAGGCTCTCACTGCTTTCCCTACGTCCCTAGCTCCCACAAACCCCTGTTCCACACCCCCTTCTCCCGCTCTTCATCAAAATCATGCAATAGAATGCAAAAAAAAAGGAAAAAAAGGACAGGAACTACTTTTTGTACAGAGTGCAAACTTTAAGAGACTGATGATTTATTGTTGTACATGCTTATAAATAAATACATATATATAAATATATATATATGGACATACTGAAGATACCATGGGTTGGTGATAGAGAAACGTATATTAAAAAGAAATTGAAACTATTTTCTAACTTGTAAATTCTATTTAAAACAATGAGTTGTTTAAGATGCTGTCTTGACTTTGACAAATGAGGGTAGTCTTGTTTTAAAAAGGGGCATTCTGTGTGATTTTTACACCGTGCTACAGAGAATGCAGTGAAAAGAAAAAAAATATTTATACAGAGAAGACTTTCTTTAACAAAAAAAAAAACGCAAAAAGGTCAGTGTTGATCTTTACAGGTTTATCTTGTAAAAGCACCAAGAATTTGTACTGTGCCAAATGTTATAAATGCAATAAAAAGGATTTTTGGAAGAAAAACTGAAATTTTTAGAGATGTTTTTCCCACCTTCTTATTCACCTAGCAGATACTGTAACGATCAGCCAAATGCTTTAGACACTGCAGTAAGACGCTGCAGCTATACGTTAACCCTGAGTGTGCTGAGGCAGAATAAATCAAGAGTGCAGAAGTGATTGGGGCATTTCTTTAAAAATCTTCCCACACCCCCTTAAGTATTCCTCTTGCTTTTTTTTTTTTTTTATTACACCACCTTGTACTGCTTTGTTGCTCGATCAAAAGCCTGCATTTAACATATGCATTAGGAAGGTTAAAAAAAAACATTGGATTTCCACAGACAAATATATCAGTTGTTTTACATTTATATTACTGATAGCAGATTACTGATAGCGTAATTTCTCTACAGAAAGAAGGTGTCTTTCCTTGCTCCTTTCCTGTATGACAAACCAACAGAATTCATCATGCATCTAATGAGGGGAAAAGTCATACATTTGTTTTTTCCATCTTGCCATAAAATAAAGCTCCTCATTTCACTTTTCCTTATATTTCCAGCTGCTCGGCCTTCATAAATTAGAATGAGCGATTTTTATGCAGACAAATGCATTCAGGTGTTGTTAACCATTTTCATCTCCTACAAAATGAACCCACTCTTTCATACTACAGATAACTGCAAGGTTTCCATTAAAAAGAAGTTAACCGAGAGCATGCACAGTGGTTGGAAAACAACATTTATAGCATTGTGTATCCTGCTTGCTTTTGGCATAATATGGGAAGCACTGCTGCTGCTCTGTTTTCTGTAACTCTGTCTGTCCTTATTTAATGAAAAATATTGAGGACAGTGTCTTAAGCTTGATTTATTTAATCCACAAAATGTGAGAGTAATGATGTGAACTATCTTGGGATCAATATTTTCAAAATGATTAAAATATGTTTGAAGTGATTATCCCTAATGTTATACTGTAGGTGAACAGAACAGCGAATATGACAAAAAACAAAGAATCAGACACTCATTCTCAGAAACCTTGTTGAAACTTACATCCAGAAAGCTAAACAAAATAATCAAAAACAAAACATTATCAGATTCCAGTACAATAGGCATGCAGGAAGGTAAAGCTTTCATCTTACACATTGTATATATGCTACCACCAGTTTATATGAAAAGCAAAGAACATATAGGGCTGGTTAAGAAAAAAACAACCTACTGAAGCGGCAGCAAAAATATTAGCATTTGTCTGTAGGATTTTCGAAATTCGAAGCAGAGGAGATAAGGAGACTTGATGGATGCGGCGCACTTAAAAGTGTGTCGTCATTAGTAGAGATTGCTAAGTCCTTCTGATGCAGTGCAAGCTGACAGGAGAGTCAAGTGTGTTTTTAAGAAGGATGAAAGTGCAACACTTTCATATAGACAAAGATTAAGATTCCATTACTAAATGGAAACTAAAGAGAAAGTCAGAGGAGGGAAATGAGCATACCGTGCAGGTGATAGGTTTGTTTTTCCCTATCCTCCCAATCATGCAGCCTTTCCACAGTGTGTTGGGGTAGAGACATTAAATGTTGAAAAATAAGATTACAGTAACTGCATCCAACTCTGTCTCCTTGTTCCTCTGATGTTGTGCATTACATGTCTGGGAGGGAAATGGGGAAAAGAACTTCAGTTCTGAAAATTGGGGATCGGACAGAATAGAAATTGGCCTCAGAGGCTTTATACTGGAGTCTGGGCAGTCTAGGAAGGAGCATGTAGACTTAAATCTTGTGAAATTACTGTACGAGTAAAAATGTGAATATAGCTAAAAGAGTTCTCAAATGTCCCTAACGTGATACATGGAAGGGCTGCCCAGGCTAGTATAAACAGATTTGCCATTTCCATATGCCTGACGATGACTGTATGAACACATGTATGTAGGCTTTAAGCCCAAAGTGTTATGACATTTTATATTAAGCATGTTCTATGCCTCCTTATGCTCTGTAAAATGTGCTCAAATCTGATGCTACAACTCACTATTCAGAAGTGAGGCACACTGTGCTATGTGGTCACATATTTAAGCTGCACTGTGCTATAAAAGGCTCTCATCCTAATCGGTCAAAATGGCTACAGGGTCATCAATCAGCCAATCAGCTAGCCAGCCACATGAGGGTCAGTCTCCAAGGGAAACCCTTCTCTTCATCCCTTCCTCCTTCACATCATGTTTTCTGTGGTTGGGCTTCATTTGCAATCATGAAGCAAATGGAAAGAGGAAGCACGGCAAAATGGATCCATTTAACCACAACTTACAGAGCTGCAGAGGGGGAGGGCGTTTAGATTTGAGTTAGAGGACAAAGATAAGGCCGTATACTAATTGAGATGCAAAACAGAACATTTTAGAGGGACAAGCATGACAGATTACTAGAAAGTTATTACGGAGTGGGGAATTTGGCCAAAGTCATAATAAGTAAACGTTAGAGAGGAGGATGAAGGAAACGGCAAAGCTGGACGTAGAGGATGACAATGGATATGCTTCAGAGAAAGAACCGTATAGATACAGAGCAGCGTCAAATGAAAAAGTAATAATAATGAGAATGAGGTCACAAGGGAAATAAGGGTGCAATCCAAAACAAAAGAAGCCAAGGAAAAGTGATTTAATTCACTGACCAAAATGACTAAATGGAGGAAAAGCAGAGCAGAGGGAGTGAAAGGAAGCAAGAGTAAAGGCACTTGGGGAAAGGACTAAGCAGAGCAAATGTGATGCAAGAGTGCCAGCTACAGATGGAATGGGGGATATATAGCTTGGCCGCTTGGCTCTTACATGATTGGTGAATGGCCTGGACTGCACCACACTCTTTGTGGTGGGGGTGGGGAAGAAGGTTGCACATGTAGCAGAGGGCAGCAGATAAGAAGTGCTGATACATGGGACACACTTTACCATGGGAGGGGGGGCACTCGTACGCTTGTGTACGTGCAAGCCGTCATTGGCAAAAGGTCAAAGCCCTTAAACGAATAGCACAAACTCATTTAAAATAGGAGTTAATTTTAAATATTCTGAAACACAATTTTGATGCAATCTCTGAATGAGACATTTTTCAGAGGTTAATGGCTTTGCACTACCAACTAAAAGACAACTATAAAATCAGTAAATTGACCATATCACACTAGCCATTTATCGACTTAATAAATTCAACACTGGAGGAATGAAATAGTTACAATCTTTCATCAAAAACAACTCTACTACTCCAAAATAAAGCTTTAAAAAATTGGCCAAATTTGAATAATGTACTACAAACAGTAGTCACCAATAATTCCTGAACAGCTTTAATAGATTTATTGATAATTATGCGGACAGCCATAGGTAAGAGAGTATTGATTTGCCTTTAAGCCGGGAGTTAGATGGTGTGTTTCTTCATGACTGGCAACAATAAACAATGTTTTAACAATGCCAGGTATAAGTGCCCCTGAGCAATCCTCAAACTTCTCCCCAGGTGCTTCCCTAACAGCTGCTCTTGATGTCTGCTCACTTTCTCTACTTTGTGCTCCCTGTGTGCACTTTTTAATTACAGTTGAGTAAAAGGCAAGAATCGAATTCCTTTGTGAAAACCTTTCAGGAAAATAAAGATTTGTAGGTTTATCAAGTGAATGATCGTGGGAGCTTAGTGTTGTTTACAAAAAGGATGAAAGCTAGAACTTGTCACTGTGCTAGTGAAGCAGAGATGTGGCTATTCTTAGCAGGCACAGCACCTCGTGACTCAAGAATCCACACCAAAAATGTTGGTCCTATCGGACTGTATAGCACAACCAGCCAAATGGGTGAGAGGCAGACAGCCCCAGAAAAAAAAAGCAGATGAATTTGTATGGTTTTAATGAGCGGAAATATACATATTCAGTGACCCACTCCTATTGATACAGAGGTCAGAGGCCAAAAAAACATACACACACACACCAGGTACCAAGAGACAAAGACTGCATCCAAAGAAGACTGAAATGCAGGTGGGTTGTGTGACCTATTTTTGCCATAAGAAACCACTCAAGTGTGTTGCTCCCTGTGAGACAGACTTTATTGCCCTTTTGGTGGGTGAAAAACATCCCTGTGTTTTCTTAGCAGCCATACACGATCAAGCCTTACTTTTATGATCTCAACCAATTGCAGAAGTCGGAGGATGTGTGTGTGTAGTAAATCAGGTCCACGGAGAGCAGCAACAGAGAGCTGAGACATGCAATCGGGCTATGCTGAGGTTTTTGAATGTGCACACCAACACAAATAAAGTCATAACGGCACATGCTCAAAAGAAAAAAAATTGAAGCCACTGACCATTAATTTCACTGCTTTTTTTTAAGATTTATGTGCTAGGGTAAAATCGTGATCACAGGCACAGCATTGCTGAGGGCATCTGTACAGACTATAAAGCCAGACTGGTTTTTGCTGTTTCCATGGCACTCCAACATGTTCCCATGCAAAGGGAGAAAAACTAAAAAAAAATATTTGCTTTTTCACTGCCTGTCCAGAGTAAAGAATATAATGTGAATAAGGGAAACCCTCAGTTTGATGTTCCAGATACAGGATGGGTGAGTTTCAGGCAACAAGGAGTTATTTGGAGAATCAGTTTTTGTCAAACAGAAGGTGGATCTGGGCGTAAACTTTGGGTGACCGTGGAGGGGTAAGAATCGGGCCATAAAATGGCCTCTTGCATTGATCAAGTCAGTGAAAGAAAGAATGAAAAGGGGGGTGAGAAGTAACTCATGTAGATATCACGAGAAAAACTATCTCTGATCACCTGAATTTAAATTGCCAGAGTACAGCAGTGTCATATTGTAGAGTAAAAAGAGCAGCAACGGGAATAGAAAAAGAGGAAGACAAAGGGTAATGGAATTGGGGGGGGCAGTGGAAATGCGATAGCAAGAGATAGATAAGGCTGACACTTCAGGAAGAGCACAGGATTCATTTTGTAGCAACTGCGGGATCATGAATTTGCCCTCGTGTGGACTTGGAGATAACAAGCAGTGTGCTAATGTCAAAGACTTACCGAGAAAATGTGCACAGCTGAGCAAAGAACGGCAAATGAAAGCAACGTCAAGATGAAAGCCTTGAAAACTGTTTTTACGTGGCGGTAAAATTATTCAGTTGTTCCAGCAAACTACTGCGAGTGTTTAAATTTGTGTGTCTGTGCACGCGTGTTGAGTCAGCTGTGATCTTTAAAGATCAAACAAATCGATAGTCAACCTCTCTTTGCTGTGGATAACTGAAGCCTCACCGCAATATAGGAAATGTGTACCCTCATGTATAGCGAGACAATATAAACCATCATCCTCCGTTTCCTTTTTGTGTCTTCATCGGATCCAAACAGTTTACGGCTATCCCATTAAACTGAAAGTAAACAGGACATAAACTCATTAGCCAATTACTGATGTAGGCTGAAATTTCTAAAATCATCCGAGTGAGGAACATGTGAACTGCAATACCAGGAAAACACACCTAGAAAAAAAATACAACACAGTGGAACACAACATGGTATATCCACCCAAAAATGATTTGATTAAGCAAAAAGAGAAGCATGACAAGTTCATGGCGTTCATGGCTATGCATTGGTGTGAAACAGCTTTGCAGAGGCACTTTCTGCTGCTACTCGGCCACAATTTAAAAATAAAAACATGGAGAACACCAGAAAAATGTGGGAAACTAGATGGTGTCTGTGCCGTTATTGCTTCTTTCTCTAATATTGTGAAATTAAACCGGGAACTTAAAACATTTCTGTGGCCTTTTTCAGAACTAATAATTTTCAATGTTTTCTTTTTTCCGCAGCAATCTTGCCCGATCAAGTATTTACTAAACTTCCAACCAGTCTGCACTTGACGAAGTAAACCTGACAAAGTACCACCACAGAGGGAGGGGGGGGGGGGGGGCAACTTACAGATGAATCTGTAGAACCATGGATAGACAAGTCTGCATAGCCTGCTATTCTCCATGCAGAGTGAAGAAAAGCAGAAAATCAAAGGCATACTTTCAAAGGAACTGCTTTCAAGGCAGTGCAAAACATCTCAGAACCAAAGCTTTTACAGAATCAGGTGAATCAGACCCTCAGTATTGCCTGAAGCCAAATGTGACCTCATCCTCATCAGGCTGGCTAATTTCAGGATATCTGGCCAACAGGGAGGCTGGTAATTAGACAGGTATGTTGCCGCTTTTCTCCCACAACCACTCTAGTTCTTCGCTCCCCTAATTAAACAACAGATACAGAGATGTATATGTGTGCATGCTTGTGTTCATCCATCAATTATAGATTTGTTGTTGACGTGGTAAAAATGACTTCAAACCAAGTTGCAAACCACAGCACTCATAGGGAAGACATCAGGGGACTAAACAGAAGAAAGAGAGGGAGTAAACAGAAAGCGGAGAGAGAAAAAAAAAGTTTAGGGCTGTTGTCGGAGAAGAGGAAAGGAGACGGAGGAAGCTCAGGGTAGGAGACTTGGCAAGCCTTCACCCTCCCACTGTTGGCAGTAGAGGCACAAACTGTTTGCTCACAGCAGTACATGCATCCATTAGTATTGTTCCAGGACATAACTGTGTGTGTGCAACTTTCTGTGGACGTGTGTGTGTGTGTGTCATTTAAACGGTGAAAGTGGCAAACAAGTTGGAGTGAGGTGACAGACAAACAATATGGAGCAGTGATAAAAAAATGTATGTGGAGACAAGTCTGTATGTCAGTGGGCGTGTCAGACTAAATGTGGCTTATGGAATCCCGTGGGCCTAACAAGAGCACCCCTCTTATCGAGGCTGCCCACTTCAGAAGACTCAGCAGTTTGTGGCAAAACATTTTCTTTATCATGGCCCAAACTGTTAAATTCTAAAAGTGTTAAAATTCTAAATTGCTACCAGGCCATCAGACATTAAAATGTACGTTATCATTAAGGTATGGAGGCCTGTGGATGGCTGCACGCTAAGGCTGTTAATGTTATAGAAAAGCAATGTTCAAAGGACTTTTTAAAGACCCTTATTTTCATATAAATGAAAAGGGATTAAAGAATTAAACATTTAAGAAGTAACACTTTGATTCTAAATCCTGACTCAACAACTAACTTAAATGGAAATCTTCTACAGGTAACAATACATTTCCCTCTCCATTAGCATTAATGACATCTATTCATTAAGACAGCGACACATTTAAGATGACATGCCAATACAGATAATCTAAACCTGGGATTATCAAATCACCTCTCACACTAGTTAAACTGATGTCACTAAAACGGCAGAAGACACATTCAAAGAGATCTCGCTGGAAGCAAATGCATGTTAAGTGACTGCTGTGCTCCAGTCAGCCCATCGTGGAGCTTCCCCTGCAAACAGCCCTACGTGTTCTGACAGGGAGTCAGCCGGCACAGCACATTAAAAAGGCTACATTTCTATAGCTGGCCTCAACTGAAGGGCTGGGCGATACAGCAGAGAAATTTCCCCACAATGTTCCTTTCTTTATCGATCTAAACTAACCGTTTTTATCAACTTATTCGACAGTCTGGGAAGATAACCAGTTAATTCTGTGCTTTACTCCTTGCTTTCATTTTCTCAATGTCTGCTTAGACGCCATCCCCAGCTTGATGGTGCGTCATTTCTTTTTTTTCTGTCCTTCATGGGTTTTCTTGGCAGTTAGTAATCAACTCAGCCCCTGCTCAAGCACACAGATTTTTGCCTGCCAACCACTTCCATCATTTGCTTTATCTGACGGAATTTAAAGCTGAGAACCCAATCCCGGTTCATTTCTTCTAAATAGAATTTGCAAGGTCTGATCTTCCCTTTATTCCCCTGACTGTCCTCTTAGAAATATAGAAAAAGAAGAAGAGGGAGGGGGAGTGAGGAGATGCCGATCGCTGACACAGCTACGCAGATAGCCTCTCTTGTTGTTAAGGGATGTAAGGAAATGGGATGAGAGAGGCTGTAGAGGGAAGAAGATGCTGAAATGGGGATAAGAGTGCACCTGTGTGGACGTTCCGCTGGAGTGAGCTGGTGAAGGATTACAGCGTCAAATCTCTGCTCTTTTTTGCCTTAACCTGGTGCTTATTTGCACAGATTTAAAGTATTCCACATCATATGAGGAACACACAGCAGGCAAAAAGTGTGGAGAAAGTCAAGTGGGTAGAGAATAAAAGTGACCCGGACAGGCAATGGGAGGACGAGGCACGTGTGCCTCTATGCAGAATGAGCCAGACACTGACACCTCAATCTGTGAGCAGGTGACGGGGGGGAGGACGGGGGGCAAAGAAGGTGGTGGACTGGACAGTGTGAGGATGGTCTTGAGAATGGTACCGCATATATATTTGTGCGTTGGGCAGACTGAACATAAAATAAATAACGACAAGGAGCACAGGACAAAAAGTCAGAGAAAGACTCATTCTATGACGACAGCTGAGTTGATTGTGAGAGTGTGCACACGTACAAGGCTAAATTCAAGTGCTTTATGCGTTTTAACCCCCACAGCCGAGACAACTCTGATTTGTGGCAACTGCTGTGTCGCCAAGGGAACTATAAGCACTGACAGAGCCATGTCTGTTTTGTCCTTGCTTGTGCAAGAAAAAACACTTCTTGCGAGAAGAAATTAAACCTCTTACAACCTCCCACATATGATTTCTAAGTGGATGCTGGCTGCTCAGCAACAACTATACATCTGTTTTACACCTCTGTCTTTGATGTATGTACGGGGGAAGGTGCATCGAGACAAATATGCATCTTTGTCCAATCTGCCACCAAATTACGCTGCTGTGTCGTCGTCATCAAAGGAAAGGGCTCAATCGAAGCATTTATAAGCATGGAAGTGTGAAACCATTTCCTCTGACTAGCTCATCAGATTCAAATGACACATTGTGAAGAACATGCTGTCTCCAGAAGGACCCGTCATCAACATGAGAAACCAATTAAAGACTAAAGTTATCTGTTGACACATACAGTGACTACCAAACCCGCATTCTTTTTTATTAATGGTAACGTCTATTTTTCTTTTTGATAACAGATCAGCGCTGTAACAAAATGGTGAAATGAGACGGTACAGAGACATTTTCTTCTTTCTATGGGTATTATGTGCACTAAAAGGTTGACTGAAAAGGCAAAGACGTTTTTACACAGGAGAAATGTTCATGATTATATAAGGTTGTTTTAATATTTTTTTAAAGAAAATTTCATGGACTTACAGGAAGAAGTAAAAAGTTCTCATGCAGCTCCATTGGGCGAGTGGAAGTAAGTGAGGTAAAACTGCTTGTTAGCCTTTTCTTACACATTCCTTACATAAAGTATTTCAACAACGGACTCTGTTAATGAGGCATGGCACTAGCGGTGGCATTTTCAGCCCCGGAAATAAGAAGAAAACCAGTGGATTTGAGATTGCATCTTGAACAACATTACTTTTACCAGCTGGTAAAAGCAGAAAAACACTGCAGTGCCCTTCATGAACAGGAAGAACCTAAAAAGACACAGTTAGCCTCAAAGTAGAGTGTGTGCCAGTGTATCTGTGCTGTTTGCAGGTTGTGCTTATCAGAACCAGCATTAAAGTTGCAATTCCATCACACACTAAACACAAGGTCGCTCTCATAAAAGAATAGTGGCGATAAAGCAGTGGGCAGGTTTCTTCCTTTCTCTCATCTCTCCATCTCCATTCAGTCTCATCTATCTCGTCGTCACCATGGTGGTGCTAAAGCATTTATGTGGGCCACTCAGTTCACCTTCAGGCAATAATTCACCACTTTCAAGGAGCAAAGCCATGCAATAGTGAAACTTATGTAAACAGACTGAGCTGCGCTTTACCTCCAAAACGCTGCAACTTCAAATCATGAACTGTGCTTCAAGTTCCCCCTCATGCAGGCCGGGTAATATGAGGGCACAAATGGATGGCTAAACGCTCAACTGCAACAGCCATCAACGGCTTTTTGTTGCCAATGTGGATTTCAAGGTCAGCTTTTAAATTACCGATAAAAGTCTCTGCTTCAGCTGCAAACAAACCCAGCTTGCTGCCTGTCCTGCAGCTACTGTGATTCCAGTGAGCAACACAACCAGCACTGACACCATTACAGCTCAATTATGACATGTGGCCAGGACCACTTGAAAGAGGCTGGAAGAAGAAACGGATCACACAGAAAAGGTGCATTATTGAAACACTCAGGCTTCCTTTGAGAACCTCTCAGGTTTGTTTCAATAATAAACTAATTGCACAATGTGAGATTGCCTGGCAGGATCAATTGACAACTGTGCAGCGAGATTTACCATTTTTGATATCTTCATCTGCCACTGAAGATTGATTTTATAGTTGGACCTCTAATGTAACCATAAACGCATCTGGGTCATATATTGCTTTGATAGAGTTCACTTTTCTGTTACGATTCTTTGTCATCAACCTTGCATATAATGGTAAAAAGGATTAAATACTGCTTACGTGGAAAAAATCCAAACTAGTCTTGCCGTTTGCCTCATGCCACAGTTATGAAGGGATGGGGACATATTTAACTGAGGCCATAAAGCATCAGAAATCAGGATAGAGCACCGCCTTCTGGACTCGTGGTTTGTCTAACTAAACAACGTGATGGGGGGGGGGGGGGGGGGGGGGGGACTGGAGGGGCAGTTCAGTCCCCACAGTCTGTCTCACTGACCAGGAAACCACAGTATGCATTATTCATCATGTCTACTCACTTTCCCCGTCTGTCTCTCTCCCAAACATGTAAACACAAAGAGTGCATATGTACTCTCAAGTACTCGAGAGGAGAAGACTAATCAAGAATATACAGAAACCCAAAGCTGAGGAGAAATAGGCCAAATATGGGAGAAAAACGTGAGTGCGAATGAGGGAGAAATGAAGTGACGTGGTCAGAGAGTGAGATCCAACACTTGTGCAATTGACCTCATGCCAAAGCAATTCAGGCTTGATCTGAAATCAATGTGAGAGCATGGGAGATGTGAAAAATCTGATGCTGTCCTGCAGCCATAAGTGGCAAAATATGTGAAGTATATATGCCGTGTGGCCGCGTGTTTGCGGAGAGAGATGACTTTATTGATCTGAGCTGTACTGACTATAGATGTGCTGAGACAAATGGAAGAGAAGGCAGATATGTAACATTTCAATTTACACGCCACAGTGTCCACATAGTGATGGTAGTTTAATGAGAATGACCACACACATGCAGACAGAACAGAAAAAAACATCGCTTCATACAGAAAAGTATCGGGTTTATTAGTGTTTAATTAAAATGCTCACTAAGAACTGTTATTAAGAAAGAAGAACTAGAGGCAAGCATTAACAAGACATCTGGGATGCCACGCTGGCACAGTGACTCATCAACCCTCCACAACACAGCCTCCTGCAGGCCTGCCGGCAGCCAGTGCCAACCCCTAACACTGGCAGCCTGGTGCATACAGTTTTCATCTCACAGGGTGGGGAACGTCGATGCGAGGGACCCCTTTTAGGCACGACTGGGCCAGATTTAGGACAACGTGCGACACCATATGACACTTCATGTTGCCACGCTACAGAGGCAGCGGTAAGTTTTAGTCTCAGTTTGCTTTTTAATGTTGCCAAAAGGGGAATAAGGGGAGCTATCAAACAGCAAAGTGCTAAATCAATCATGCATTTTGAAGAAAATAAGTGAAATGACTCGTGGTAATGTCTAGCTTTTACTTTCATGTTGTTTCAAGTTCAGCCAAATATAAGAAAATCCATTACAAGCATATGTGCCACAGTTTTGTTTCCTGACAACAAGCTTTATTATGTTGAAGTATATAATAATAAAATATAAATAAGAAATATAAAAAAATATATATGTAAGAAATATAAAAATACATATAATATAAAAATGCTGGAAATGACAAGATTCATGGCCCTGGAGTCTGAACCTAAAGAAAATGGAAAGAAATGGTCAGAGCTTTTTCTTGTGCGATCTCTGTGGGGCAGGTTTTTCTTTCTATCATGAGTAAAAATAAAAATGTTGATAAGCTATACAAGTAAAAAGGTTATTGGCAGGAGGGTGGGGCGGAGCAGACAAGACCACCCAGACTGAGTGAGCTCAATAGAAGGTATAAGTATATGAAGGCAGAACAGTACAGTTACAAATTACAGCCCACTTATCCTGCTCTCATCGGCGCTCAAACAGCTTCACCTGCTCTTCTCATTCTTGCTTTCTCTTCCACGACGGCAAATCTGTTTGAGAACATTTTATCCAATCTATTCAGTTAGAGTAAATATGTTAAGAGGGCCAGAAGCAGTTGCATTTTTAAAATATCATATTAAGGAAGAAAAGCTACGTTCCAACCTCAGAGCAACAGCTAGTACAGGGCTTCAAAACATCTTTCTCATTTCAAATACGACAAACCTCACATTGATGCCAACACCACACTGAGATCTCAGCTGGAATGACACTCATTAGGTGTGCAGTACTCTAATGGGGCTGAAGGAATGATGCAAGTTTTTTGCTTAATCTTGTATCCTTTAATAAAACTGCAGTTTCATCCTGGATAAAGATGTCAATGCAGTATAACTCTTCTGCTTTCAGCCTGGTGGGGCAGAATTTCTGAAGCTGCCACTTAAAAGCAAGAAGAGGATCAGCACAGAGGCTCAGAGACTGAGATAGTGAATGGATGTTTTGTCAATGGAAGGTGGGAGGTGAGAGAAATTAAATGCAAGACATCAAATAAGAAGGAGGTTGTCTGGGGAGTGATGTTTACGGATTTTCTCTCTTTTCCTCAGAATTCTGTTGCTGTTTTGGTTCCACGCAGGGAGCGGGAGCAGTGACTGTCAGAGATTAACACTACACAGAGAGAGTGGGGACAGGGAGGGAAATGTGAAGACAGAGCTGGTAAACAGAGAAGTGATTTTCAAACAGAGTCGAAAAATGAAAGAAATCTAAAAAAACAAAAATACAAACATCCTCTGTGAAACAGAAAAGTCATGTGTGTTGGTGGAGGTTCGAAACAGAAAGTACTCCCCTCGCTGGGCGCCAGATTAATTATGCATGTTTGCATCAGGTAAAATTAAAACAGTGCTGTGCAGAAGAGTGGAGAGAAATTCAGTTGAGGAACAGAGCTGAAAGCAAATATTAGATATTTAAAACTGGACGACAAAGATGGTGAGAATAAGACAAAAACAACTAAGGAAAAAAGCCATAAGAACGAAACTAAAAAAGACAGAGTGCTGATGTCTGTACCAAAACTTCTTTAAGAAAACAAGAGGAAGAAAATGTCTAATCACAGAGTAGTGAAATACATACTCCGTATGGAGGGTGGCAGACTGATCACACAGATCACTGAGTCAACATGTCATCAGCTCCACAAAGCGCTTTAGAATTTAAAATGGCTTGGAGGTGTGCAAGCCTGGAAAATATTTCATAAATGCAAATGATCCTGCTACTAAAATCCAAATCAAACGGCATTCACCTGAAAGAACACCTTGAAAAGCTCCTGCAATCAGATGCTTTTCAGGAGAGAATCAACCGCAGAATGGCCGACTAATGAAGTCAAATATCCATATTCATATGTGGAGGTGTGACACACCTTAATGGCATGTTTCAATTCTGCTCATTATAGAGATTAAAGATGGCAGCAAATATCAGCGGAACACAGCAAACTTTCCTCGGCTCATCCATTCTGCGGCTGCCCGCTCCTCTGAGCTCCTGCGCTTCTCTCATTCAGTCGACCTCTGCTTGAGCAACTCGCTTGTAAACCGAAGAACATCTCGCTATCATGCGACGGGCTGGAGAGAAAAGCTTCAGAAAAGCCCATCCGTCCCCCTATTTCTAAGAAGAAATCTTTTTTGTTGTATTCCTTGTCTAGAAGTTAAATAAATGCTGAAAAGCTTTGATCTAAGATCATTTAATTGTGTCTTTATCTAAAATGTTTGTTTGTTGTAATCGTGCTATAAAAGAGTTAAATGGAGAGATGTTTTCAGGATTCTTTTCATCCTTGCACATTGTAATATCGTCAGTGAGCACCCGCTGCATTCTTTCTCAAGTTAGAGGCCAATCATTTGTCACTAAACTGTTTTTGAAAACATTCCCTGCAGTTTTTACATCTGATTTTATGCATCAAAATCATTTGAGTGAAAAAAAAAGACATCACTCAATCTGTCAAACTTTTGTTCTGAATGAATTCAAAATGTGAATTACTGACATGAGGCCAAAGTCATATAGCTATGTTTGTTTGGAGGTATTATTTTAAAGATATAATTAAAGATGGTTTAACTACATTAATTATCTTAGCTATGCATCTGACCATTTCAGATACATGGATATCTGACTCGGAGAATCTATCAAGTTCCCTTTGTAATTTATTCAAAGTTATTTATTCGATTATTCAACAGGAAAGGCTTTCCTGTTAAACGTGCTGCTGGATTCATACGCACAAACACTGATACCTGCAACCCTGATGAAGACCACATTTCCATGACAATTAAACACCAGGGACAGTGGAGTCAGCTACTCGACACAAAAAGGACCTTCAAAGCAGAGTTGCAAAGGAGAGCATAAGAGAGGGAGTGTGTGGCCTGGATAAGTGGTGGAAGGATTATAGCTAGTTCCATCATGGCTTTGGTCCAGTCACTGCGTCTTATAAAAACCTATTAGCATGTGAATGAAGAGACGCAGAGTGGATGGAGGTTTCTAAAGCCCAGGAGCACTGATCCACTATCAGGTGAGCTCTCTGTAAAATGGGAATAAGCGGAGGAGCGTGGTTAAGGTTTCTTTATATGCATGTGTTTGAGGACAGGTGGAGGTAGACCCCTGTTGGAATTTTTGTTGAAATTTGACATCAGTCGAGGGACGCGGTGTTTTAAATGCTGTAATAAAGTTCACCAGGGAGTAAACAATTTAATCAGCTTATTAAAGCCAGTGGTCCCACCTTTTCTAAATTCTCTTGACAACACAAATGACTGACATTAAGCTTTATGCAACAAGAAAAGTATTAAAAAGAAAATTGGGAAGAAAAAGACAACTGTGCTTTGTAGCCTTAAATTACAGATAAGACAAAAATGAATAATCTAATCAAGGACAGCAACTTTCCTGATATCTGAAAGTGTAATTGTGTACTTACAGCAAACCTCAGATAAAGTTTTGATACTAGACTTAAAGAACACAAAGCAGGCGCTAAAGAAACAGCAAGGCTAACAGTAGAAATGTCAGAAGTCTCCAGCAAGAACTGAATTGGTGGAGAATAAAACCACAGCCAGAGCCTTCCGCTTCGGTGCTTACCTCTCTCTGCAGCACCAGCTCTTTGGTGAACCGCATGGCCTCGTTGCTGAAGGGTTCGGCCACCTGCACCCCCCCTGGTGTATTACGGGAACTGCGTGGACATTCAATACCTAGACAAAGACATCAAGATTTTTGGAGTCAAAAGTCTGCAAAGCTGCTGATGAAAAGAGATTTTAATGTGAGTAATAAGCATTTCATGAGAAGTCAAACCTCTACATGTCTTCAACACATTAACATACGGAAAGAACACACTTTGATAAAAAGAGGAATTTCTTTATTTGCAAGCTAGTGTGACTTTTTTTATTGCATGGTGGATGTATTCATCAAGGTTATGCCCAGGAATGAATCAACACTATAGAACATCCAGCTTCTATTTCAGTTAGACACTGGGAACCAGTCATTTTTTCATTGTGAGCTACAATACACAATGACAGAACAGGCTTTTGCTGAAATTTAACAATGGAAGTAAAAAAAAAAAAAGCTTACATGTCTAGGCGTTGCTGTCCTAATGAACTAAAAAAAACAAAAAAACAAGCAGGTTCTAGTACTGATTTACAGAGTTACAAAATTATAGGTTCAGCTAGGAGCTAAAGCCTCGAGCATAGCGCTAATAAAGCGACAACTCCCTCTCAGGGTCTTTCTTTCCTGTATGACAGGAAATTTTATTTAATGAGATTTACTGGCATGACAGATATACCGCCTCAGGACACTCACAAATACATGACAGGGAGGTAAAATCTGATTTGTTAGTGCATCCTGGTGACTCAGTGGTTAGCGGGGCTGTCTTGGTGTAAGATGAGCCCAGGCTTGGATTTTTACTCCTGGCTCTTCTAAGATTTTGTTTGCAGCCTTCCCGAATTATTAAGCTTCCCGTCAATGATAAAACACTCAAACAAGTGTTGGAGATGTCTTGCCGCTTGCCGCTCGTGCGGCTGAACTCTTGCCCCAATGTGCTATGAATAAAAACACTTGGAACACCTTTTTTCTTTTGCATTACCTTTTCATTTCGTCTTCGCACTCTGTTCAAACAGCCTATTTTGTAATTTCTAATGTTTCGTCAAGGACGGAGAGGCTTTTTGTTGGTGAAACTTGTTGATACGTCAGCACTTCCGTGAAATTATCTAGGAAAGTCAGACTAAACCTTGGTAACTGTATCTGACTAACTGTGGTTGCAAGGAAATTCATTCTACAAAAGGGGTGAAAACTTGGATAAAGACAATTCCATTACTTTAAAATCCATTCAGATATTGTGAGAACAAACTACCATAACTAATGTAACTACCTGAAAACCAACAGCAAGTCAGAAGTGTGCTTGTTCCAATGAGAGGGTAAATGTAAAGAGTATTCGATCTAGTTATAACTGGTTTAATGATCTAACCAGCTTTGTGCCATTTAGTGTTCTGTTCACTAAATAGCCACGTCCATTCCATTTGTGTTTCCACACAGGCATGTAGGGGAAGTGACCCAGGAAGGGGCAGGAATTGTCCAGTCAGCACTACAATTAGGATTAACCATTCACAAGTAAAGGGGTTACACTTCACTTAAGTGAGTGTTTAAATAAGATCAACTATGAACTCATCTCTGAATTTTCCAACTAGCCGTTTAAAAAAATATGTAAAAAACGTTTTGTTTTTTTTAATCTGAGGATTGACAGCAGCTATTAAGTTGAATGTTGGCAAACAAGTACTGTATACATCTTCCTGTTTAGCAAATAGTAAGGAGATACGACCAACACATGTGATGTTCTGAAGATCTTTGAAGAAGTGCATCAGGACAACACCAACATATAGGATACAGAGGGGCAACTACAACATTAAATCACAAAAAAAGAAAAAATATAGTTGAGGAGGAATGTGGAATAAAAGAAACACAAAAGAGGAAGATAAAGCTTCTGAAGGGGGAAAATACTGCACACTGTTAGCAAAAAATTGGTGTATGAAATAATTGCAGAGAGGGAGATAGGAGTTTCTGGATTTGCCACAGCTACGATAAGGGCTGGAGTCGTGTTTTTCCCCAAGCATAATCCACACAGAAGAATACTCATGAATGTAATACACAAAGAAGTCAAGTTTAATTGTATAGCATAAAAACTACAAGGGCTGCATAGGTCCAAAGAGGCAAATACTTCCAATTCGGTCAATACTCTTTAAGTTGAGAAAAATGTTCCCTCCACCAAAAAAATTAATTTCTCTTGGGATGAAAAAAGGAGGATTACAGTAGAGGAAAGGGTTTACGATTGGTCAAATACAAATGTCAGAGGGGTCTAATAAAATAAGTCCTTTAAAGATGTAGTCAAAAACCACTGTGGGCTTCTCTCCAAACGAGCTGGAGCTTACTGTAGCCTGCTCCCAGCTGCATTTAAACCAAGCCAGGGAGCCACTTAGCAGAGGCAATTTTAACCTGCACACAGATTCATAACTCAGGCTTGACATGGAGATAAACATCTGGGTCATACTCCAGGATATCCATCTTATCTGATCTCGGAGACAAACAAGGCGTACACTGATCATTGTGACATTACACTACCCAGCCGCACACTGTTGCACGGTTTCTCCTCACACTGGCCTGACCTACACGCCCACACCAGTCCACCATATACCGCATCAATCATTTTTCATGCGCAGGGCATCTTAGATTTTTCATTGCAGCGTGTGTGTCTGTAGACAGAGGTTTAAACTATGTTAGAACTGTCCTGGTAATGATTTGTTTTTGAATCGCAGCTGTATGTTTGCATTTCTTCCCCTTCACTTCCTATCATGTTGTTTTCGGAAGGGAGACCGGTGAGGTGGCCATGTTGCTTTGGGAACTGCCTCTCAGCTCAAAGACCCGTGAATAAAAGTAAAACCGTCTGTTTATTTGATGCTTCAGATCATCAGATGTGGTCAGAAGGCTTTTAAAACCAACTATTCTAAACATCCAGACACACTACCAATATGCAAAACCACAAGTGATAGATTATGTACACGTTCAGCATGCAGCCATCTTCATTCTTGCTTTGATTCTCTGAACTCCAATCATTTCCAACAAGCTCTTGATTTCCCTCATAATACTGATTCAAGGGCCTGTTTTGGCCGATCCAAATTATAAAGAAGAAGGAGCAAATAGACGTTTCTCACTTAATCAAGTCGCAAAGCTTCAAACACAAAAGCCACTGAAGGTAAAATGTCCAAGCCCTGCTGTACATTGCTATCAACACTATAAATATCTTGTTGCAGACTCCAATGCTAATGATGTGCATGTTTATCATTCTTTGACATTTTAGCTCATACCACCTACCAGATGCTTAAGCCCTTGCTTTCAGGGTGTCTACAGGTATAAATTGATACTTGCAGGATGCAGAAAAATCTGGATGAATGCCATTAGTTCCTCCCCAGAACGTTATTAAAGTTACAAAGTCTTGATTTCTGACAGGCTGCTGACAGGATATAATTAGCAACGCGACAGGCAAACAAACTAAAAGCTACAGCGAGTCTGTGCATAGAAGGGCGTTAATGTGTGTGTGTGTGTGTGTCTGTGTGAGTGAGAATCCAGCTCTAAAACTAATCTTTCCTCCATCACCCATAACCACATCTTTCCATTTAAATTTCCATCTCATTAATCTTGGTTGTCCTTCGCGGTATGTAAGTGCGAGGTGACTATCTTCCTATTTGAATATCGCCTTCTTCACAGCTGCCTCAGTGGATACAGGCCAAGTAAAAAGATCAGCAGTGGGTGAAAGATGCAGGTGGGTAAGACGAGGGGTGAGGGAAACCCAGCAGGCAAAGAAACCATGCTGGTAGGAAAATATATTTTAAATTTGGTTTGAATATGCATCTATTAGCCATCGTCTTACTCTGGTTCTCCGATGTGAGGGTTCAGCTGAAAGCATTCCTCTGCAGCACACAACAACACTCGAGAGATATTTCTATTCAGGAGTAAAACACAAAAACAGAAAGAAAAATGAAAGCACATGCTGCTTTACATAAACTAAGCTCAAACTGTTGTCTCTGTACCTTGTGCCACCTTCACTGCAGCCAACTGATGCAGCATAATCTATAATTCATTTATAATGCACCGTAAGCTATATTTCACATTTATTAAAGTTAAATATTAGTTGTAGGTAGACGCAAGCATATTTCTAGTGCTTCCAAGGGGTTTTTCTTTTCTCCTTTCAGAGAAGCACAGAGAGAACGTGGATGATTGATTTGTCTCTAGGCTGATGCAGCTTGTAGCCCTATTTAGGTTAAATAATAGAGCTGGAGTATTCTAAAACACTGCACCATTATACTAACTTTATTACGTGGCAAGACTTAAAATCTGTCTTCAAGCAACAAGGTAGTTAGGTCCCTGGTTTTAAAAAGAACACGTGTGAATAACAATAAGGTGTCGATGTCTATTAAACTTGTCCAGCCCCCCCATCCAATCCTTACACACACCTAGACGCTGCCCTCAGCAATTTCTATCTCACACAGAGGACCATATCGGGGGTAATGTAGGGTGTAACATCTTACAAAAGGACACTTTTGAACACACAAGGACGGGGATCATACCAATGAATACTTTAAGCAATATTCTGTACCACGTCTACACATGTACATTAGCTCAAGCAGACCCACATACGGACCTAAAAATAAACAACCACAAATGGCGCAAAGTCCCTCACAGAATGGAAGCTAAAGCTCCTTGCTGACAGTGTAAATCTCTGTCTCCGATTGATGGGTGTTTCATCTTTCTGACAGTCTGCTCCTCAACTTAACTTTGAGTAACTTTGAAAGTACACTTCACCTGCTGTGGCCTCCATCTAAAACACTCTGTAAAAGCCATTGAAGCTAATAAACTTTTACAGCCTTTCCACTGCTCGGTCTCTCTTTACCTCAACAGCCACAGACTTCAATCGCAATTGTAGTTTTGTTTGCCTCAACTATAACCCTTCTTTTCTTTATCCTCATTGTGTCCTTTTATCCTCCACATCTCATCTCCGTCCCTTCTTTCTTCATCTTTATTATATGTGCCCTCTTCTTCTTTCATGCACAGAATGACTGTTTTACCCTTTATCACACGTACATATGGAAGCATGCCTGCAAAGGCCAACAAGTAAAACAAGAAGAAAGGGAAGGTTATGCTGGAAGAGAGAAGAGTGAGCATCCCTTCATCTCCAGAAGCACACCTCCGGTGCTCTTTGAAGCATGCTCTTCTCTTTCTTTATGCCAGTTTCTTTGTAAAACATTGTCTTTATCCATCAAGATGAAATTCGGGAACAAGGAAGGGACTGAGGGTGAGGCTTTGAGATTTCTCTCTGGGAATCTCAATAACATAAGGGGATTCAGTTTTAAATCCAAGCTGATATTATGGCTGAAACAAAAAGAATAAAAATGCTACAGGCTAAGCAAGATAGGAGTTAAAAAATGTTTAAATGCCTGAACTGCTTTTCAGTATTACAAAGTGAATGACAGTGTTTCATCACTTACTGCCTTGGGATCGTTTAATTTACACAGCTACTCTAAACAGTTTGCTATTCAACAGCCTCCCACAACATTGTTAGAGAATTTTTTTTTTCAATCTATCCAGGATGAATACAATACAAGGAAAACAAAACTAATGAAACGGATGACTAATGCAGGGCTTGTTTTAACATCAGCATCCTTTGAAGGTGATGTGCAGATGGCATTTGCCCATCAGAGCACATGAACACAGGATTTCAGTTTTGTGAGAACATTATAACTCAAACACATACTCAATGGGGTAGTTAGATGGTACATAACCTTTGTGGAAAGCTTATGCTTGTCTGGTATTGTACAATAAAGGCTCATAGGGAAATGTATACCTTGATATGTATGCCCGTGTTCAGCGTATGCGTCCAAACTATTGTCCTGCTATAAAGATTCACAGCACACTACCACAAAAATATCACTGTATATGGAAATATCTTACTCTGTGAACAGCTGTTGGAAAATATCTCATATCTGAAAAAATAAGAAAACATCATATTACCCTGTCAGAAATATGTAATGGCTTCAAAGAAAATAATAATAAAAAAAGAAAAGTTCCAAAAGGCTGCTGCCATTTCATACACAGATAAACATAACAGGCTCGGGGCAGCCGTTTTATCGCATGCATCACTTTGAACACGGCCCATGGTGCAGATGAGTGAATAAAACATGAAAAGATCTCTTTGACAAGAGAGAAAAAGTGACTGTTTGGAGATTAAAAGCAGAGATAATGGGGAGGCTCTTTCTAAAGTCTTGATTTGATTAAGGGTTAAAGGTTTGACATCAGTTATGTTTTAAGAAATATTTTTAAAACATGTACATGGTATTATACATGCTCAGAAACAACTAGGCCATTGCTCGTTTTATCCCTAACAGCCCAGTGAGAAAAAAAAAACATGTAAGAAAAAGGATGACAATTAGCTGGCAGATAGAAAAAATCAAAGAAAAAAACTGGCATCATTGGAAGAAGAGCCAGAACAGGTAACTCCACAGCTGATTAAGTGAATTCTAATAGGAAAAGAGGTTAAAAGATAACAGTAAAGGAGGTCCTTTGTTTCACTGAAGGTTAGCCCAGCGGAATGTTTGCATTAAAGACAGCACAGGTCATTTCATTTCCTGCCAATGAATCTTTTCCTCTGGGAATGACCTTAATCTAATTTGCTCAGTGGCTATCAGCTCTAAATATGCCTGTTATGACTTGCTAATGAGCAGTGACTGAATAAATTCATTTTAAAAGAAGGCTATGTAAACATAATCTCACACATACCTGACATTCTGAACCTGAGGGTAGTGTGCATTTACTTTGGAGAGAGGAGCTCATGCAAACCAGGACGTACACTGTATGCGCTGATGGGATCCTTTAATACGTGTTGAGAGTAGTTATAAGATTTAATTACAAAAACCACCATTAAACGAAATTGTGATGTTTCTCAGAAATATATAGTAGTATTTATCTGAATGGTGGGCAGATAATAGAATAAAACAAAGCAGGAGAGCAATTTTTTTTAAGAATGATAAAAAGGATATGTTTTTGTGTAAGGACAAGGCAACAATTATATAAAACATCAAGAAGATTGAGAGTTTAAGATAAATAACTGGACTTGTACATCAGACCATGAGCTTCTGCAGTGAAGTTTGGTTTGGTCACTGTTGAAATAAATTTGCTTACAAATAAAAATTGTCAGCAAAGAGTTTCCCATGACCTAACATACTTTTTCTCACACTGACACATTTTTCTGGATTCCAAATGAAGCGTCTGACATGCTTTACTCAAAACAGCGACAGTACAGTAACAACATTATTCCCATTAAGGCAGATGGAGAGACACACAAAACTCCCCTTTTCAGGTTCTGCACCTTTTGAGCCAGGTTTAATCTGGGCTCCTTAAAAAATAAGGGCACATGGTACATAGCCTGTGAGTTTAGACCTTGCAACAAACTGATAAATACTTGACCAGCAATTCCATTCTCAATTTAATTTCCTTCGTCTGCAGTTGAACCGAGGACAGCTGGGAAGCCACCAATCCCTCCTTCAGGCACAATCTTGTCGCATGTCATGTGTTGAGCAGTGCTAGTTGTCAACATGCAGTGGAGAGCTCAACAGACTGTGTCCGGTTCACACACCACTGACACTGTCCCTGTTCAGGACATAGCCCACTGTGTAGCTGAGCGCCAGGTATGACGAGCAACAACAAACAAGAGTAATAAACTGACTGTTGTTGAATGCCTACGAGTAAAAATTGATATTCTGAGAACATATCAGGTTTTCAAAACATGACCTTCTCAGAGGTAAAGAGAAGGAACTAAAAGGTGTGGGGAAAATGTTAAAACAATAAAACTTTCACTTAAGCTGTGAAATGAAATACCATGTTCATTCACTTCCTGCAAACTCGCCGGAGTTTAAAGCCCTCTGTCACCTAGGACAGTGGCCCTGGTGCTATTACAACATAATGGAAAACATGAGTCAGGAGTCTTCTTCAAATCTGGTAGAAAGCCAGAGGGGGGGGAAGGTGAGGTTAAAGGGGACAGGTGCTTCATGCCGACACTGTGCTCCAAAACAGGCTGGGCTGCCAGGGCTTTCCCCTTTTCCTGTTAGAGTTGGCAGGGTGGTGCTGGGGTTCAGTTTCAACACAACTAGTGACTCCCAACATGGGGCACACTATCTGTAGAGGGGGCTTTTGAAAGTCATGCCAAGGTGCATGTACTTGCTACAGAAAACAGACACTTTCAATTAACTTTTCCCTGGCAGAAACAAATATCTGACCAAATGCAGAAATAAGCCTGTTAGATGACACCAATTAAAATGACCTTCACATCTGGAAGGATACCCACCGGCAAGGAGGAATGTGATGAGACAGGTTTCTTTGGGCATGTACAACTTGAGGCGGGAGCCGCTGAAGACGTGTTCGACCACAGCTTCCGACCGGCCAGCCCTCTGCAGGAAGGGCAGGAACTGCTTGGCCTTTTGTGTGTCCTAATGGATTTAAAAGGAGACCAACAGAAAACATTAAACAGCCATTTTCATTCCGCTCATTTCTTCTCCCCTCATACAGCAAGAACCAAAAAGTGCTGAATCACACAAACAAAATTTAGGCCAAATAAATATAAAATTGGAAGAAAAATAGACAGAAGAGGACTGATTAGAAAAGGAGCGCATGTTTTTTTCAGACATCCGAATACCTCTGTGGCCAAATGAAGACTGCCTGCTTTTTAGTGGCACGTCTGGGACCTTATACAATCAAAAATAATTCTCTCCCTTCCTACTTCCATCTCTGTCTGCAATGTGAGTCACCACCTTAGTAGTGTACTCAGGCCAAAATTACAAGCAAAGCTAAATCATGCAGCAAGTGCTGCAGTGGCAAGGGAGGAATTCTAAACGATTGCAAAAAGAAAAAATAAATATGTGCCTTCTCCAGGCATGAGCATGTAGGCACAACAGACCAGTGAGTCATGGACCAGAGTTGTGTTTGTGTGAGGTAGTGTGAACAGGAGTAGGCACAAAAGCCCAGACAAGGAGAGTCAGAGCAAACACATGAGTTCACCATTTATTAGTCAATTTAAATTAGTTTAAAGGGGCCCAAACCCAAATATACCAATGTTTTCTTTAACCTTCTTGTACTTTGAGCGAGACACAAAACAAAGCAGCACGAGAAAAGAGACTACAAGCATGCCGCCAATGTCTTCAATACGGCTCTGATGCATGAGAATATAAGTAAAGGGTATGTGCTTTAGCCACAAGATGTACCACCTGAACTGCACCCACTGGAATCCAAAATAACCCCTTGAGTGGGAGATGACACTCTTATTCACACAAACACATTTACAGCACCTGCAGTGTGTGTGGGCAGTGCTGTCTAACTTGTTTCAGGAAAAGGGAACAGACATGAGAAATATAAGGACATCATTATGCAACCTTTAGAGGCATGAGGTGAGTCAAGTGCTTTATCTCCTCTCCTCCCACTACCTCTGTACATCTCCCACACTATACATTTAGAAACCTATCTTTGCTCTATTTGTGACTGCATCCCACTCATTGTGCATAATCCCTTTCAACAAACCTTTACCACCAAAGGATGCTGACGTCTAGCAGTGTGTATTTCCATGTGGGGAGGGGTGTGCCTTACACACTTGTGTGTGGGTGTGTAACAGAGGGGAAGGGAACAAAATAAAGAGAAGAGAAATGGGGGGGGGGGGGACTATTTAGGGGTTGATGTGCAACGTTGCTATCTTGGTCCCTTAATTAGAATGTTCATTACATTAGCCTTGCCAAACAACTGGTGCATTTGTGTGCTCACACGCCTACTGGCGATTGCTGGCAACAATCCTAGACAGTGCTGCAAATCATGCATGTCGTGCTGGAGACTGACAGGAATGCAAAGAGAAGTCAGAGCGCGGCAGCTGCATCGTGGCACTGACCTGAGTCAACCAACAGTACCGCTAATAATAAGCGCGGCCGATCAGGGGCTCCATTGTGCCGTCGGGCACGCTACGCAAACAAATGACATTGCATCCCACCATAAAAATGCCAAGCCCAAACAGCTAATGCTGGCTAACTGGAAGCATTTTTTAGCAAAGATTTTCCATTCTGATGTAGAATATTGCCAATAGTTTGTTTTGTGTTTTTCTTCCCTCACCCTTTTTGAGGATCAACACTTATTGGCTTACTTGCCCCAACCCAATCCCTTCACAGCCTCTCCCAAATGCCTTATGTACACTGAATGTGGTCAGATTGGCTTATTAAGTTGGATGGTAGTTTACAAGCATAAAATGGACAACAATCCCTACAGAAATATCAGAACTGCTCCATCAGCACAACAATTCCCTGTCATAATTATATGTGCTGGGCTTAATCATTCATCCGCAATGCTGACACATTAAGACATAGTGAGGTTATGCTGATGACAAAATGGGAGGGGGGGGTGTAATTGAGAATTTATGCACACTAATGTTGGAGTCAGTCAGACTTTTACATAATGTTTGATTAGAGGTTTAACCTATTTAAACTTTAGGTTCTCTGTAAAGCCGAGCATTGATATGTTAAGGCAGCACTGGCTGGTACTAGGAAATGCTTGCAGGCAACATTTAACCAAACCATAGCTCTAATACAGCAGCACTTTTCTCTGATGACAATATTATGACAACAAGTATCTACATTGGTTGTTGTAGTATCAGCCTACCCTTTCCCTTATGCTATTTTAAGCCTATTTGCCAAAACATGTTTTCTTAAACATTGTTAATTTTGCCATAAGAGGCAAATGGAGGACATTTTCCCTCACACTGACAACTGAATGAGCTTGTCTCAACTCAGTCTGACAGCTGTGGTGCAGCAAGAGGTCGGTGTGTGACAATCCGTCGGACACATCAGTGAGAATGAAAACCAGCCTTGTGTAAGAGCTATGATAAGAGGGAGTGATTCTGCGCTTATTTTAGCTTTAATAAGGCCCAATTTTAAGCAGGGCTCTTTTCGGCTGATTCCTTGTGCTGAACCACATATTTAAGGAAAAGTACCAGTATCTACACTCTCACCTACGATAAAGGCCATGTGTAATTTCTATTTCAACACACTGACTAGGATTAGTCGCCATCATGTTGTCAAGAGGACATTTTCCCAAATCTGCTATCATGAATGGGCTTTTCTTTGTCCTGATACTTCCGAAACGTCAGAGCCTCCCGCTTAGAGTCTGATTAATGTATGCCAGAGTCATCAGAAGCCTACAAGTGCAACAAATGGGTTCAAGTGAGGAGACAATGACGTGCTAATGTTTCTGAAGTTCTGCTTCGTCTTTCACAGCAGACCATCCAGTGACGCTCATAATGAAAAAGAGATGGCTGGCCTTCAAGGACACAAAAGCACTGTTTTAGTTTTTTTACTTTAAAGAACTCCAATATCAAAATACAAACAACTTCATGAAGGGTCAGTAGCAGTAAAGTAATCAAAAAAGAATGCTATCGTATTGAAGGCTTTCCTAGCCTTGATCTCTGTATGTTAGGCAAGTTAAAGGCGCATGAGAGAGCAGATTTGCACAGAGGGCAGGAAGACCTATCACTGTGATAAAGATTAAGAACAGCTTTCTCAGATCTACAAATGAAAAGACAGGCAGATGTGTTCCAATCAGCCATTACTGTGAGATTTTATGGTTTTCCCACGCTAATGTTCATGTGATGAGCCCTCCCAATCAGGGTTCATTAGCCAAATGATGCTTCAATCAAGCCCCTAGGCACACGTAAACAAGCTAGGCCTAAGCGCCACTGATGTTTTTATTAATGCTGTTTATTTTTAGAGGCCACTTATAAGGATGAGTCTACGATTATAGATTGTGATAACACATATTTAAAACCTTTAATTCTAATTATAGTCCATTTACATTAAGTGCATTAGTATATAGCATCACATGCATATATAATCAAAACATTTTTACTAAATATGTTTATTACTTTTCCTGCAATTTACATACCCCGGAAATATCAGCCACTCTGTGGATGGGAACCTCCTTCTTGCTGTGCAGTCCTTTTCCATTCTTTATGGCCCTACATCAAAGAGTAAAACAGCATCATCAAAATACACGAAAAAGCAGTAGACAGGAGGCTTTATAAACCTTTAAAAAGACCCCAAGAGGTCCAATTGAGACCTTAATAAGGGGAGCTACTGGGGAAAGTATTGTGGATTTGGAAGTAAAATTCAGATGTCATTCCCCCAGCTCAAATGGAAACATTATGCTTTTTTTCAACCATTCAGAGAAATGATTGGCTACAGCGGTAAAGTGGGAACGTTGGTCGAGGAATCATAATGGATTAGAAGTGCTGGGAGTAAATAAGAGGTGAGAAATAGAGAGACATAAGACACAAGATTTCTTCAGAGGATTCTAGGAAGGTTGAACAATGATGGTTACTACCACAGAGAGCAGCTTTTAAAAGCCTCATGGGCCAAGGCAGATGAAGATGACTTGTTGTTGCTGTTTTGACTACCATCATCCTACTACTGGATCACTGGGATGGAAACCAGTGCCTCGCCGATAAACCACGAACACTTATGTAGCCATGTATTGTATAAATGTGCATTTAATAGTCTGGAAAAAGGGTCCTTGAAGGCTGTGGGCCACTAGCTTTGTGCGATGGGAACTAAAAATATAACCAAGGCTATAGACAGAAACCTCTCATCAACTCTAATAGGACCCCACCAGGGACAAAAAGAAAGACAGAGCAGTAAAAAGAGAAGGGGAAAAGAGAACAAGAAATGGGAAAAGGCAGCACACAAGAGCAAGGTCAAAGAAGGACAAAAGTGACAAAAAACAGTTACGGTACAGAAACAAGAACAAATTGAGCAAAGAAGGAAGCATTCCTGCAATGGAAAGAAGGGAAAAAGAGGGCAGATGGTCAGTGACACTGAGTGAAAAGGAAGGGAGAGAAAGAGTTAATCCTATAAAAAGAGTCTGTGGCTGCATCTGCTCTACCTACAGCAAGCAGATCTTAATCTATGGCAGAGTAATAAAGCTTGTACTAAATCTCTCCACTGCACCTCCATATAATTATATTCATAGGCCCTGTATAAAGAGAGCCTCTGATTTAGCATCTTGTGCCCAAGGAAGGTGTATGTGTGTCCAAGCATACAAGAAAATGGATGGGGATGGCAACAATACATGGATGAGTATATATTTAAAAGTAAGGACACGCTTCCTCAGGAAATTAAGCAGCAGCCATGATTGGCTGTGACTAATGAGGGTGGAGTGAATAAAAAAGTTATGAAAACAACTTCACCTGTGTTAAGTAAAAAAGCCCCAAGGTCATTTGGTTCTACTCCATGTTTAAATAGATCCATTTGTCATGTTTATTCAAATAAAGAGCATTTGAATATGCATGGGGTTGCTTGTCTAATTCTCTTAACGCTGCATTTGTGAGAATAAAAAGCGGTTTAAGATCTACCGTGTCAAGGGTGCAGGTGCGCAAGTTCATGTAAAAGGAAGAAGGAAAGTGGAAGTGCTGTGTGATTCTCACCGTGCCTCTGCAGCAAGCAGTTCATCATAGTGGGAGGAGCGCTGGTCATCATCCTGTCTGTATCTGATGACTGTAGCAAGGCCTTTACTGACTAGAGCTTCAGCTATGTTACTGTCAAAATGAGGGGGGAGGCAGGGCAGAGAAAGGTTATTCAACTCATACTGTAGATAATGCAAGATATTATAAAGATAAATCAAATAAAACACTTTGCTGAGGAAGCAGTTTTTAGAATATATCAATAGTTAATATTTGATTAACCCCCTCAGACTCAATACAACATAAATCAAAGTCTCCTTTTTAGTCATTAAAAAAAGCTTCAAATGTTCTTTTTTCACACATGAATTACTGTTGTTTTGCAATACGGATAAGAAAAAAGGTGAGCCATGAATTCCAATAAAATACAAAGACCTATGTCTTCACATGGGTTTCTGTTTAGAGAGGAGCATCCAAACAACAATAAGCACTGGACAGTTAACTTATTTAAGACTACTAATAATAATACGCGTAATAATAATGTTCTTCAAGACACTTTTAATGCCTTACTGTGAGCAACTAACTTGTACAATGGTTTATAACACCAGCCGAGACCCACAACGTTTCAATCTTCTTCAAAAACAAGCTGCTTAGTGTCAAGTCTCTGACCAAAAGTAAGAACATTCTGACTGATATTCCCACCATAAGACAAAGTCATATGGGGTCAAAACAATCCATCCCACTGACAGTGTTGGCCCCTGACTCCATCATGCATGGGGGCTAGACCAACTGTTATCAGTGAAAAAGAGCCTGGTGAGCCCAGCTAAAGCAAAGAAGTAATTGGATGTTTACAACGCCAGATCGCGACCTCCATGCGGGCCAATGCTATCAGATATGAGACAGCTGGTCTGATAATAAAAAAAGATGTCTCCACGTGCACATGTGATGCCGCTTTTTGACTGCTGTGCCACAAGAAAGAAAAAAAAAAGAAAAAAACAGACGATAAATGTAGCTTTTAACTGTTTGACAGAAAACAGATATCTAAAGAATCCTTTCACACTGTGGTATAAAAGCTCTTTTCTGGTTTTGATTAAATTTCAACCAGTGAATCAATTTTACATCTGATACAGTGTAACAATGTCTAAAACTGATAAATTGAATTCATTCAAAGCAGTGTTTGCAGATGGGAAAAATATTACTTGCACTGAGGGGATGTTTTCCAGATCAAAGAAGAACTTTCAGGTTGCTGATTTCTGACACTCCTCAATCTAAGTGTTATTCTGTTGTCTTGGATCAAATTATATTAAACTCAAGCAGTCAAATTAAATGTTATGAGGACTTTTACACTGTATTTGTCAATTGGGTTTGTCAGTTGCTAACAGACCCTTACAGAAAGATAGCAGATTGAAAATACCTGCATTTGTAGCTTATAATAAGATTTTATTGGCCAGGAATGTAAAATAAAGTACACCATTAAATGTGGGAGACAGCAGGATAATACTTACATTCCACCAATTGTGACTGTGGCACAGGTGCGCTCTGGGAAGGCAGACGTCCCTTCCCCTTGACCAGTAGCTGCTCTGATGTAGTCTACCGTCACGTTGACCTGAGAGGAATCATAAGCCAGGGGGTCAAACAAAAAACCTGACAGAGTAAAGGTAGCACCAGTTAGAGTAATAATTAGTATAAGGTGTGCCACATGCGATTCTTAGCTGGATATATGTGTGGGCGTGTGTGTGTGTGTGTGTGTGTGTGTCCCCCTTTGTTTGTCCCAGTTCTCAAGGTCACTCCCAGTCAGTGCAAATCACATCAGGCGGCAGTGCAGAGCTCCCCAGAGGAGCAGTATTAACACACTCTGGGTGTTCGGGACAACACACACACAGAGCAGTGAGGGAACCCAAATGACCCCACACAGTACGTTCACAACACAGTTCCCTATGGGTGGACTCCAATCCATCCACCCTGAAGATACAATTTTGTCACTCAGCTGTGTGCGTATATCCACAGGCATGTGACAAGGAAAGCCTGCTTTGTGGGCCAGACACAGGCAGACATCGCTAACAGCAGGGATGCAGCCACACGGGCGCACAAAATCGACTCTTTAAGAGCTGCATGTCGACCATGTCAGACAACTGTGACAGGAAGGGAAAAAATAAATGAAATATGCAGGAATCTGGCTCTGTATCACAGCATCAGAGTGCAGGCACAGAGACCTATTACAGGAACGTGAAAGAACAACAGCAGCCTGTCATTAGAGGAACAGGAAGAGAACGGAGCGATACGAGGAAGAGAGGAGTCTCTGTCAAAGCAGAATGTTGTAGGGTTGTTTGGCACCAAGTGCCATCTGCGATTTCAGAGGAGGGGGGAATTGTAAAAAAAAAAAAGGACACCAGGGGTGCTTTTCATTATGCCAACGTGCCTCTGCAGTTCCCTAACATTCCTACTTGGCATCTTGGCTCAATTCAGAAAGATGTGAAAGACAGCAGGAAGGGCACAGCATAATACAGAGCGCACAGAAGCCTTTTTGTTGTTTCAACATGATCGTGATGTGTACTCAACCTTGATGAAATCTAAAGTTATTCATTTGTGGAAGTAAAGACTGTTCATTTGAATGACTTCTTACATAACCCAATACATGTGGTAAGAGATGAAAGACTGAAGGTTGATATGAAAAATGAGAAGGCAACATTAGACAGGAATTATTCAAGTAAAATGGCAAGTGTCAAACAAGATTTAATGACATGGGAAAATGAAAAAGAAAAAAAAATCACCAAAACACAGGATATGAAGAAAAGGTTTCCACCCCATTAGGTGATGCCGTGATAGATTATAAACTTTGACCAGTAGTGTTAGATTAAAGGAGTTCCAGGCCCATTTTCTGAAGGCCATATAACCTTTCTGATAAGACAAATCCATCCATAAGAACCTCCCACAGGAGAGGGAAACAGAGAGGCTGTGGATGGATCAGAAAGTGGGAAGAGTGATAAGAACAGCAAGAGAAGGGTGAGACTAAATGTGCTTGTTCAGTTTGAGCAACACACAGCGCCAAAGGAATCCTGAAACGTGTTTGAGTAATAAAGAGCATTGGCAGTTGTGGATTCTACTGTTAGATGGTTTGCATTAATATCAAAAAAGTCTGGTACACTACTGAAATCAGTCAGGTCAGACTTTCCATTATAAATATATTAAATGAAAAAAGTGGGAGATTAACGTTATCTGTTCAGCAGAAAACAGAGCCCATCCTCCGCACCTTCCTTTTTGAGAATATTTCCATATGATTTGGCAATAAAGAGATTTTAAAAAAGGAATTTTCACAGACCAATTTGCAATGAAAGGCCGCATTTAACATTGTTAAGGCTGTTAGTGGAAATCATATGGTAACAGCTAGGCTGGTTCTAAAGAGAGGTGCAAACCCATTCAGGCCTTCTAAATACAGCCTCTGCTGTGTTTTAGCTAGATGCATTCTTAGCCATCTTTCATTTAAAGGCATGAGCCGTGCCAGAGGGTAAAGCAAAAATATCTTGAATGACAGGATGGAAAAGGTACAGACCCAAGAGAGGAGTAAAGGGAAATTAAGGATGAGTTTCAACCTCTAGACGATGATGGCTGTATGCAGGTACGGCTGTACCTGCATTTGCATCTGTTTGAGCGCACACACCTTAAAGCTTTCACCCCCAAAACTGGCTACCATTCTAACAAACGCATATTTAGCTGTGTGCAGGACATTCACTCAAGCATACGCATGCCATTAAGATGGGAAAACTCTGTTGCTAACAGTCCTACACAAGCAGCAGCATAACAGGAGCCACTTTGAGGATGCAGGATTATCCGAATGTGCTCAACCCTGATAAGTGGCTTAATGCAACATTTCCATTCGACTTTTTTTTTCTGCTGAGGCTGAGACCCAAGCGCAAAGAAGCACTACTTATAAAGTTAGCCAAATCAAGCTTTTTGGGATTATGTCACCATGCAAGCTCTGCCATTTCAGTAGGGGTGGAAATGTATACGAGATTGAGACAGACGAAAGTAGAGTGACAGTGCGAAAGGAAAAATGGGAAATGCTTTAGGACTCAGATTTGGCTTCACATCTCTCATGAGATTAGAAAAAAAAAAGAAAGAAAAAAAACATTTTCGAAAACTCCAGATGGTTGAAAGAAACACTACAATTCACTGAAATTAAGATGTGCAAATAACACATACATATACACACACATACACAAATATACAGATACATCTATCCATCCAAAGAGAAATGTGATAGAGGTACCATTTAATTGAAAATTATGTATTCCAGGGGGAAATGATACATAAATAAGTATTAATAAATATATAGGAAGTACACATACATATGCAATAATTCAGATAACATGAAACTCATCAAAGATACAATACTGGAGATGGTGTGATGATGTTTGAAGATCAAACTAGGTGTAGCAGCAATTCCTGACTGCTTATCAAAGACATACTCCCCCTGCCAGAATATGGGGGAATAAAATGCAGTCTTTTGAATATAGATATCAGATATGCTTTATAAAAGATCAAAGGCACTATGCACTCCTTATACAGATAAATAGTGTTTTTAAAAGAAAAAACGTGTTTGAAATAGATGTATTCTCTAAAACAAGAGCTGTGGCATTGGGGCTTTGAGCTCAAGCACACTGAGGCTGGTAGTTAATGCACAGTCACGTCCTCGAAGGTGCAGTCAGGAAAAAATCTGCTTGTTTCCAAATCCATCCAATGTATTGCACTCTTAAGCAGTTCCTGAGCTTTGAGACAGAAGAGCATCAAGGGGAATACCTGAAAGACAACTTTGTGACTGTGCAGGATGATTAGCTTTTCTCAAGTCCAGTTTGAGCTTAATGGTGCAAAATGCTCATTTTATGATCTAACCAACATCTACTTTTGTCATGTAAAAGTACATGAGGGGGGGGGGGGGTTGTTTTAGGGCCCTCTACTAGGCCATCTTAAAATGCCTCAACTGTTGAAATTGAATCTTTTCGGCTTTTGTCCTTTAGGAAATAAAAGCTGAGGAAATGGGAGCTCTCTCAAGAAAATACTGAAGGAAAAACTGTAGGTTACGAGGGCTTACTGCTCCAAATCTGTCTCCACAGAGCAGAACAGTAAGTGGGTCGACTGAACTTCTTTCCTTGAGTGCAACATGCATCTGTATGCCAGAGCATATACAGTAGATGCATCCAATCTGACAACCCAACGAGGCCAAGGTAGCATATATCATCATAAAATCATTTTGGGTGAGGCACTGAACTCGCCAGAACACATTCGTCTGTAGAAAGCCTGTTATCATTTTATCCAAACTAAATCTTTCCTGTTGCCAGGGCAGCTAAAACCTGCAGCTTTTTTAAGCTTCTGTAATTATTTTCAAAATGATACATGGTGACAGAAGGCTCAGCTCAGAGCTTTAGCCTTGTTTCTTGGCAACAATAAAGAAATGAGAGTGAATTCACATTCTGGAGCTTTTCCGTTATTGATTACACACCAAAAGGAGGGAGAAAGCTGAGCTCCTGGAAAAAAGGGTGAGCTCTGCCACTTCCACCTAACTCACTTCAAAGAGCTTATAAGCACACACCTGGGAGACAAAACATCAATATTAATTATACGTGGAGTAATATACCAGAATATACTGTGTATATGCAGGTCTGTCCACAGATTTCTGAGAATAAATGACAGTGACTAAAAAACAGCAAGAAATTAGCTTATTTTCACATTTGAGGTCTGTTGTATCATTTGCACATTTAAAACAATGATCAATGTACACAGATGTCACTCTGCATAAAGACAGTGATCTCGATGACCACCCCCTCCAACTGTGGCTCAAATGATTCACATCTAAGTGTGTCATAAGGTGCGCTGCCTTCTCCATTTAAAATGTCCAAATGAGAATGGATTATCCAGCACACATTTTAATAATACGCAAACACACCCAATGACTCATTCCAGTGAAGCACGCATAGTCATGACACAGAACCACCAGCTCATTCGATATTAGGCATTTCCTTTCAGATAAACACAGCAAAGAACTATTTGTGTTAGGGCTTTGGTTCGGGTTTTCTTCGTCGAGCAAACCAAGGATTGGGGAGGATTTATATCTGGACCTATACACTGACTTTATTTCTATATGCATGTGTAATACACAACACACAAAAACTATTATGTTTTAATATTGGCAGACAACACTACCAACAAGTAATTCTACTCAAAGGGTTTACTTCTACTTCGAACTGTTGGCGCATCCTTCCACACCTAAACAAGGCCAAGCATTTGTATTCCCGTTACGCATGAACTCATTTCCAAACACAAACACCCCAAATATACCGCAGAATCATTATGCCCGCTTCACTTGTCGAAAGCCAGCTAAAGGCTGAATTTTCCACCATTAAAAAAACATTAATGAGGATGAATAAAATTACTCTGATGAGAAGCTGAGACAGGGATATGAATCTCACTCCAAAGCAGAGGCCAGAAGGAACTCTCTCTGTTTGGGCTTTGAGTGGGTGCATATTTTTGTGTATAACAGGCTGCTGTGCTATTTTCTTTTTTACCTCAGTTGAAGAGCTCTGAAAGCATACGCAAGGTACTCTGTGCATTGCTTTAAAGGAATAAGACCAAAAGAAGTTTAAGCCAAGCTGTTAAAAACTATGAAAATGTCCAATGAAAGTATTTATGTGGGTCAGCTGGAAAAACTAATGCTTGCTCTTCGTTACTGATAGTGTGAACACATCTGTACAACTTATTTGTGTAAAAAACAAGATTTGTATGCAACCTTAAGCTATGACTTCTGTGTATCTGGCAGGTTTAAAACCTACATCTTTTAACTGAGGTTCCACACAGATGGACGTTGAATGCTGTTGTAATGCAGAGGACGACAATGTACCACATCACACAAAATCAACTTCCATTGATTTCTCAAAGTGTTCACATTCAATGCACAAAATGTAATGTGGAAGCCCCGATGTGCACGCGGGTGCTGTTGAGCACATTGTTGGGCTGTGATAGGTCAGGTGTGACTGAATTAGTGCAGCCCCCCAGGTGTACATATGTAGTAGATCAATAGACACGAGGGGAAATCAACACTGCTTGTTTAAAGGGTGTGTCTGGGCCAAAACCAAACCCCAGGGGCATCTGCCCAGAGTGCTTGGTATTCACCAAGAGACAGAGGGAAATGGATATCCAGCTAAGAATCGCATGTGGCTGTTTACAAAGACGGGAAAATGCTATGGGGAGCATTTATACAACCATCTGGGGTATTTCAGTCACCAACTTTCATTAAATTGAAGAGAATTGATTTGAGGAAATAACGTTGACTCAGACTGTGGTGCACACAGAAAGGAAGAGGGATTGGGAACTTGGAGGTTCAGTCTTTATTCTTACCTTTTTACCAATGAGCTTCTTCCTCAGGAACTCACGGGCCTCAAACATGTAGGGGATGTCATAGAGAGGACGGAAGCGTTTGTCTTTGTCCTTGTTCTTCTCCTTAAAACAGATGGAGGTTTGTAGAGTGGGGTGGGGGGGACAGGTGCAAAAAATATTGGGAGAGAAAAATGGAAATGGTTAGAATAATTTAACTAAACATATTTACAATAGACGATGTGACACAGTGACTTCAAGCACACAAACAAACAAATTTAGATCCATTCTATGTAGTCTGTGCCCACAATTCCCTCAATTCCAGTCCATAATAGAGCTGGACGGTGAAATGTGTTTAACATTTTGGTATGATGGCAGCAATGCTCACACACACACATACTTTATAAAAAAAAAAACAGAAAAGAGATACTTTCTCTATTAATATTGGATACAATAAATGTATAATACACAGTTATCAAGGACACACAGAAGCAAACAGGGCAGAAACACTTTTCCTGAAACACAAAGGCAAGCTCACACACTATTCAAATGTATGGCATTCATAAAACTTCCCTCAATACAGCCCCCACTTTCTGACAGGAGAAAACCACAAATAGAAACCATTTGCATTTTCAGAAGGAGAATGAGGGGTTGCTCCCACAGTGCACAGACAAAGGGACACATAAATACACACATGGAGTGAGAGGTTTCTTTTACGCAGGATGGTAAAATGAAGTACACTAAAAGACAAACATACAGTGTAAAATAAAGTAGACCAACAACAGAGAAAAGGCCATGAAAGCCTCCACCAGTGTGCTCTCCACCCCTACCCCTCCGACACTTTGAAGAACGCACCCATTATCTGTCATACAAACAAGTAACAGTCTTCCAAATTAACACATAGGGTTGGATTAATTCCTCTTTTCCAGCACTCTCCAGTGGTTTCCATTCATTTTTAATGACTCTCCAGTTGTTCAGAGAGGCCAGGTGTGACACAGCTGGGCAGATGGATGTGGAGAGGAGACATGTGGGGGAGAAAAAGACCTGTCAAGCTGCACAGAAATTTATGGCTCAATTAAAGCCCTCTCGATTCATTTTAAGCGCGACTGACTTAATTGGTGTCAAATTTGCAAACCCAAAAAGGATTTAAAATGGTAAGAATCTTTAACATTTCAATAAAACGTCGACCTTACACATCACATCGTCCTTCTCAACTTTCACAAAGAGTCAGCAAAGTGTTAAACTCCCAGAGTTAATCATAGAAACAAAATGCCCCGTGGAAATCCTTCACCGCTCGGCTGAGAGCCATCTCTGACAGTTGGGACCGTCAGGGTCTTTTAACTTTACCGAGACAGATGTGGTGGTATGCAAGAGCCCTTTAGGAACACTGCCAGCCAGGACAAGCCATGCAGGGCTCCTCCATTTTGTGCCAGAGCTGTGAATCTGATGGTACTTCCACAGTCAACAACCGAGTCTGCTTTTTCACAGCACATTATTTAGAATGCTTTCTCTAGAGCCATTGCATATCAATGCTCCATCAGAATAGAATTTATTCTAGAAGGAAAAGTAAAGAACAAACTAAAGAGAGGGGGTTTGGAGTAAAGAAAAAAAAAATCTTACTAATAAGCTGTTTCACGGTAAAATGGCAGCCATGTCACTGAGGGAAAAGGAGTGTAAATGTCAGGGCCCTGTGCCAATTAGACACAAGGAGCCAAGAAGTAGACAAAGGTAAAACTTGTGCATCTTTTATGAGATCTTGCCACTATGATATGGACAACCAAGAAAGTGACAGAGACCATGTTTAAAACGAAAAGAGCTGCCACTTAGCTTTAACATGACAAGTCATTAGCCATTTGTTCAGAGTGGACCTGGATCAGAACAGCAGCCGTGCTGCTCAATGAGACGTTTTACATAGCCAGATACAAACACTGAAAATATGAATGCCTCCCTGCCAAAGCTGTTCCACGCTGATGGCCATGAGAAAAACACAGGGATGAATCTAATTATTTGACTATGGAGTTGATTTGAGCTCTAGGTCTCCAGATAAACTGACAACACTGACATCATTAAATTACTCAGGCCAGACAAACTGTGTACATCATCCATAAACTGCAAATATGCAGCTGGAGTATGGATACAGATAGATGAGCGAGTCACTGCTATGTCTCAGCAATAACCCAATAACAACAGTTTGCACTCACTATCCTCAGGGGGAGTTTTGTTCTATTTGGGGTGAACTCCCTTCATTCCATATTACCCACCAAAGCTCAGGAATCATCTTTGACTACTGCAGAGGCATGGTGCATGCTGGACTGTACAGTGTCGCAGGGCTGCAGGCACTGGCCTGCAAATGTGTGGACACTCCTGCCGGAAGCATTTTCAGCTTCTGGAGCATCAGGAGTGAAATCATGACTCAGGAACTCGTCAGATTTTCTGATGTTTGGCAATGGTGTTGGGGGAGTGTACAGTAGTAGGCTTGAGTTGCGAGTTATCCTTTGAGTGTTTTGTTTTTTTGCATAACCTTTCTCTTTGGGAACAATAGCTGAGTGTGTGACCGTGTCCCCGACAAAGAGAACTTTTTTTTCTATAAAACAGAGCACCAGGAGCTTTAAACCATCAACAATTACTATAACATGCCTAACAACATGACTCAAACAGGCATGCATAAACATTAAACAGCTTCAGAGGTTTAGGGCAGAGAGGAGACAACACGAGGAAGAGAGCAAGAAAGAGGGCACACATTTCCTAAAGCAAGAACATTAAAGGCTGACTATAGTTTACAATTCAAAATAAATTGGATTTTATAAAGCAGAGTAAAAAAAAAAAGACTAAACTAAATTGAGGTCAGAAAACAACTTACTTGCCAAATTCGTACTGGGGAATTTGACTGATTATTAGGACTGCTGTGACAGCCAGTGTTGTAATGATACTGTCAATAATGAAGTCAAATAAACATGATTGGCTGACAGGAAAGAGGTAGTTTTCCTTTGCCTAGGGTAAATCGCTGCATCGGCCGTGCTGTACGAGAGCCTCCCACAAAAATACACAGCTATGGGAGTCCTGCAGGAGTTGTTTTCTTCCACGGTCGTTTTTTCTCTCTAAAATACATGGAAAGGAAAAAAGACAAAGAACTGCACCTCAGCTAATTATGTTAAATAAGAGCAACGAAGATGAAAGCAGCCGATGCTTTTATTTACGTAGTCACAGATATTTTGGGTGAATCTTAATAGCTGATTCCAATTGACTTTGACAGTCAAACCTGTGACAGATTTTTCCCCAAACGTAGTAAAAACTGGTAGATTGTGTAACTGAAACATACTGTAGTCTATAAATGACCTTTGTCAAAACAATGCAGGTGGCATCTGCTTTAAACTCAACAGTACGGTAACCTAGATTTCTCAGAAACAACATTCACACTGTACTCTATTTTAAGACTGACCTATTTGTTAATCTGCCACTTTGGCTTCTCACATGCTCTCCAATACGAGCCAATGTGACACCTTATCTTTACAGAAATCCAAAACAAAATGCCAGCACGTCCAGCAGAGCTTTCTTCTTTATTATCCATTTTGATTATTTAGTTCATATTACCATTATCATCATTATTATTAAATAGAAAAAGTCACATTTTTCAACTCCAGAAACAACCCAGTCCATTTGCTATGTCAGCCGGTTATAGTTTGTGGGTGTAGTCGATAACGTAGCAGACCGAAAGTTAAACATGGGACCATTTTTCTGCAGCACAGCAGAAACCAGCAGAAGGCTTAATTATGCCCACTGGGTGTTGACTTTACACTATGTGGCAAGATGCAATGCTGGAAAGCACGGGAACAATATCCTGATCTTCTTTCTTTGTTCCTCTGCTAATCATATGTTCAGGAGTTGGGATGAGTACCAGGTCAAACATCATGGCGATGTGTCCTTCGTTGACAGGGCGACAGAATGCACATTACTCTTTATTGTTTACTGAAAAGTGTTACTCAACTGATATCCAATGAAAAAAAACATTTACCATTTAGAGCCAGACATTCATGGTCAGTGCTGCTTTACTTCTTTTCTATATATAATAGGGGCAAATTTATATTGGTCAGTCAGACTTTAATCGGCCTTTAAAAATGCTTTTGTTCTTTGTCGATACAACACATAACCATGTGGCTGGAATGGTTAGTGTGGGTCAGACCTTCCAAAGGCGACAGACCGAGCACCTCAAGGAACCTCAAAGAGAAAACCTTAAAATCTGGAGATTGCTACGCAACCACACTTTACAATGGTCAAACTGCAGCGAAAGGGAGCAGTGAAAGACGTCGAACTCCTTAGCAACAGCAACATCAGATAAAGGAACAGATTAAACTTACCAAATACCAAGGGTTGAAAGGGAACGATGAAAATGGTGGGATGTGAAGGCAATAGTAGCACCGGCAGTATTCTGAACACTGTGACCCCAAACTGGGAGAAAGCTTCCAACAGATCCAAGGAACAACAACAGAAATTTGTCCAGAAGAGTACAGTCATCAGAAAATACAAGACAGAAGCCTCCTTCTCTGATGGTTATGGATGTGGGCTTGAAAGGGCTATAGCTCACATGTGTGAGTGTGTGGCGTTTGGGCTTTAGAAACATTCCATAGAAGTATTGATGTGTGATGCACTTTGCAATGGAGTCACATCGCAATTAAAATAAACTGCTGTGGCTCTTCAGCGAGTTAAGTAGAGTGAAAAATGTCCTAAGCAAATGTACTGACTTTAGATGTATGGCTAATAGAGCACATAAAGTGTGAAACATCTTATAACACCCACAATTGAGGTTCAGATTTGCATTTAAAGAATGTGAGCCCAATAGAGAGGCTGTGTTCCACGCAAAGCTGCTGTCTCTTAAGGGGAGACATTTGGGCTAGAAATAAAATTAAACTAAGAGATATGCTGACTTGAAAACATGATGTAAAGAAAGTACATCAATAAAAATTAGCTTTCCATTTTATATATAGAACAATAATTAAATCATCTTGGCAATGGGAAAGAAACTAAGACTTGTGAACCATCTACCAAGACAACACTTGTAGAAGCGAAATGCAGGGAGGTGAGATGAGTAGGCAGAGCTGTATGTTGCAGCATGGTGATGAGCCACAGTCACTGTTTTGCCTTATATAAGAACAGTACGTTGACTGCCCTATGTGCTGTGGCAGCACTGTCCTTAACCCTACTTAAACCACATAAGCACACAGATGCTTTACAACTCAAAAAGAGACACGCTTGAGATGCAACGTGCGTATAGTTAAAGCAGATGAACACAGATGCATCCAAACAAAATGAGTTTGAGTGGGTGTAACAGTGAGTCACTCAGGGAGACAGAGACGTCTCTCCCCACTTGCGTCTGCAGCGGGCTTGTCCTGCTGCACATGTGAGAAAATTAAAGAGGAGAGCAAAAAAGGGAATGCAAAAGAGGAAAGCCAGAAGAAAAAAAGCTGACTCCAACTCCCAAACTCAAAATATCTCACGTCTTAAGATGTTCCATAATGGCAACACTGAAAAGGAGTAAGAGGGTGAGACGAGAGCGAGTGAGGACATTTGTGTCCGTGCTTTGCTGCAGGCACACACCATTGGTCCACGAGCCTGTCAGTCTGAGCACAATTAGTATAGTCATGAGCGGGGAGAGGGGGGGGGGGGGTGTTGGGAGACCAAAACGAACCAGAGGAGACTCAAAGAGGAGAGGGGCATGGCAGGACCTGTCACAGCTCATCAGAGCACTGGTACATCGCATCTGGCCTCTGTAATACTGAATGGTGAACACACACACAGACGCAGACACACCCACTCACAAACAAATGGACTTGCTTGCAGAATACATGGTCAAACAGAGCACATACACATCCATACTGACGCAGATAATAATGGAAACTGGCACAAAAAACATCCCTACAGACATCCAGATAATGCAACACACACTCGCTTACAGTAAATATTCACAGAATTCTCTAAGCTAAATTTCTGAGTAACTTTCACAGATTAACTATGGTGCTGCTATGTACACGTGTGGTGTCTACGCAGACAAAGAGAACAGCACGTCTGTATAATCCATTTTTGTACATAGTCTGATGCCAATTTCCAAGATGTTGCCTGACATAGGCTAATGCAGCTTAACCAAGCATGCGTGCGTGTGCATGTGTGTGGAAGCTGTGCTTGAAGCCACAGCAACATCTTTCTTTCTGTATGCTGCAGAATAAGCAAGAGGCCAGTTCATTCGTGACGACGTTAGCCAACATGATGTCAGAGTGTGTAGCGCTGCTGGCTGGGAGGTACCTGCTGTGACCTCCCCTTGTTTTGACCTTAAGAAAAGAGTCACCCCCTATGCTCACGGCCTCAAAAAGATAAAGAAAGGAAAAAAAGCTTTTAACACAAAGTCCAACCCTCCACAATCTCATCCTCAGCTTTTGGCATTAGATGTTAAGCAGTTCTTTACAAATACCTTCACAAAGGATTTGGGGGTGCTTCAAAATAAGTTTTTTAGCTATCAAAATTGGTCAAGCAATGGTAATAAAAAGGAAAATTACACTATTCACAATGGCCTCCAATAACTGAAGGGGAGACATTACATCTACATCCTTAAACGTGTGTGAACGAGGCATGAAATTAAGCCCTCCTGCTCATATCAAGTAACATCTTAGTAGCCTAATTTAGTGGTCAGACAGGCCCAGCTGGAAAATGAGAGTGGACAGAAAATTCTCCATTGTATGGATGAATTCTAAAAAATATTTACCTCAGGGTGCAGAAATGTCTAAGCCTCTCTGGCTCACCTTAAAAGTTAAAAGAACTCATCAGAGAACCTGTTATAACCGCATTGCTGCCATAGCGACAACTCTCAAAGCTGAGCCAACAGCAACACAGACAGGCAGGCAGCTCTTTAGCTCACAGACAAAAATAACTGGCTAACAAACAACACCAGCAGCAGTACCACAAAAAGCTCTTATTAAAAATACTAAATGCAGAAACGTATTTTGCACAGCACCAGCTCTAAAAGGTGAACATGCTACTGCAGGCAAAAAGCAGGCTATCGCCAACAGTAACCACAGTTTGAAGTAAACTTCAAGCAATATCCATAAGGGTTATCCTTCAGGTCAGAAGGTTAACTGTGTCAATCATGCATTCTGACCATCTGCCTACTTCCAGATTTATTCAACTCTACAGAGCTGGCAACATTTTAATCAATGCCACACACACACACCGCTTCTACAGGCTGATTCTGGAAAATATGGTTATTTGAATAATAATCTAACCACACAATAAAATATGCATGAGGTTCAATCGTGGCAATACAAAACTGTGACAATGTCCCACCAATACAATACACACAAGTATTCACATCTTCCAGGCTCCCTGTAACATACTACAGAGTAATGAAGCGCAAAACACATACTGTTGAGGCATCTGGTGCAGGCAAAGGGAGAGTGACAGAACAAAAAGCAGTAAAGAGAAAACAAAAATGGATGATAATGGATTAGAGGGAAATAAGAAACTAAATTGGGAAAAGTGGGAAAAAAGGAACAAAAAAGGGGGGGGGAAATCACAAAAGCAGGACAGCCTGAAGAGAGATAGGAGCACAAGCTGTGTACTGTAAGGAACAAGTGAGGAGACGCACAATGGAGAGATGTCTGTGCCCACAAGTTTGTTGCAACCACAGGGAGCTAAGGCGAATTATCTCACACAAAGGGCATCAGTACAGGTCAACAATCTGACCACAGCGTGAACACCTCGAGGGAAAGGGTGGCAGATAGTGACAGTGAAGGAGAGAGAAAAGAGATCAGATGAAAGGCAAGGAACAACAATGAGACACATTATCAGTGCAAAGGCGGAAAGGAGGGTGGGGTGAAGAAGGAAGAAAAAAAAACACTAGCAATGATAAAAAGAAGAAGACAGGAGCAAATAAAGCATGAAATGAAATGAATGCATATGGAGGGAGTCAATAAAAAACAACAACAATTAAAAGAGACAAAGAGAGCGAGCACAGACGTTATGAAAACTGGATTTTACAACTACCATCTTGACAGAAGCGCCACACCCACTCTGTCACATAACTTTCAAACAAGGATAAGCTAGACAAGAGGTTTACTGATGGGCAAAATACTAAACAGTGTCAGCTGTTTCTGAACGGTGATTAAATATTAAAGCCACTAACAAAACCTTTAGCAACAATAAGAAATGCCAGATCACACTTTGAAATGACGTTGGGGGGTTAATTATAGCTAATAGAGTCCCTGAAAATGGGAAAAGAAAATATGAATGATGAAAAGACACCCTGTAGATTGGACATCTGTATCTTTTATATCACTGCAGAAATAGCCTCTTTTTTCTGCTGTGTCAACAGATGTACGGTCCATTGGTGTCATAAGGTAAATTTGTATATGCATGTATATGTGGTTTTCGCAGTCTTGAAGTGATTCCAAGGAAAGATGAGGAGTGTGGCGAGTAAAGGAAAAAACAAAAATCGATCTGCCTCACTCTGCAGTGCTGCAACTACTGGGTGTGTGCAAGTGTTTTTTCTGTTTGCAGGTGCCCCAACGGCAAGGGCACCACCAAGTGGTCAGAAGTAATCCCATACTGACAGATGGAGAACACTGGTGAAATGAACAGAAGCACTCAATGTTTTAAGAATATATGTAGTTAATCTTTTAAACACTTAAATCAACAGACAATGCTGATACCAGCCATTACTAACAAAAAGCCACTCACTCCATTCACAGAACACAAAAAGACAAAAACCGCTTTGTTTGTACCTCTCCCTCATTCCTGGGGGGGCGAATACTAGACAGATGAATAGTTTTGAAGTCTCCAGAGTTGAGTTTGACCACCATGGCATCGGCATTGACCACCTGCATCACCTGCAGGGAAACAGAGAACAGAAGGCGTTAAAAACACATACATGAAACTCATTCGTAGATCCAACCAGTCAAAACGAGTGTTAAATCCACAGGCAAAGCCACATTCTTTCTGACCAGTGTTTGTATTTGAACAAAAAGATTGGAAATCTTTGTTTTGGGAGTAAGCCCAGAAAATGGACTGACAGAAAACGGGAAGTAAAGGAGCAGGTAATGAATAAATGGAAAGGAAGAGATCCATTCAAAGGTAGGAAGTGAGTGACTGTGCAGACGGTGTGCTGTCAAGAGAACAGGGAACCGGGAGTGAGCTAAGAGGGAGAGATCCTTGAGTGACTGAGTAAGTTAGTGAGTTAAAGCATCCCAGCAGGTCTGCAAGGTTTGGAGGACAGGGCGAGGACGTTTGCCTATCTGGGGGATTGGCAGCAGAAGAGAGGGCAGGTAGAATATGGGGTGTACAAGAAGAGAAAAACAAGCCTATAAAAATAATAAATATAAAAACATCCTGTTGAAGACAGACAGGCATTTACACAGACTTCTGCCCAAACCCAGCTGGCAGCATATCATTTTGAAGACCTTTACAAGAATAACTACACACAAGAACTTTTCCAGCCCCCGTCTTCATACCACTTCTTATATTCAGATAAGGAGGCTTACAGTATATAGCAGGTAAAGATGAGAATTATGTGTGAATGCTCGAAGTTAAGCTACTAAACTATGGTTCTCAGGGACAGTGTTTGGTAACAGACAGCATTGGTTCTGGTTGACCATTGGTCATTGCTTCTTAGACTTAGGATCTAGGAATTAATGACCTACTCCATAACATCTTTGTCTCAAAAGCTGCTGAAGATGTGAAAATATAGATCAACTTCAACACAGTCTATACAAGTGCCTCTATACAAATCCCTCATCTAACAAGACATATTGGGGGTATAATGTGATTTAGATGGAAAACACACTCAAACCTTGAGCCTTTAAGTAGGCCAATTGCAAGAGACTTAGAAATCAATCAGCCTACACACGTTGCCGCCCGCGCATGCATTAAAGGGCCTCGCCCTTTATCACCTTAACTGTCCTTCATACCCAAGCAGTGCTTGCATTTCAGTCAACACAGCAAGAGAACCAAGTCAGAGCCACAGACTGACTGAAGTTTGGACCACGCATGTGTTCTGTCCCTGTGGGCTGAGGAGAAACATAAAAACCTACCTAAATTTGAGAAAAAAGTTTAGACTCTTAGGGCATAATACAGACATGGATCCAGGTGCGTTAGCCTCATCAGGAGATTCATTATTCTATCAGAGCAAATCAGACGGCCTATGCATTTGCCACCAGAGAACAGAAATTAGACCAACCCACATGCTAAATAGGCTGCCCACAACAGCAGCCAAAATGCATCATACTCTAATCACTGAGCTGAGTGGGAGCGATACAGAGACATAGGGAGCAGGGAGGAGAGGGGAAGGGAAGAGGTATAATGAGTGTGTGTGAGGGGGAGAATGCAATCACACAGACACACGTGCACACCAGCCCACACGACTTCACACTGTAACAAGGTCATTTTGGGGCCTGCCCAAGTAAATAAAGTGCAAGGAAAAGAACATGGCAGAAGAGGAATAAAAACAGCTAAGCTTATGCTGGCTTATGATCAGCTGGATGAGGTGTGAAGAAAAAACGCAAAGGAGGACAGAACACCCTCCAAGAAAGAGGAACTGAAATTTAGAGCCACAAAGACAGAACGAGCGTAATCTGACAGCAAATATCACAAGATGAAAGGCAGAAAAAGATGGAGAATAGATTTTTTTTTTTCTTCCCCCAAAACAGAGGAGAAAGTCTTTGGGAAGTAGCTGCCATGAGGGTCGAGCAAGCAGGCAGAGAAGACAAATAGGTTGGCAGCATGACTCACTGCTCTAATCCTTTCCTGAAGAGGAGGGGTTATACTGCCACCCTCTGCCCATAGAAGACATGACATCTGCAGTAAGCAAGATCAGTCAGAGTGCCAAGAGGATGTTGGCAATTGTCAGTCAGTGTGTTGTTTGACACTAGAAGCCTCTAAGCTGGTTTTAACCAAAGAGCCAAATGCAGGCTTAGCTAGGACTCACTGGCTCCTAATGTGAGATCACCACCGCTGAAACAAACGCCTAAATGCTGTTCCTGTCTTATCATTTGTGGCTAAATACAACAATGCCATAGTAAAGACTCAAGTGTAGTGTCTGAACACTGATGAAAAAACGGGGAGTGACCAGTTTGTATCGATTTTGAATTTTATAACTGTTTACCCAAGGGAGGGCTGCTGTTCCAGTTCATAGATTTTAAACTGAGCGCAAACTAATTCCCCCTTTCTAATTATATTTCCTAAAAGTGAGTTTTTAAATATCTTTCAGAAGTTGTCTAACCTTGATCCTGTGTATAGGACTTTTTCTTAAAAGTAGGCTTTTCATTAGCAAAAAGGGATTTATACCACATCACGTTTTGTCCAGCACTTCACAATTTAGTGGACCACCTGGGCAAATGGAGGTTTGGGGGCTTATGGGACACGACCTACGTATGCTTCATCAGGCCTGATAAGACGGGAGAAGACATTGGTTGAGATTGGTCAACAGGGCTCACTTGTGGGAAAGGAGGGAATGGTTAAATGCTCCATGCATTATGATAAGCTTTATAGTCCTGCTGCCAGTGACTTCAAAGTCCAACACGTTAAATGGAGGGAACAAGACCATGAGCAAACATGAATCTGAGCCACTATCAAGAACAAAAAATAAATTAAAAAATTGACCCAGGAATGCATCAGGAAAATTGCCCTCAGATATGAACTAGTAAGTGATTTCCATAGCTGGCAGTGGAAACCCAGATACGTAGGAGGAGAAACCACCACAGAAGGACAAGCCCTTGCACTGCATGTAGCACTGACAGGTTGAAAAAGTGATGAGCTCCTAGAGTCATTGGAACAGACCAATATGAAAAACAGCACTAGGGGAACGTCCACTGCCCCACGAGAGCCGATGCTCAACAAAAAACATGCAGCCAGGATCTTCTACACCGCACAGGAACGGGAGCATGCTTTGTACCACGATGCTAGTGTGAAATAACATCCTGTGCGTCCTTCAGGTCCAGACTGGAAACTGGGGATTTCTAGCCTACCCAGACTTTGTGCTGGTTGACAAACTACAGAAGCACATGCAATATAATAAATGTTTTATCCTTTCTCTAGCCTGCTCCTTTGGTCTCACAAAAAATGACATGCAGTTTCTTTTGGAGCTTTCTTTTGCGTCTGCAGTTTATCGAATTCAGCATGTAAGCAGATTGCCAGTGTAACACCTTTTATGTAACCCTCAGGCTAGCCATGAATTTTTCAGGGTTTTAAAAGTTTAGGGCCCAGAGAGAGTAAACCCAGACAAGAGAAACACTTCAAAAAACACATATTAAACTTAATTTAATACATTTGGAGAAAGTGTTGGTTGAGTTTCTGACAATCTAAATATAATGTTTTAAGGCAGTAACATCACAAAATTAACGTAGAATCTGGGATTTTTATGCAGTCTAATTCTGACAGTGAGGTCAGGCTTCAGTATAGAATTATTTTAATTTTAAAAATGCCGACAACTTGAAGGGAATGGACCCACCTGCATTTGATTTTAGTAACACTTCTCATCCCACTCTAAGTTGTAACCTCCAAAGCTAGTATCCATCCCTTGTCTTTTTGGGACTGCTGCTACAACATATGGCAGTCATTTGGCCTAAATTTGCCTGGGGATTGCCTCAAGGTTGCCATTAACCATTCTTTATACCACCACTGCAGAGGGGAAGGTTATTTCTCTACTTTTTTTTCAGGGAAGATGTAAACGTGAAAATAAGATGCGTCAAGAAGATGTTTCTTAGAAGCCTAATGGTTTTATTACCATGCTGAAAGAAAATTGGAAATGTCACAGTCGACCTCAAATGAGGAAAGAAAGGGAAACAACCGGAAGAGTAAAAATAAGTTCAATGGTTAAGCATTGAACTTGTTTTTACATTCTAAAGCAAAAAAAAAAAAGTGAAAAATGTGTGAAGAGGCAAGAAAAACATACAAGCCAAGTTAAGTCCTCACCTTTGCAACAAATTGCCTGTCCTTCTGGTCCAGGTTGGCTGTGGGTGCAACATAGTCTTTCCAGATTCGAATCTTGCGCTCTTTAGCAGATCTGACCAAAAAACATAAAGAAGCTTCCATGAGAACATAAAAAAAATTAGTTTTTGAAAGCATATTTACTCATTTGTTGTCTTTAACAGGAAAAACATAAGCAGAATATCAAGACTGGTTAAGCGGTATGTTATTTTCTGTCTTAAAGTCTTCTCCATGAGATGTGTGCAACTTCTCCTCTCTCTGAGCAGTGCAAAACTCTAGAGCTGCTCTCTCTGCATACCGCTCCGCAGCTCGTAGTTTCTCAGCTCCTTGGGTGTAAACAGCCATTGACCAATCTACGCAGCGTGCAAATCCTTCCTTCAATAGGAGTTCTGTGATATTGCCATTCTGCAAAGGATGGAGGTACAGTCAAATATACAGGACATTTCTTGAATGAAGTCTTTACCACACAGTCCTGACTTCAGTGTCTTACCGGATGAAGGATGGTACCCAGTATGATCTGGTTGGGGCAGCTTTCCAGAATGATCTGAACATCTCGTTGAAGAAGACGGGACTCCGTGAAAAATTTGGCCTCGGCAGCAAACGGCTCTGGTGTTTCAGTACCATCGGCTTCTCTCTTGAATGTAGGGCACTAAAGACAAAGATAGCATGGGAAGCAACATGCTCTCATCTGCACGTAATTTACAAGTGTTTTTTTTTTCTCCCCATTAAAAGTATCTCAATCAAATGCATTCAAATGCTCTTTCATTTCAGCTGTTATTAAAGTCCCTGTACTTCATTTTAATCTGCAATCTTTATGAGAGCAGAAAAATATCGGAGACATGAGCCGTTGTGCAATGAGACGAAGAACACCTTCAAATGGATGTAATATCTTCAAGTGGGAGATGAAAAAGATTAGTTATCTTGAGTGGTTCATTGGCAAAGCTGGGCTTGGTGATAGAGATTGATGTGGAAATTTAGTGGCGCACATATGATACTGCTGGAATAAATAGACCCGAAAAAAAAGGCAGTGTTCTTTTATGCCTACAACTTTTTTGCAAAACTGTCAGAAAGGTCATTAAAAAAATAAATTAAAAAAAAACTACAGCCATAATAGAGGATTGTGTTTACCAGACTGCCATGTATGAAAGTTGTCTATTCAACACTAAAAACCGATACAATACACTGTGTGATATCATATGCATGTGTAGTGAGAGAGTGATGGTTACCTTAACACCAGACAGCATAACAGTGACCAGGTAGTAGTCGGGGAGCAGCAAGGCACGAACAACACTGCCATCACGTACATGCTCAATGATGGCTAAAGGACAGAAGCAGAAACTTGTAAGGAAGAACACTGCATCAAATTATATATGCCAACAGAACTAAGGTTCCCAGGTGGCCAAGGGAACTATTGCATTTGCACAGGGGATGATCATAACTGAACTCAAACAAACATCTTTGATGAACTGTGGGACACAAAGAGTTCTATGAAGGTTCTCTCACAGAAAGAAGGAAAATCACACCCATAACACCACTTGAAGCTATTCTCCCCAACAAAAATCAACAACACCAGATGTAGTGTTGTCCTCATGGAAAATAAAAAACACTTCAACCTTCAGCCAGGATGCCAAGCATGCTAACACCACAAATTTTGGAGGTGCCCTCCTTTCATGCGTTTAAGTTCAGATGCAAGTCATGTAGTTGACGAATATCAAACTGAGAACAGAGAGCTGACGAAAAGATTTCACAGATGGCTCTTTGATCTCCACTGGGAAGCATTGCCAAGAGCAAAATACATCCATTCCTCTACTGAAAGAAGAAAAAAAATGTTGCTTTTGAAAATATGAAGACCAACTGTCAAAAATGTGTTCTATCAACAGTTCGCATTTGAAAGCTTAAACGACACTATATGCAAAACAATGGCATTTGAGCTAAATAAGTCTGAAAATTTTTAAAGGCATCAATTTAAAGGCTAAAGCACAGGACTTTTTCCACCCATTCTCAGATGTCTGAATAATCTGTCATATTTATGCAAATGTGAGGATTTTAAACTTAACAAAAAAGTGAGTAATAGTGAGAAAGGACTCTGTCCACTTTACCCGATTCTATTAAAGAGTTGTAAAATAAGCAGAACCATTGCTCCCGGAAATCACGAAGTAAATGAGCAGAAAGCTGAACCTCAAGCAGATCAGAGGTGAGAAGGACCAAATACACCAGTGAAGAATGACAAACAGAAATATCTGATGTCAAGAGAATGTCTGACTGATCCTTTAAATTAGGCTTTTAAGAGAAACATAAACTTATGAGTGTTTTGTGTCATCTGTCTTTGTTTCACCAGAAACATTTCTCAATGTGGGTGTTTTGAATGTGCAAATCCCCTCCGAAGTCATTACCATTGATAGGTTTCTGATGCAGGGAGTCAACAAAGTTGCGAGGATTCTCAATGGTGTACTTCAGGTCTCGGATGGTGTGTGCGCCGCCGCCCTCGGTCCACATGCCCTTCTTGGAAGACTTTGCCTGGTCCTCCAAATCACAAAGTCTGGAATGCTCTGGACTGGGCACAGAAAAGAAGGCAAATGTTTTAGACATCAGGAATTATAAAAGCAAAACACATGTCAAGCTCTGTACAGCTGAGTGGTGTAATAATACTAAAGACTGTTACTTCCTGTATTAGCAGTGGATTCATCTGCTTCTAATGACTGATTAATTACATTTTCATGATGCGATTTAACAGTATAGCACTTGCTTTTCTCTGCAAATGATGTGAATTGAAATGTTATAACCTGAACAGCAGGGGAGCACCTCATATATATATATATATATATATATATATAAATAAAACAGTGAGGAATTTCACAAGCTAATTTATTGCTTTCAGATGGAAACAAAAATTAAATCAGTATCTGAAACCAAACTTAATCGAATTAAGTAGTTAAGCAGCATGAAATTTGGGAACTGCCAGCACATGCAGCAGAAAGGGCCTGTTCTTACAGAGCTTGAAATTAGCAGAATCTCAACAAGCTACAATTAATTTAAAAGTGTATCCAACAATTAGCAAAAGCTGCTCCTAAAGTTAAGTTTAACATTTCTAACTGCAGGTGGCAAAACCCCTTCACATTTATCTGATCAAAACTGAATACAAAAAGACTAAATTAATACCATACTAGCCCTCAAAACCGTGCAGCCCTTTCGAGAGGCCCTTGGTACAACCTTAATAATTCAGAACTTTATATGGCCAAAAGAATTTTGTTCTTCCAAGAAGCACCACTCAACTGTTATACGACTTGGGTTGGGGTGAGTTGTTTATTTCTAAAAATAAACAGAAAAACTGAATATTTCAAATCTTAAAAAGTCACTTTTAGCTCAGTGGCTGTCCCCAACTGGTTTGTAATTAAAAAAAACAAGCACAAAAGCTGTGTGCTTCTGGACATTTGCCATAAATATCTCCTCTCCTCACTGATTTTGTAACTTATTTAAAAAGGGAAGCAAAACATTTGATTTATTTTTTGCTTAGAATTTTGCTTAGCGCAACAAGAAAAGTTAAACTTTTTGTAAGGACTAAACTGTGTTTAAGCTACGTAAAATTTGAGCACTAAATAGGAGCTAAAAGTGAGAAAAAACTAAAAAATCTAGGGAAGCAGACATTGCAGAGTTGCATGAAAAAAAGCATGGTATAAGCAGAGATTGTTTTAAAACAAAGAAAAAAATGGAAACTTTTTTGTGTGTGGAGGCAGATGGTAGCGTCTTGACTCCAAATAGATCAGGCTCTGTTTAGGTCATTGACTCCTCCAACACACTATCGCATCAAAACAGATATTGCTATTGAAGAAACTGAAACACTGAGCAAGACTACAGAGGGAGCAAAGGCCAGGAAAATAACATTCCTAAGTCTTATATTCCAGCAGGCTGTAGGCGACATCTTTCATCTCCATACGGCTCCATCTGAACAGCCAAAAATACTTTCGTATTGTTTGATAATGTTATAGGTTTCCTGCTGTCACTGTATATTTTACAGAGGCTGCAGGTAGTCAAGACCCTCTGCATTTGAGAAGGGTTCCAACAGTGGCTCCTAATGACAAGACTTCCCCTCCTGGTGCAGCTGGTTTTTATGTTAATGTGCCTCACTTTTGCTCTGGTAGATAGATAAGCCAATTAGTAAGGCCCCATGCCTGTGACTTTAATTCATCAAAAGGAAAATGTAAACCAGAATTTCATAGGCATCTCAGTAAGTGGATTAAACATATTTAAAGAAGAGAAGGCAAGCTAAGTGATAAAAAGTGATCTGGAGGTGGAACCATCAAGACTGCTGAACGCATCCGTGTCAGACGCAGTATGATTCAGCATTAGCAAGGTCCGGATTAAGTCAAAGTTAAACTTAAAATTTTGACAGGAAACGGAAAACTTTTAAACTGAATAGGCAAGTAATGAAATTAATCATAAAACAGCTTTAGTGATCAAAAAGAAAGAAGAACTTATCTCCAACTAATTATAGAATAACATCCGCATTATTAATCGCAAATATTAAACCAAGAAATAAAATAGCACCTTCAGTGGAGGGACACCGTTTCCATTTTATTTATGACAACAAAAAAATCATAAAACAAACCCTAAAAACAAACTTGTATCAGTATATCATGGCTAACAGGCTGATGGAGAACCTAATCAAATAGGTGGTAACTAGAATAGACTATTGACCATAGCTGTTATTGACAACCCTTTATTGGGTGTAATAATGCCTTTGTACTGCAGTCACAGGTTGCTGGTTCTGTATCCAAAGGGCTAATAAGAAGACTGAATCCTCTGAACAAACGTAATATGTTTAATACGTTACATTACAAAATGCCACCATTTTTTGGTGCTCTGGTGAATACTGAGACCTGGCCCCAGGCCAAGAGGTTTGTGATCTGGCTGCACCGTGTTAGCAAGCAGCAGTCAGCTTCTAAACACATGTTTAAGTGCACTGTCCGAAGCCATCAACATTATCATCACCTACATAATTATCATCACATCACAGTTAGTGTGATCAACGTACCAAGTCACAAGGAGTCATAAAATTGGAGGCAAGTGCACTGAGGGAAATACAAAAGCCGTAGGTCCATACTGAATAATGGGACCCCCCTTTGGCCAAATGATGCCAGCTTACACTTGAAGCATCATTTACATTAGAGCTCGTTATGGGCCATTGCACAGAATTCTTTAAATGGGTCATTAGTGGCAAAATGTTCACATCATCTCTGTTCATGTTGGAATATACAAATGCAGCCGCATGAGTCTAATTGCTTGTAATGTGTGTTATATGCAAATACTGCCACTGGGGGGGATAGACAGCATTTTGTCATATAGCACGGGGTGTATATTTAGGGGATCACTGCATAGGGGCAATGTGGCAGAAAGCGGTTTCAAAGGGACATTATTACAGCAGTGGGGGCATGCCGCCACCATCTGGGATAACCACGGTTTTCACTTCTCACACTTAGCTGCGGTCTTAAATGCATCTCCCCACAGATTCTCCAGAGTTGTAACAATAGGTTTCCTCGAGCACTAGTTTCCATTATGTAGCAAAAGATTTCCTTTCCATCCCTCAAAGATTTTACTGCCTGAAGTATTTTTCGACGCCAGTCTAATAATAATTCTGCACAGTCATTTTCTCTAAATAACTGGGTTTCCATGTCTCCAGGGTCCTGGTTTTGGTAAACAGAGATTATTTCTTGCACATGCAAACATAATATTCTGCCTTCAGAACCCTGGATTTCGGTCTTGAGTGCCAAGATAAAACAATACAAATAAAGTGTCGTGTAAACATTTATCCAGGTCCGTCGTCATTCACTGCAGGTGAAGAGTTTAGTTTATAAGGTGACAAGAAATTAGACAACTTTACATTTACAATACTTTTTTTTTACTTATTTGTGACAGCTTTGATTTTGAGAAAACTAAAATTCTTCCATGAATTCTTCCTTACTTGTTTCCTCTGATTCCTTCTTTTCGGACTGTTGCAAGACCTTCATTCACCAAAGACTCTGCGATGTTTTCACCTGTTGTATCTATGATGGTAGAAAAAGAGATTTCACATGCTTACAAAGTCAAACTATCAACAGCAACAACTTCCGAGAAAGAAATATTGTAGACTACCATTTCATACTAAATGGTAAGGAAAATAAATATTCGTAAAAAAAAAAAAAAAAGAGTGTTGGGGAGAGATTTAAGAGGTTGATGTTTAGGAGAGTTGGGCACCTTTTCCCAGATAGACCATGCCATACTCCCGGCCCAAAGGTGTCTTGTTTTCCACAGTGAAGCAAACTTCTTTGCCGATTAGCTTCTTCCTCAGGAACTCTCTGGCTTGGAATGCCCATGGCTAGGACAAACAGAAAACGTTGAGCACTCTGACAAAGTGATCAGAACAATGCAAATCACAAAAAGCTGGTCAACATGATCTTTGCATCATCACTGCATGCGGTGTAACACCGCACCAGAAGTGTGTTGCTTTATTTCCTGATCATTTTATGTGAATGTCTGTTAATCTCAAAACAAGTTCAGCTTTTGTTTTCTTCCTTAGGGTCACCTGATAGAAAGGTGAGCCATATGGAATTGAATTGAATTTGAACTAAAAGCAGTTTTGGTGCTGCCTCCAACAACTGAGGCAAGATTACTTTAAAAAGGTAATGAAACTACAGAATAACTGAGGCGTCTCAGTTGCATACGTGTACTATGATCTTATTCTTTCTTTCGCAGATAAGTCACTTCCTGTGTGTGGGCTTACAGTCAAATAAGTTTATGTAATGAGAGATTGACATGAGTAAAAAAGATACATCTACCTGAAATTTTATATAAGAAAACTAAAAAAAAAGCCATAAAAATAGTGCCCTCTAAAATTAAAATGTTCTTTCAACATATTAATTTGTTTTTCTTTTAAACAGAATAGACTACTGCCACAGACGATCACATGTTTTTCTTCTTTGAGTTTGATACAAAGGAACAAAAGGACCGGCTTCTTCACAGTCCCCTCCTGTGAGAAACCCTATGGATTCTGAGTAAGAAGCCGCACCTTAATTTGCAAAGCAATAACAATAACAAAACAAAAAAAAAGGATAGCTGTCATTATTTTATCTTGGACAAACCGAATATTTCTGGAAGATTATCTTAATTGAATAGAAAATAAATGTCAAGGCGATATTGAAAAATACATCCTCGCAAAAGCAGACTGATCTGGCACTGTGTTTAACGTATTCTTTAACTGACTCTAAGACAGCTGCATATTCAAAAGAACAAGCCGTAGGGAAAAAGATGCTTACCTCATCAGGGATGTCCTTGGTGTCGGGCTGGCCTTGTGCTGCTCGGCGGGCCATGGAGCCAGCTCGGACATTACTCAGATTTATCTGACGTTCTGGTGGTGGGCCTCCTCGAGGCTGTCCCCGAACAATGATAGCACAGCCAGACAACACCTGGAGACGACAACCAGCACAGTCAAATGGAGAAGGCAACAGTTTGAGTAGTTTCTAATGCTTCAAAAACCGCCAAAAAGTTCATATTCTGCTGTACTGTCACTATTAAAATCTATTCAGCCCTAACATGAACACCACAGAAATACAAGCTAGAAGGCAATTTTTCTGTGGAAAGAGGATGCGAGTTTTAGTTTTCAGTTTCCATCTCCTCCAGCAGAGCAATTGATGAAATGGGATTCATTTAAACTGTATGACAGAGTGACTACAATGAGCCTGTAGATGAGACGGAGTTCATCAGCTGCCCATCGACATTATCTCAGCAACTTTAACACGAGTTTAACCTTTATAGAGCTGGAAGCAACTTTACTCCACGTGTTGTCATGGTGACAGTTTGTCATTTAAATGATAGGTGAGATCACACCATCTGATAAAGCTAAATACAAAAAAAAGAAAAAAAAGATAACCTTCTCCTGGGTCTGACAACCATGGCATTTACATGAATCTGAGCAAACACTTTATCTGCAGACCCTCCAGAGTGTCTGCAGGGAGCATCCCTGGATGCTGTTGATCTAAGATGTAAGCTAGATAACCACTCATCAAATGACTGGAGTTCATAACTAACTGACTTACGCCCATCCAAGTACAGCACAGTAGAGGCTGCAATTTGAGTGATTAGAATCATTAGCCAGAACAGACATTAAGAGTTTGTTTTTTTATTAAAAGTTGTATCCCTCTTTTTAGAGATCTAACTCCCTTCAATCAAATGCCCATATATTCTTAATTATCTGTTTTTATTCATGGAATTAAACTTTTACGAATATACCAATAATGCTCCATGTTAAAAATAGTGAATAGCAGCATCATGTAAACAGTGGATGTAAATTTTCTGATTACATTTATATGTCAAGAAGTCACAAAAATGGGATAACCCACCTTCTTAATATATATTTTTTCCATTATTCAGAACTAATCATGAATGAGATGTCTGCTAACTTTCAAAATAATAATTAATCAAAATGTGTAAATAGTCTAACTTGATAAACAAACAAAGATACTCTACATTTATAACATATCACCTGTATCAGGAATGCAAACACCAACAAGCCCATGGTGGACAAAGTAAACCCAGAATTACTAAAAATAAAATAAAAACATTTATTTGATGGTTGACAGCAAGGACATTTAAAATAAAATTACAATTACAAATGTGATGTCCAAGTTGCCTTGAGTCAACTCAATTGTCCTTGGGCAGGACATTAAAGTTCCAGTGGAGTTTCAAGGTGGCAGACAGAAGTCTTCAGCTCTGCTGACTGCCCCTCTACAAGTTAAACTACTCAAATAAATATGTTCAACCACTCTGCTCCCATTTTCAGTCCTCAAGTAAAGGTGAAACTGCTTTTAGAACTTATCTAGCATAGAGGTCCAAGTAAACAAAAAAACTACACAAGGGCCTTGATAAGTGGGAGATTACAGGGGGGGAGAAAAAAAAAAAGTTTGTAGCTACGTGTCAGTTTCTCCTGATTGGTTTTGACCAGTTCAGTGGGGAAATGCTACCCGTCTGTGACTTCAACTGACGGAACCCATTCAACAGCTTTCTAACCAGCGGAACCTGGAAGTCTTCAACCACTCTGACCTGTCTGACCGCCTTACTGTCATTTAAAAAGGAAACAGACGGGGACAAAAATCTAACAAGATTTAAAAAAAAAAGAAACTCAGGCTGAGAAGACGTTTCTCCGCTAGTTTACTCAATTTGCTTTTCGGCAAATAAGACTGATTCTATGCTGATGATGTTCTGAAAACATAGTGGGCATGGTCAAACTGAAACTAAAAAGTTTATTTCTGTTCGAGGTAACGTTTGTAGGACAGTTAACGCTTATTAGCCAACTGCTATGTTAGCTGAGAATCTGAACATCTGTTACCGTTATAAGTTTCAAAGTTTGATTACTTCCCACTCAGAGTGCCTATTAACGTTTTAAAATTAAGTTTGTCCATGAATATTGAAAGTTTAGCATTTTTAACTACACGTTTTATCAAAGAAAGTACTTGTATTATTAAAAGCTACATATCAAAGCAAACGTGCTAACGTCAGTGCCCCCTCAGCTTATTAACTTGCTAGCAATTTAGCTCCAAAGTGGCTAACGTTAGCTGGCATGCTGCTACAGCAAGGTGAGCTGAATGCAATTGACAGTTCTCAGAACTATTATGACAACTCTAGAATTGAACGGACAGCTGCTTGTGCAGTGTCGAATAAGCTTTCGTATAACGTAACAACACAGCCAACCTTTACTTTAGCTCATATTAGCCCCCACTAAGCTAACTAGCTATCTCCCAAGTGAGCTCACATATTCACGTGTTAGGATTCCTACCATTTTTACAATTCCCCTTTGCAAAGGAGCAGACGAAACAGGGGCTGCCTGAGCAGGTGCTGAAACGGATGCCATGTCCACCGGTTTGAGATATCACGCCGTTAAGAGGTAACCAGGTAAGGGAGCTGGGACTCTGAAGTGAGTGACTGTTCTAATGAAAGCCAAGAGAAAAAGGCTGCACACCGATCAACACACACGTTATACCGGAAACACACTTGACCATGCATACACACGCGCAGAAATCTTTCCGGGTCTGGGACTCAGAGTCAATGGGAGCGGACGGAGACGCTACGGGACCGCGTACGCAAATTGAAATGAGGCCTTCCGGTGCAAGAGGTACGACACGTCAGCATAGTGTTCCCCTAGTTGATGATGCATTCAAGGTATCAAGGAAAAGTTTGAACTGTAATCAGAGCTTAACTCAAGGACAAATACAATGTTTAACTTTGATTGTTTGGAACATGCAATTAAAGCAGATAAGCAGTTATTTTCAGAACATTCTCTATATATTTATTGAATAATAATATTTATTTTATATAAATGAAAAAACTTATTCTATTTATTGAGAAAAATATTTATCCCAATATTTGACATGTTTTTAAACTTAATAAAGCTTTTACACTTAAACTTATTATTGCAATATCGGTGCCTGCACTTCACATGCCTCAGTATGTGTATGTGTGTGTGTGCTCAGCAAACTTTTTTAAATACACAAACAAAAATATCATGCAGAGCTCATGACGAAATGGAATGAACATTTCATTGATTTGATTCCATTTTGTTTACCTGGTGAAAATCAGGGTATATTTGAATACATGATCACTTAAAAATACACTACAATAAGACAACATGTGAATAGATGTCTCTGATAGTATTATTGAAACCATATTTGGAAATTTGTTAAAAGGTCAAAGCCAACTAAAATATTTTACACAACAAATTTGCACACAATACATGTATAATAAAGAAGATATACAAGCATGAATATAAAGATGAATAAAAACATGCATACAATTCCTTACAACACACACACAGTATCTGATATGATGCTGTAATGTTGTTTGTCAAATGGATTCTATGACCAAATTAACTAAAATTACTTAAATGAAATAACTGTACTTAAACTAGAGGAGAAGTAGCATAACATTTTTTAAATAAATTTGAAAAAGTGCATTATGACCAATGTTGTATCAACTTGTCTTTAAATGTCAACGCAACTGCTGAAGCATTCAACAGGCAAGCCCTGGCCCTGTCTTCAAGAAGCCAAGTCACAGCACTTTGTGGAAAACATGTTATCTGGATGGCAGCATACATTAATCCAAACTTTGTTTATATCATACTGTGTTAATTGGGCATAAGGTTACACAAGTTTCTTCAGCAGAACAATAAGAAGAAGCTAATGTATTGTATCTTATTGAAACTCTTCTCAGCGATCACATTTAATGAGAAACACAAATAGTCGCCTTATACTGTTGAAGAAAGTATTTGCTTTCATGTTTGTAGACCGGTGTATCATATCAGAGTGGAAAAACTCCTAGTGTATATTTGTTGTTTCATCTGTTTGAGCTTTGGTATATTTGAAGGTTGAACGGTGTGAGTCACCACCGCAAGGGAGTATAGATTATCAAACAGCCTCTATATCATATTTCTGCAACTTTAATTTTAATCAATTTAGGCAGTTTAAAACCAGGGTTTATTTAAATAAATGATCACACGGAGATAAACTATAATAAGAGAAAACGTGAAGAGATGTCAAATACAGACTGATTTGTTTTCGATATTCTTTAATAGTCTTATTTAAAACCATATTTGGGAAATTTGGTAAAAAGTAATCTAGACTATTTTACACAAGAAATATGAAGAAGATATATGAAGTTGATAAAGAAGATATATGAGCATGAACCTGTAAAAGCATTTGAGGATTTATTCTGAAAAGCTGCGAGCCTTGAAATAAAACATAAGCATCATAACCCTATTGTTATTGACTATACAAATTGAAAATGTTCTGATTAACAGACTTCTTGAAACAATTTTCTGATGATTATACTCAAACAAAGATAACAATAGTTTCCATTAAAAGAGAAAAACCCCGTTCAGCATGAATGTGACCATCACAACTTAGTATCATATATGGAAACGTGAGACTGGGTGAAAAAAAGACACTGTGTTGGGCAAATGTTTTTATAACCTGTTATACACATTGTTGGAAATTATAATGTGAGTTTTGAACTTACGATTTTGAAGTCAGTTACTCGATTTAAGCCAACTTATGAAGAATGAATGGAAAGTTCCAAGAACGTAAATTTGACGACCCAAACTACTTTAGGATCCGATTGAAATGAAAGACGTGATTAGATAGATACATTTGTGTTGTGGTATCCTGGTGCTTGCTGGATCACCGCCATTTAAAGACAGGATGTACGTGTTAACAGCTAACATAAAACAGTCTTTCTATAAGCAAAATGTGACAGCATTCACAAAGCTAAAACTCACCAACATCAGCATGTGTTTGATCGGCTAGCTTTCTGATAACAGCGTGTGTGAATCTGACCATGGAGGTTGCTCTGCTGCGCACATGGCACCTCCGTGCGTTTTGGAGAGGTTTTGGTAAGCTTTTACGCGGCTGCGTTTTTAACATTTCTCAACTTTCCAGGGCACAATTAAACACCATTATATGTGTTTAATAGTCAAGAGAACGATCTGAGGGATTTATTTTCAACAGATACGTGGTCGTTAGTGCTATAAACTAAAAATCTCACGTCACTTCATCAGGCGAGACTATCATTTACGCACCACGTAAACGTGGAGCTGTTTTAATAATACAACTGAAGTACTTTAGTCAGTCTCGTTCCAAACACACTGAGCATGCCATGAAGTAGTATAAATCAATGACCACGTTAACTCACAGGTCATAAACAAAAAAATTCTCATCTTATTTATCTTTTGTCTCGGTTGGCAAGGAGATGATGGTGTCCAAAATGGCTCTCCCCTCTCCAATCTGGCTGACTGTACACAGAGTATTATTGTCCTCTAACTCATGGTTAATGTATAATGTGGGCCATATGGCATTTTAAAATCCGAGCCTTTATTTCTGTGGCACTTACATGTGTGTGGACCCAACTAATGATATTCAATTAGTCATTAAACAGACCAAAAGACGAGCCTTGTGTGGGTTTTCACATGGGCTAATATTTGCTCGTCAAATATTTCCCTTTGAACCGTTTACAACGCATTTTTATCTACTGGCTGCCCAAGGAACATCTGTGAAGGTTATTTTAGCCTCCCTCTTCTGGATAAACGGGTCCCCCAATTGGCCCTCTCCTTGCGCCTATACGAGAGTCTATTTGTTCACGTTTTGAAAGAAAATGTAATAAAGAGAGACTACGTGATAGATTTATGATTTATCAAAAGCACTTTACCATATGGCAGTCTTCATTGGAGCAGATTTCCAAATGTTTGCTTTATGAAAGGAGACGAGAGATCCTTTTAATCTGAGCCACTTTACCTGTGGAAGGATGCTCAAGTCACGTGACTTCAAGTCAAAATTGTAGGAAAGAATATAAAATATACAGGTTGCCATCATTAGATTTACATAGGAGGTTAAATAATTATTTTTTTTCTCTTAACTTATTTTCAAAATATGTGCCATGGCCCAAACAGAATGTTGAAGAGCTGAAATGTGATGCATAACTGGTATGTCACCGTAAGACTTGCAGCCACTGCGCAAAAGATGACTATTATGAAAATGCATGCACCAAACATTCTTCTTTCAAAACGTCCAGGATATGGCGTGTTATGACAGACCCATTAATATGAAGCCCATTTTATCTTCTACCAGTATTGACATTTCAGGAAACAAGGCACCGCGTCATGTTGAGGTCTGCAGGCCTATAAAACGCTGCCAGAGGCTGTGATTTCCCTCACTGTCGTTCATCTAAGAAGTGTGGAGTTACCTCGACAGTTAGAACTTTTCTTACAGTTTTTCCACGCTGCATATAGTGACCATTTTCCTCGGGGGATTGTTGTTTTGGTTTTCCTGCTGACTGCAAGAGGATGTGCGGAGCAAACACTGATCTGCGACATAAAGGTGAGTTTTCGAGTTTATTTTCCACTTTGAGCTTGTTAATATAGTTTAAAGCGTATTTGTACAGTTGCCTATGTTTTAATGGAATATGATAAACTGGAACGGTCTTTTGTTTAATCAAAAGGCAAGTTCTTGAGTTTAAGAAACATCACTTTTTGTTTAAAGGTGGTCAAAGTGTCAACCAGCTGGGAGGAATGTTTCTTAACGGCAGACCTCTCTCAGAATCCAAGAGACAACAAATGATTGAACTGGCCTCGGAGGGCGTCCGTCCAAGTCAGATTTCCAGGATACTTCGGGTACGCACAAGCCAAATGGCACCATTTAAGACCTTTAGATTTTTGACAAGGTGGCTTGATGTTAAGTTTAACAATTTGATATAAGAATATTCAAATTAAATTGTTCTGATTTACTGAAGTGAGGTCTGCTGCGTACTTTAGGTATCCAACGGCTGCGTTAGTAAGATTCTGAGTCGCTACAGACGCACAGGACTCCTGGAGCCAAAGACTATCGGAGGAAGCCGTCCACGGCTTCTCACCCCAGATGTTATCTCCAGGATCGTCCAGTGCAAAAGAGAAAATCCAACCATCTTTGCTTGGGAAATTCGAAAACGACTGGCAGCGGAACGATTGTGCAAGGCCACTAAAGTTCCAAGTGTAGGTACAATCATTGATTTTGTGTTCGTATAGCTGGAACATATTCAGCTGCTGATTGAATCGTTTGCGCACTGTGTTTTGTAAGGTATCGTCTATAAATAGGATTTTAAGAAAGATCCACTTGGAACATGGACCAATGTGCATGGAAGCCAACGCTCCCATCATTACCGAGCAGGGTAAGATGTTAAACAAGTCTTCACGACGAGAAAAATGTTCTAAATTCTCAAATGATCGACTGTCAACAGTTCCATTTTGAGTTACTCAGCTGTAAACACAAAATAACTATAAATTCATATTTTTATTAAACTGCCAGCTGAGTAATAATTTAAAGAAAAAATGTGTGTGTTTTTCTGCAGAGTTTGTTCTTGTCGATGAGCAAAATGAACAAGACATGGGCTGTGGAGAGCAGAAATCTAAAAGTGCCCAGCAGAGAAACCGTACCACCTTTACTCCACAGCAGAGCAGTGTTCTAGAGCAAGGTAACTTCAAAGAATCATTAATGAACCACAATGCAACACATTTACATTTACAAATTAGAAAAACGTTCCTGTCTCCCTGACCAGAATTTTCACAAAGTCAGTATGCTGATTTGTACACCAGAGAGAAACTGTCTGCTGAAATTAACCTTTCAGAGGACACCATCAAGGTAGGTTGAGCATATCCATCACAAGCAGATTCGCACTAACATTTGGCTTTCTGCTCACGGCATGCTTTGCTTCTCATCTAAAGGTGTGGTTTTCAAACAGACGAGCTAAATGGAGAAGAGAGGCCAAGCAGAGGAGCAGCACAGAGCGTAAGTGTGTTCTACTTATGAGGTGTGCTTTGGCTGCAAACACATGATATTGTGATCCCACTTTTGGTAGACTGAGGAATGAGAATAGCGGTTCAAGTTAAAAGAGTTACGATATAGCAAAGATAAGTTTCCAAGAAATTAACATGATTTGGTAAAGTATCCTACGAGGGGAAGAAAACATAAGTGAGTGTGTGTGGCCTTTGCCAGCAGAGGAGGTCAGATGTGTAACTACAAGCAGCTTATTTATCGAAGGCCTTTCAGCAAATGTGCATTCACAATTATTAACATGTATTCCTATCTATTCTAACACACCCAGTTGAATATATAAATGAGATTTCTTAATTGTGAATTATTTTTTTCATGGACAGTTGCACAGAATTCTCAAAGTGTTTTCTCAATTCCGGGCGCCACTCCCCATGATCTGAGTGACACAGTTCTTCAAAATTGGGACACGTCTCCACTGGATGTCTACAGAGATATGTTCACCTCCTCACCTGCTCAGCATCACACACACACAAAGTCAACCTTCCCTATTGTGACAAAGACAATCATTGGACACTACGCGGTACCTCAGCAATGGAACCAGCACGGGATGCCTCCTGTGTTGAGCCAGTTTCAGACGAGTGACAGGATTTTGTTTACCCAGGATGTGAATTCCCAGCGCTGCATGAACTTGAAGTGGAACCCGATTTCTCACATTAGAGAGCAGATTTAACAATTACAGTTAAAAATGTTTTACATACAGCCAAAGCTAAAGCTTTCCACGCTGCATGGACAGTTTGTAGCCAGAAGAGGGAGACAAAAGACTTAAGGTGACATCCAGAGGAGGTCCATTCCCTGACACTACTTTTTTTTTTAAAAACACTACCACCACCGTTGTCAGCTCTCCTTGACTTTGTACACATGAAATAAATCCAATGAGGGGGAGCACAAATGCTTGATTATGATACATAAATAAAAAGAGGCTTTGCTGTACTAACTGGTTACTCCATCTAATTAAACATATTCAATAAATATACCAAAAAGACAGAGTTAATCAATCACATACTGAACAATCTGGAGGTTATAAGTCCGTATAAAATGTTTATTATGGTGTGATGTTTTATTGACATGTCTTTTCAGGAGATAAGCTATTTTGTGTCAGTATGTTATTAAAACAATAAATACAGACTTGCTTGACATGGAGTGGATTTTAGAGGTATGTGTAGTGTCTAAATAACTATTTAAAGGTGAATTAAGACAGTTGATTATCATTTCAGCATGGTTCCTCATGTTTGTGGCCAGAAACATGACCAGACCAAAGTGAATGTCACCTCCTTTATAGTGTAAGGTTTTGTTACTGTGGAAGTGCATGAAGAGGTTACAGCAACCTTCCAAGGTTTCTGTCCAGAAAAAGCCAGAGGGAGAATCTATAAAAACGTAGCTTCAAAAAGTCTAAACATGAGCCGATATCTGTGCAGCACCATATCACTTTTTATGACTTTGACAGGGCAGAGGCAATGAGTTCCTTTATATCCCTTTACTACAGCGAAGAGACAGTGAGACTCAGAGTTTCTTAATGATTGGTCACCACGGGAAAGTTCAGGATCAGAATGCAAACATCTTGGTCAGCAAGATGGAAGTGACCTGCTGGCAAAATGACCTTCATCGGAATCTAACACCCTGAAGCCAGATAGGTAAATGATATCTCCACATGACAGTGTCTGTGCTGTGATTTCCACTGGAAACTACTTTCTGACCTGCATTGGTTTTTTCTGAGCTTTTCTTTTTTTTTGTAATGCTGAGAATTATCAAATGGATTATTAACTAGTAACTTGACTTTAGAATACACAGGTATATATTCAGAAATGTACTGTATAGATCTGAAGGCTTGTGTTAACCTTATCCAGAGGCATTATTCACTAACCAGGGCTTGGAGGCATTTGGGATGAAGCATCAGATTGCAGATGCATCATGGTCAGACAGATTACAATTCACAATTGGCTTTCTGTTCTGGAATGAAAAAAAGCAATACTCTAGATTGTTATCAGAAAAAAAGTCCACAAGCCAGGGTCCGTAATGGTATGAGTTATGATTAGAATACTGCAAACTTTAGAGTTAGGCTTGCAGGAAGAATGGTACAAAATAACAAGCGACAAAGCCTTTATTGCTCAATGTCTTCTTTCACAACGGACCTCTCAAGTGTTAAAAGATTAAAATATTCAACGCTCCAACTTTTCTGGAATGTGTTGCAGCCATGTAATGTAAAAATGAATGGTGTTTTTCTCTATATAAATAATCCAACAAGCTTCAAATATCCTGATATGAGTGGGACTGAGAACTCTTTCTTGGATATCTTTTTCACTCAAATAGGAATGTAGAAGAACTTTAATCTGGACATTCACTCAATGGAAAAACTTAATTGTTGATTTTTAACTTAAGGTTAAATCAAATAACAGCACTCTCATCTCGCACCAGTGATAAACAAAAACGTTGTTCCCAGTAAAATCACTTGACACAGACATTCGTCTTTCATCTGGAGCATGAAGCATTTCTTATCTCATGTTGAGCAACCAAGAAGTTAGCTAAAATGCAAAGCCAGGGTCAATTGTACCCCACATCATCTGCAATATCTAACTCTGTTATCCAAATGTTTGTGAAGACATTATTATTTATTGCTTGGCGTTTGTATGAGTGACCCCTGTTTCTTCAAGGAAATTCATCACGCTCAAGGATTTGTGTCTGAACCATGTTCGCTTTCCTCTGCCAAAAACAGAGCACACAAACTCAGAGGCAGGATCTGGCAGGGGAAAAAGATTAATGTTAAGAAGAGAGGTGCTGAATATGGCTCAATGTAAAGTTGTTTATTGGGATAGGAAGAATACAAAGGATGAATTTTAAAAAAATCATGAATATAAAACTAACACAAAATAGCAGCTGTATTTTGTATGATATTTATGTTTGATATTTACAAAAATTACATCTTGGAATTTACAGACGAGCATGAGGTTATTTACATAAAGGTAAATTAAATAACAGTCAAAATGCCTTCAGAGTCAGTAAGAAATCTTACCAAACAGTTATATGATCCGCCGCATAAGCAGGAACATTTGACATTTGGTTTCAGCCCTCATTCAATCACTTCGATGAGTTCTCCATTATTCTCATTCATGTTCACTTTCATGGGTAACTGTGAAATGGAAATTAATGTGGAAGTTGAACAAATGTTTTACTGGCCACTTTGACAGTCCATTGCGTTCTATAGTGTTTATCTACCACTTCAATGTAACATTAAGAGCAGACAATGAGAATTTTAATTCCCCTTTTCAGTCCTCCAGTAACAGATTTATGTTTATGCATTTAGCAGACGCAGATTCATACATAAACCAGCAAAAAAACAGTTGTTGACAAATGAGAATCAGTCTGCTCCTTGGGACTCCATGATTAAGTCTTCCAAGAATTGTCTGAAATCAGACTGGTATAAATAGAGAAAATAGTTAGGCTCTATATACAGTTAAGTAGTTAACGTTTCAATAATGATTGAAATGGAGTGATAATTGCGCCAATGTTTGAATCTTTACCGTCCAAGCTTTCCATCAGCTTAACATACATTTTTCATTTTCTCTGTGGTCTAATAATATCCCTTTGCATCAAAAGATGATTAGAATTTTTTAATTACCCATGCTTTTCATTTTGAATGTCCATTTGTCATAACAGGACAAATGGACATATCATAACCAGATAAATCTGGCATACTTTATTGAGAAATGTTTAGCCATATCAGGTTTATTAAGGTCTAATATAAGGGAATTAAAATTATTTTGGATTGAAAGGCCAGCAAAACAAGTTATTCAAAAATTACATCAAGGGTAAACAAAAAACAAAATCACACAATCCTAACTGTGTAGCTCTGCTTCAGTAGATTTTTCCTTCTTTGCTGTCCAATAGTATGATTTTATAATGCTGAAAATATTATTCCTATTCATTTAAGTTACAAGAAAATTCTGCTCACATGGTGAAAAAACAAATACTGGACAGCAGTGAAGCAGCGCTACTTAAAAACATAAATCATCATTTTTAATGGAAATCACGTCATGGACTGGAGATCATTTCCTCACTCTATCCAGATATGTGTGTTAAAGACTCTAACCTGAAAAAAGAGAATAGATATTAATGGGATCTAGAAATGATGTTACCCTCTCTGGGACTAAGCCCATCGATCATGAACTGTGATGTAGAAAGGATCTGTCTTTGGGTGTAATTACTCAAAAGTTGGAGATGCAGTTTGGAAATCGTGGACACCGTGATTTCAGGACGAAAAAGGAGGGAGTCAATCCAGCATGTTATCAGTATACAGCTTGAAAACTTGCATCTGTGGTGCTATGAGGATGCATTAGTGCATTAGCCCCCGGACACTTTGGAAGGTGATACAACACAGATGCAGGCATTTCAGGATTCCAACTTTTTTTTTTTTTAACATGTAGCAGGGGACACATTCAAAGAGAGCACACGTACTTCTAAAAAGATACAGTTAGTTACATAGATAAGCTGTCTTTGCACTTTCATTGACTTTGTTTGGCAAAAACCTGTTTTTCTCTGCATTTCATAGAGATCCCCGACATCTTGTTGTAATGTTTCAGCATCGAATTGTCAATGGATTTTTGAGCAACTTCTTCTGCAAATTTAATCAAATAAATACACATCACTACAAGCTAACAGTCTCTTTAAATATTAACAATTGTCAGAAGCACAAAGGAGCCAATCTGACATACTAAGTGAACTCGAAATATTCCAGATCTATAAGACCTATAAAATCTTACAGCACAGCAGAAACATAATAAATCTGCAGGTTTGTACATACAGAGTCACTTTCCATGAAACAAAAAAAAAGTATCAAATATTCTACTGACCACACACAGCCCACCAGGGGCCACAGTTCCCTCCAAACTGGAGACCAGATAGCCATGTTATACTTGGCATGGCTCTTCTCGCTCTCATGCTACAAATATTAGCATAAGATTTGGAGTAGTTTGCTCAGCCCTACTTAGACCCTCTCACGGGGAAACTAATAGTTACAGCTAACTGGGGAAAAGGTAGCACAGCTACTGCACACAATTAGGACTGTGAGGCTTGCAGAGGCTGCTACTGTTGTGTATTCTACATATCTAACAAGCTGCAGTGACATTAGCCCATTTCTTACCTGTGCTGAACTTTCAGGCAACAAATTCTTTACAGACTGAATGCCTTCAGTATTTTCTTGTAGAGAATGTAAGAGGGGCTTTATAATGACGATTTCATGCCTACGTACTCATCCTCTTTGGTATTGCGAACACTTTTCAATCAAAGCAAACTAATTGTTGTTTGTGTAGCACACTTGTTGACACAAAAAAACAATTTCCTTCTGTCCATGTCACCTCTTTTTAAGGTAAAGAAAACACAATGTAGTCCAGATTTTCTTCTGTATAAAAATAATAAAGAAAAAAAAGAATAAAGAAAATCCCAGTCAAAGAGGGATTTGGGTTCAAGTACATTCCAGGAGAAAATACAAAGTCAAAAGTTTTTGCCTTGCTTTGTTTTCATACCTTCAGAAATTTCACGCATTTGAAAATGGAATTAGTCCACCATCCATGTGCCCAGGACCTTGGTTGTAAAACTGGTGTTAATGCCGACTACCAGCACCTCTTCATTTGCAAAGCACTGAAATCCAATTTAGGTACTTGGGTAGCCTCAGAATATAAAAGTGACCACTCTCCATAAAGTTTTTTTCTCCCCATCATTGCTGCTTTCACGTTCTTAAAGTCTTGGAAATTTATTTTGGCCCTACTTGCCCCTTCTTTTGCAGGCAGTGGTAGCAGTTAATTGTGGGATTTCTTTTCACACTAAGCCGTCATTTCCTCTCAAAACTAGGGTAAAGTCTGAACACTTTGTAAATCCACTCTGAGTAGAAAGCTACGTTTACAAAAAGTGCAGGCTGCGACGAGGCGCATTTGGTCCTATGAATGCTCACACCGATGATAACTTTGCGCTCATGCTCCTGGCAAACCAAAGGCCCACCGTAGTCTCTCTGAAACAAAATCACATTCACAAATTGCACAGTTAGCCTTTTTCATATCACTGTCTAAGTTCTATGCAATTTTGCTTGGAAGTGCTACATTTACAGAAATGATGTTTCATGACCAGAGATTCATCATACATACATCGCATACGCCTTCTCCAATATTTCCACCAGCACATATTCTGCTTTCACCAGCAAGCCCTTTGATTTGTGAGCACATGTCATTGTTGACCATGGGCATGGTTACAGTGTTCAGTGCTTCATCGTGTCCTGTATCTGAACAGAAGAATGCAAAACCCAACTGTAAGCAGTGAAATGAGAGATCTATTAGAGTTTGAACAGTTATTCATGTGGAAAGTGTGATGACATGTGGTGAAAGAGGCCAGTACTTTTAGTTTCCCCCCATCCATACATGGTGCAGTTGGTGCCTTCAGCGATGTGACACTCTTTCACCGGAAGGTGGATGGTGGAGGCTCCCTCTGACACAGGAGCAGGTCTGAAACCAATTTAGGAGATTTATTTGAAATCTTAACCAAATTACATTCTATGCCGCCAAACAAAAAGTGTTGATTTTGCCCCTTTCCTTGTGTCGGCATATCAAAACTATAGCAACCACATTTTGAAAAATATGAAAATACATTTAATAAATTCAGAGGCCCAAAACAGGACATCAAGACACTCTTAGTAGTTAATATTGTGCTGAATATGCAGTAGTTTTCTCTGTCATGGATTTCTAGCATTAATAACTGAAAACTTTGGAAGTAGTTTGAAAACTTACTCTTTCAGTTTCAACATAACCAGATTTGATCCTTCTGGGCCGCAAATTAACCGAGAGATACTCAATCTTGGGTGGCTCGGAGACTCACTGAGATGACGCAGACCAACCTGCACGTTGTAATCTTTGAGGTCTGGAACACTGAGGATCACAAGGATCAGTGTAAGAAACTGACTATATTTGTGAGAATGACACACCCCAAACACTGGTTAAAGTAACCAATGATGAGGATTAGTGAGTCATTGGGCACCAAAGTCTTCATTACATCTACTGAACTGCTAATATGTCAGAGATGGCATGCAGTTAGTCCCTTGTCTGCCATTACATCGAAATGACCCACATGAATTCCCCATGCAAAACATATTGGTTTAACAAAAGATGGATCTCCATTCACAAGGCAGGCATCTTTTGAGAAACCACAAGAAAGAAATGCGAATCAGACACATTCCCACAAACTTTGCTAAGCACATCAATTGTGACCAGGTTTACTTCAATGAATTAAAAGTGAATTAAAGCAGGTGAATTGACATAATCTAAAATCATTTTGGACATTGTTTTATAGAAGAAGTTCAATATTAATTTAAAAGAAGTTTTAAAATGTGCATAAAAGAAAGTAAGCTACACAAAAATGTGCCACATGCTTTATAATACAAAAAGATCTAAATAGTGGGTCCTTACCAGGACGTGAAGCACTGCTGGTCTGTTAAAACCCAGTCCTCTCTGATGAGTGAGCCCCCACACAAATGAACATTCCTGAGAACATTTAAGGAGATAGTTTGAGTCATTCACAAACTATGTGTAAAAGTAAATTAAGGGCATTCTGAAAATACTTAGAAATATCTTACTCTCGTTGGATGCTAACAACCCAGCTGCCATCTGTACCTCGTACTGGATGACCTCCGACTATTCTGGTGTTTATATGCACAAAGCATGATATCTTAGGCTTGATTAGAGCTAAACAAGGAGATATATTTGATAATGTATGTTAGACAAATCTATTTTGCAGTTCACTGGGGAAAATGGTAACATTAACTTCAAAAGTTGACTATAAAATGTAATTTGTTTGGTGAGATTAATGACAACAGAAGGATCTGATGTTAGTTCAGAGGGGAAGGGAGGAGATCAGAGAAAGGAGGATGAGGAGGACATAGATGGTGCCGGCCAAGTGAGTAAAAAAGAATACTCACTGTTTGGTGGAGGAGCTGTTGTTGCGGATTCGCCTGATATAATAAAGCAAAGCATAACAGTAAGAACAGATGTAACAAGAGCAGGGAACTTACACACATTGACACGCAAAGCATGAAACCTCAAGAAAACGTCAATCTTTAAGACATTATCTCTACATCTGAATCATTGTTAGAGGCTATGACAGCAGTGACATTTGCTCAAGACCAAAGACTTTATGAAGAACATGTTTAACATTAGAGAAATCATTGTGTAGCCATTCATGAGATGCTCTTTGATTAAGATAGATTGAAACCAGCCAAAGAATATGTTGAGTCCAGCAGTCTGGGTGTATTCTCAAATAAAAGGGTGGCAGCAGAGACCCACATCTGTTTCCTGTTTGAGCATTGTGTATCATCTGCCAATTGTACAAAACCACAGCTAAGAGATTACGTAAGAGACGAGACAAGATGTAGAAAAAGAACTGTTATATTGTTTGTGTTGAAGTCAACAATAGCTAAATTAAGTTATTTATTGTATTATGCCAACACACTGGGTCTTCCTTCTCCTAAACGTCAGTACATGGCTGAGCACTGAGCAGACAGCCTATTTTAGACTGCGTGGAAATATATGCCTCCCACCTTCAATGTGGCTAATTAGCCTTAGGAGAAGAAATACAAAGCTAAAGCTAAACAAGGAAGTATTAGCTTGCTTGCTTAGCCTGGAGACATCATGGTTTTTACGGCTGCTTTGAGTTTGAGCATGGTGCGCATTTATTAAACACCTGAAAACGATACAACAGGTGCATATTTTTTACAGCCCAACTACTTTTGTGAACACATCTGCTCTACTTCTAGAGATGGAGGGAATGTTCATTCACTCACAGTGCTTCAGTTTGCAGTAATCCCAGGCTAGTCGGTTGTTTTGACTTGTGTAACACCAGGGGCCATGTTTGTCCCGGTCAGGGTTCCGGCAGTAGTTCTTCTCCAGCCCTACATAGGACACTGTAGAGTGAGAATCCCCACTGCAAACACACACAAATACAGGTTCTCATATTCCATGTGTTATTTTGTGTGCAGCGTCTTAGAAATAACACACTCAGAAAGACTGATACGTACTCACAGAAGACCTTGCATGTGTGTCTTGTACATACACTGTCACAAATATGGCACATACACACTTCAAGGAATCATGTTATGCCTGGAAAATCTGACTCTGGCTTTCCTATAGTGCAATGAATCCTCCGCATTAGCTTCACATAACACGTAGAGGGGAGCACTGAGTTTTCTGAAGAGTGCTCAAGGGAGTACAAAAGTATGCAGCCTAGGCTTTCAGAATGGCTCAGACCAACGGGAGCCATATCTTCCATAGAAAGATTCGGTTGTGCTTGCTATTCGGAGGAATTCACATCTTCACATCTAATTCCACGTCTGTCTGCAACTTCGCAGTGCAAGAATGTACATAATATTTGCAGATATTCAAATTGTTCATGAAAAGTCAGTATTAGGTGGGAGAGCGGACACACGGGCACAAAAATAATGCAAAGTGATGGGGAACGATTTGTCAGGATGTGAAGATAATTCCACATCCCAAGAGAATGTTAAACAAGCTGTAGCTCTCAGCAGTTTTTCCTGGGATGACCCCTAACCTTGAGCAGGGTAGACTTGCTGGCTGCAGTCTATGCACAGGAGTTGATCGGCTTTGATCTACTTTCCTCAGAAAGCACTTCCTGAGGTCAGGGGTCAGCTCTGGAACATGTCCGTCTGTCTGTGCCATTTTGGCTTTTAAAATTCTTGTAAATTAAGTAAATCCAACAGCCTTACTCCAGCGAGAAGTAACAGCCCTGGTGTGGGCAACCTCTTCAACAGAACGAGTCACTTGGAGAGCACCTCAGGGTTTCCTCTCCTCGGTCAGATGAATAATAATTGGAGTTGCTATTGACCCCTGAAGAACCTGTGATTTCCTCTCACTGTTTATTTTCACTGCTTGGCTTCATTCATATGAAAGTGGCTCTTACAAGGCAAATAGAGAGCAATGGTCAACATTTCTTGGGGAAAACGTTTCAATGCAATGTTTCAATGCAGCTTATCATGTTACCTGTTAATGTGATGTGACCAGTCTGCACAAGGAATCCCCGAACGTGTTGTAGATAAAGTGCCCCGGTACATCTCTCCGTTGCCTTCATAACACTCTGAGGAGGAGCACGGCAAAGTTAGTTCAGAAGACTTTGTAGAGTATTGCTTCAAGGGCAAAAAGTAACTAATCTGAGCAGACATCTAAGCATTATTAGTGAGTAGGCATGCTTATAAGCACATAATCATGCACTTGTAGATGAAACCAAATCATTTGGGTGTATGCCTCTCTTTATGGTTTAGATTAGTTCAGTGTTGACAACATCCTGTCTAACTAGAGGTTCTCAAACACAATAGAACATTGAAACCTAACAATGTATGTTCTTAAACAGTATCAGGAGCGGGCCTGTGGTAACTGACATGTGTGGTCTCCTGAAACGTAAAGCAGAGAAACATGGGAAATGACAGCGAGCATAGTTGCCAGAGTCTGGTGTTTTTATTCGTCCATGAAATGGAATTCATTGGGCAGCATGCTGCCAAGTGGCTCAGTCCTCAGAGAGCAATACAGAAAATGTCTGTGTAATTCCACTTTGCAAAAACATGACATGCATTTTAAACATCTGCAGTCCAGAACTGAAACCAGTTTTTAACGAAACAAACCAGAAATTTATGAACAATTGACAAGATACTTGTTGTCAAATGGAGGCTTGGCACGAACAAATGCTCTGATTGACTTAAAATAATAGTTTGACATTTGGGGAAAAACATTTTCTGAACGTTTGAAGGGAAAACTGCAAGCCTGAATTGTTGTGAAGTTTAGTGAATCTGCACATCTAGATGAACATCTCATCAACAACACCTCATCATTAGGGAAATAAAAATGATTTCAGTGGTAAAATATGCAGCATACTAGTGCTTGACTGTGGTCTGAAACCCCCAGGAATAACTACTGTAGTTGCTTTACAACATAATGCTGTATTGCACTGCATTTGAGGTATTAGAATGAACAAACAATACACCAGTTCACTTTTATTTCTGTGTACAAATTAATTAAAACAGTATTCAAATAATTAAGGTTGGCAAAAACAAAGGAGAACTTAAGAAAAATACTGTTGTTGCTAATGAGTTTGGGAGAAGCAAGTAGCAAAAAATCATCTCTCAGGAGTTATGGACAGGAATCCAGTCAGACTGTGTGGGCACAAATAAAGAATAATTCATAATATTTTTCCCTCTCACAGGAGTAATGTAATTACAAAGATCACTCCAAAAGGAATGTAGGTAATACTGGGTCTGAGGACGGCAGTGAACTTGGGGTATCCCTATGCAACTACAGGCCTTTTGAAAAAAATTGCTAATCTCTAGTTTGTTAAAGACCAGCTAGAATTAATGACACCCAACAATAGCAATTATTTTTAATTAGCAGCATTATATTTAAAGAGACATGAATAACTTCATCTTATCTGTCAAACATGGTGGTGGTAGTATCTGAGTTTTGGCCCACTGTACTAAATCTGGACATATATTGCTAAGTAAGACAGTTAGAATGTGAAACAATTCAAAACTGCACCACAAAATTCTGTAATGGTAAAGTAATGGCCATCATGTTGGTTACTTAGCATACTTTGTACACACTTGATAAGCTCTTTTTCAGAAAAAGAAAATTCTAATTGCATTTGCCCAAATATTAAACTGTTCCTGTAAAACTCCTCGTGCAATTTACCTATTTTCTGTATGGCCTCTCCATTGCATCTGGGGATGTGGGTACACTTCGCTATCCTCTGATTAGGGTCTGTGGTGAAGCACCATGGGTAGTCTGCACCATCGGGGTTACGGCAGTAATTCTCCCTGAGGTCTCTAAAACACACACATAAACTACATACTCAAATGCTGATGCTGGAGATCGGATTGTTTGTAGCAACTAGTTGATTTAATCACTCCTCTTTGTGGCATTTTAGTTTAAATATGCACAAATTGGACAAATCACATGCTTTTCACTGAACGTAATCTAAGCTTTCAGTAGGTATGGAAATAAGAATTACTCACTTGCATTTAAAGTTCTGAGGAAGAAAGGTGTGGTTATGGGGTAACTGGGAGTCCCAGCGCTGACATGTCACACCCTCTGGAGTGACATTCATCATGCCTCTATAGTCGGTGCCCTCTCCCTGGATGCAGGATGTTGTTATGTTGACATCAGTGTCCTCACCAGGGTCGGAATCTGCATGAGATACATTATAGTTGTGAGAGTGGAAGCATGAGAAATAATGGATAGTCACTTGCAGGAACTGGATGCAGGAATTAGGGAGGGTTATTCATCTCTAGAAGAAAGTTTCATGTCTGACTAAGAGACAGATGATAAAAAACAGTAGCACTCCCATCACACTGCTTTTGTGATAGGAAACTGCTTGTGTATTCATAATACCACTGCCTTAAATTCCTCAAAAGAGGGATTTCCTCAACAATATATTTCCACTTACTTCCAATGGAATGGATCTCAACACAATAGAAAAATCCGAATTATACGTTTAACCGAAACAAAAACACATTCTTTCTGGTTAATTTTCTCAAAGCTGATCTATGAAATATTTTACATCCAACCCAGACTGGCTTGGTTAATTTCTTCATCCAACAGCAAACTATTCCAAACATCTTCAGATGGAATTCTGCTTTTCAGCGGTGGTGCAGCACACAGGGAGCGACTTCTCCCCTCCGGATCTCTGTCTCTGTTTCTTTAGCCTTTGACAAATGAGTTGGGAGAAGATGGAGGAGGAAAGAGAATGTTTTGAGGCAGAAACGAGAGGGCGGTTGGAAAAGAGGGATTCTTTGGTTTGATGTAATGCATGCCAGTGTCTGTGTGCACCATGTAGTACAGGTCAGTGGTTTTTATCTTTCTGAGGGCAGGCAGTGAGGGATGCACACATCTGGACAAATGAAGATCCTCCAACCTTTGCTGTAAATCATAAACTGTAGTGTAAAGTGCATGCCTGCTCGTGTCCGACAGAGACAAGATGGGATGCTTTGTGTGTCTGTGGATGCACAAACCCAAACATATGAGTTTTCTTTATGAACTGTGGTGAAAGATCTTTTTGATGTCTTGTTTCTTTTCAAATTTGATCTACACTACAGATAGTTGTTTGTTACATGAGTAGAATTTAGGTGAAATGATAAAAATTCACAATTGAACTTATAGACAGTTATGCATATAATTTCCCCCCTTAATGTAGAAAATTTCAAACATTTCAGCCTCATTCGAAGTGGTGATGATGGTGGAGGAGACTGCTGCACAACATGATGGTCCAAAATCTCCCATTTCTGTTAAATCAGGTTGAGGTCTGGTGTCTGTGAGGGCCACAACATATGATTCACATCATTTTCTCGTTCATCACACCATTCACTGACCTCCTGAGCCCTATAAGGAAGCATCTGCAATCGTTTTCTTCTTTGCACATTGATTTGTCTCTATATTTCATGACTTTTAAACAGCCTCTATAGAAATTAAACAGCTACTAGACATTCCTCTGCCTTTGAGCAGCATCTCAATACAGAGACCTCTATTGTAATCCTCTGTTTCATAGTCCTGAGTGGACTTAAAACACTTGACAATCCCTTTTATAAACAACATATTTACTCTTCCTTGTCAGTGTAGAAGGATTTAAAGCCAAACACCACATGAAACAAACAGCAGGAAAAACAAATACGTATGAGTCTCTGCAGGGGAGAAGGGAAACTTTTTTTTCCTCTGAAAACCACAACTAGACCAAAACCACTGAAGTCCTGCCCACAACAAATCCCCTGACTTACAGTTGAAACTTGTAGGTGGTGGAAAACCACTATCTGCCCATCTAAAGGACCAAGTCGTCTTAACAAGTAAGACCTCTCGTAAATCCTATTAGAGATTCAGATTTGGTTTGACACATGCAGTATTGTCTGAAGTACGTAAGGTTGATTGATTTAGAAAGAAAAGCATAGAAATCAGAATCAGGGTAAAAGCAATCATTTGGACTTTTGCTGATTCATTTGGTGACTTTCTCTACAAAGCACACAGCTCTTACCACACACAGTGATGTTACAGTACTCCCACGGAGTTTTGGGATCCATGGTGTAACACCATGGGCGTAGACGATTATCTGGGTTCCGACAATAGTTGTCCTTTAAGTGTTTTTCCCGATATCTGAGAGGACAGACAGGACACAGGGAGAGGAGGGAGGCAGGGAGAGAAATAAGTCAAAGCAACTGGTGAGGTCTATCCAGCATTGGCATTATTCATTGAAGCATCTGTCGTGGGTGTGTGATTGTGACTGTAAGAAAGACACCATTTAGTTAACAGCTTACTTTTTGGGCTGAAAGTGGTGTTTGTGAGGCCTGACAGAATCCCATCTCTGACACTCTTTACCACTTTCTGTATGGTCCACTTTTCCCTGATAATCCTCTCCATTACATGTCATACACACTTCTGTCAACACAGAAAAAACAATCATTGTATACAGATTTACTTAAACACACAAACCTATTCAAATCCATATTAATGTGTGCGTGTCTACATGTGATAGAAATGGGAAAAAAAAGAGATTAATCACGCTGATGTTTGTTCTTACCTTCTGAGCATTGTGTTATTCCACACTCCTCGGATCTCACGTTGGGGTCAGTGGTGTAGCACCATGGACCACCAGGATCGTTGTTGGGATTCCGGCAGAAGTTCTCTCTCAGGTCCTGTCCTGGGTACCTTTCAGGATAAAACCTAGAGGGGCACAGACATGATTGAAATACTGTATAAATAAATTTGCAAGAGTGCTTGGACGCTTGGCAGTTCCAGTCATGTTTTCAGTGCCATGCTGGCCTGCAAGTGCTCTCTGTAACAATCTAAATAAATTCAAAAGGAATCTTAATTAAGAGGTAAGCCTCACTCTGTAAAATCCCAGTGCCTACAGGCTGACCACGTAACATTTTACATTCTGGTATAAGCAGTTGTGGCAATCATGTGCAAACTAAATAATCAGTTTGCCTCTCCTATCCAGGTTTTCTCCTCTTACACGATCATGTTACTGATTCTAACCATCTCCAGACTCCCTTAAATGTGACGCAGCTCAAATGTCACGGCACGGTGGCCATCAGCAGCACAGAACAATGCTACAAACCGCTTGAAGCAGCTCAAGCAGCTCGTTTCAAAGCAGCCTTTATACAACTTTAAGCCCCATCTTTCTCTGTCTACTATCACAGCCCATTAGTGCGCATACAACCATATTAGAAACAGTACATAGCCAGTTCAACCAAATTTGGTGTGCCGAAAGAGCAAGGCATTTCCGCTCTAAATGGACAGAGTGTGAAATCCGTCTTCTGTCACGGTAGTGTGTTGAGAACCTGGCATGTCAACACCTCCGGATCCATGCTGACCGCAAGACAGTGATGGATGACAAAAAAGGGAAGTGTAGGGCACACTGTAGATTGAGGGTAAAAAAACAAGTGTGTGACTTCAGCAGGAAATACTTAAGTCTGTCACTCCACATAATGAGGAGGAAGCTCTTGATTGTTTAACTTTTGCTTATATGAAAAATATGAGTGAAAATAAAAAGTTAAAACAACGATCCTCCCTTTAGTAACTTGTCTGAACCCAGGGTCATGGGGAAGTCTGTCTTGCTCTCCCCTCTGTTCCCCAAGGGGCTTACACAAGGTTTATACAATAATGCACAACATCATTGAGACCAGCAGTGGAGGAAATCTCAGCTATTCAGCTAAGTCAAAAAAAGAGGAGAGAACAAAGGAGAAAAGGGGTAAAGACCTTCCAACCATGTGTGCGTACCTACATGTCAAAATACAACAGGATTAGATCCAACAGCAACTTTTTACTTATGCATGTAACTAAAGCAAAACACTTGCTCCTAAGCAGCTCTCTGCCTGGGGCCAAAGCTCACATCTGTAATGTGTAACACACAAGTTCAATAGACTGCAGGTCTTTATCATAACAGAATCCTTAATTTATAAATGGAATTACAAGGTTCCTCACTTTGCAAAAAGGTTGCATGTGGTGAGACTCTGAAAAAGGCCACAGCATGGGAGCAAGTTAGCCATAATGATGTTGTGCTAACAGATGTTGGCCAGTTATTCATCTACCTGCCAAAGTCTGCTCCCATCGGAGTGCAGGCAGACACTGCACACACACATACACTCTTCTCTAAGCTGAGTCAAGATATTGGCTACATGCTGGATATCACAAAGGATGAAATCTAGGCCTGAAGTGACTGATGCAAAATGCCTGGCAGTGCTTGCACCTGGTGAAAGAAGAACAGGCTTGAATGGGCAGCACCCAAAGAAAGAGCTCTGAGATAAAATAGAGCAGACCAACACTATGTGAATCGTTATTCAGGAAAGAGCTCATGTTTTGACCATCTACAATTTATAATTTACTTATCTTATTCAGTGCTATTGCGTCTCCTGGTACCTTCTGTCCGAAAATCTGTGTTTCAGCCTCTGTCTCATTGGGCACCACCGGTAAGGTCCATTCTGCTCTGATTGTGAGCTGATGGATTTGTACTTGAGGACTGCCATGTGGCTACTCATTCTTTGTATTAGGCCAAACTAACCACAAAGCAGGCATTGCTAAATATGTGTTTCACAAGGACCAAGATAAATAGAAAAGGAAAAGAATTTACTACAAATGAAGCATTTTAGGCACTTCTATTCTATTTTATGCAACTAAAACTCACTGTGGTCTATGCCTTGAGTTTTTAAACTTGGCATATCTTCTGCCTGCATAAAATGAAACATTACACACTTGTGGATAAAAAAAGCATAAAATAACCTATCTAATAATAACTGGAAGAACAAACCAACTGTCTGATGTGCTGAAACGAATGTCATAGTAACTAGTTAGTAGAAAGAAAAAAGGCCAGCTAGTAATAAAAGGGGATATCCCAAAGTCAGGCCAAATTTGAATAAGATCAGATATTCAAAACACAGATAATGCTCCACTTTTTTTTTGTTATTCACCATTTTTACATATTGAGCCTATGGACAAATTCAAATTTGGTGATACGCCTCAGGGCTATGTTGCACAATGAAAGGGAAGAAACATTCAATTTTTTGAGCAATATAAAGCAGGAATAATTCGTACCACTTTACATCAAAAATATGTTTCGAACTAATCCGAATGTAATGTTTTGAAAGATTCTTGTTTGTAGTACACAGGCCATTTAGTCCCTTATTTTTTGCAAAAAGAAAATAAATTGAAAGGATGCCTTCCTGTAGATCACATTTAACGAGTATAAAGGAATGATTGTAGCACTATCCCATCATTCATACAAGATAATGATATTTTTTGTCTGCCATGCTTGGCTGGGCTTCATTTTGATAAGATCCCTGCTTCAAGCACTATACTTGGACAACAGGTGGAAATCCTACTCCTGGAAGGGAACCTCCTGAGAAATCCCTCATGACCCCACAGTATTTGGTCAAGCATGAAAATAATAGTTACCTCAAGCTCAAATGCTGTATGCTTCATTATGGTGGTAATTCTCTCACAGCAGGACAGTTCAATGTTAGGTAACCCCACAGTGGCACTAAATCTCCCACCACATAAGCTCCCTGACACATTGAGAGCTAAAAGTGGTTGACAAGTCAAAATGACAGAAGTCCCCCCTCTATCTGAGGAAGAGGACTGGGATTATGTGTCAAATAAACAATGACAAAGGACCTTTAATGCTAACCACTACTTCTGGAAGGCGATGACAGGATTGGCGATAGAGTGGGAAAGAAGAGTAGAAGACCAATCTGTTTTAATTGTAAGGGATCACTGAACCTGTATTTTCCCTCAGTATGATTGTAGCTCTGTGAACTCAGCTGGACATCAGACAAAACATGACATCAGCCTATAAATCTTTGTGCCTTCTTTCTTTCATTCAGCCTCCCTTCTATTTTTCACTCTTCACCTCTTCAGACTCTTGTTACTCCCTCCTTCAGCTCCCCTTCACTGCTACAGTTAAAATATCTCACAACTAATGAGCTCCACTAATGAGATGCTGGCAAAGACCCACCTCTGAAAAGTCACTGATCTTGCCTCGCTGCAGAATAGCGAGAACATCATGGGGATACACCTGATGGCCTCCAGTACAGAAAGAAAAGAAAGGATCACTGGGGAGAACATCCTTGCATGTGCTGAAAGAAATCCGACTAACTCTGGATAAACGTTCAACTGTCTCTGAGCCTCCACCTTCCCTTAAGCCCCGAGGTGGAAGGGGATGAACTGAGCATCAATAAATCAACTGCTGAGGCCTGTTCAGCATCAAACACAGAGAAAAAGAGAAGAGGCATCCAGGAAGATGGTGGGTGCTTGAAGAAGATGTGAATTTTGAAGGCTGTTCTGCACTGGGAAGACAACCAATTAACGCAGGCTGTTCCATTAAAAAACAGTTGATGGCGGACTGTGGAGCAAGGCATTGCTCTCCTCAACGTTACAAGCAACTATTCTAAGTATTCCCATTTCCAATTGTCAAATGGACCGTGAAAAACAACACACTCTGAGGGCCTTACGAGGTTCAAATGCTGGCCAAAACAAGCTAATTCTACGAGTGAAAACCCTGTGAAAAGCCCCAGCTACATCTCTGCTGACAACCATCAACTCTCGCTGCATGTCTTATCTGTAGATGACAATCACACCACCTACGTCTGGTGACCCAGCACTGCAGGGATCAAATAGCTGGAAGGAGTAACTGTAAATATAATTCAGTATGATTTAAATGAAGTGATGAATTAGTAGCAATTCGTACTTAGTGTAAAAAGACTACTTACGTGTGCTCATTGATGTTATTATCAGACCAAGCTTGGCAAGTGATGTTAGACTTTGTCCAATATCTTCTCCCTCTGTAGTTGTCCTTGGTGCCAGTGATACACTCCCTTATATAATCTAAGTGTGAGCAAAGGCAATTAAAAAGACAAACAAAAATAAAACATCTGAAGAGACATGGTTCCTTTTTGATACAAGTTTTCCATGTGTACGCTTCGTTTGCCAGAATACACACATTTTGTGTGATTAAAAAGTGATTTGTGAACTTTTACTCAACCACCCTGGCTATATTTTCCCATGTATGGTCAGCGACCATTCAGTTATGTCCCGGCTTGTATGTTATTGTCAAAACAGACAAGTCCCTGTAGTTCATTAAATGTCACAGAGGGGAACTTTCGTAAATTTTGCAGTAAATTCTGAAGTGCTAGATTCCACAGCCCGCTCTCGAGGAGGGCTTTGCGCTCCGGCTGTAAACAATAAATTTTTTGTTTACACTCCACTTAAGTTTGCTGCATGTTTACGCATATGGAGTAATTAAACAGCAGGGCGTGAGGAGACTTGGTTGCTTTTATTGTGTCAACAGAAAGAGGCCTTAGGAACCAAGGAGCCAACACACGTGTCAAAAACGACTGACCTGTGTAAATCCATCTTTGTGCCTCCATGTTCTCATGAGAAAAACACTGCAATTCATAAATGCTTTGGCTCCAAAAATGATAACATTTACCTTTTTTTTCGTACAAAGTAAAGTTGATGTTGGCCAGCTTCTGCACACCGTGGGTGAAACGGTCAAAAGGAAGCAAGTGGCATTTCCTGTTGTGCCTTTGAAAGTTGAAAGCTCTGTGGAAACACATGGGAAGCAGTTGAAAGATGACCAAATGATAAACAAGAAAAATATGTAAATACTATGAGAGACACAAAAATAGAGGGCCAAGAGGAACCTGGTCATGGAGAAACCAAGTGACTTCAGGGAAACAGAGAGGAGAAAATGTGACTCACCTGCAGCTGAAGTTTTTCTTGACCTTCTTGCACTTTCGAGCGCAATGTTCCTGTGAGCGGCTGTTTCGTACCAGCTGGGTCTGAGGACAGTCTGCGCAAACCAGCATGTGGCTCTCCGTCTTTTCATACTTCTGCAATAACTGATGAGACTTTTTACAGCAACCTGCAGGACAAGATGGTGCAGGGTGAGATCTATCTGCCTGTACCACCCAAATTCAAGATAGGACAGGTCGGACAAAAGACTGGTAAAGAGAGTGCTGCCAAGAAGAAACAAATGGAGGAACATGTTACACCTAATAAGGTTTGTTGCCAACAGTTTGGTATGATCATTGGGAAGAAAAAGGGAACCAACAAGAGGCAGTGTCTCCCAAAAGTGAAAACAATCTGTAATCAGCAATGGAACACATTCAAACATCATGCTTCCTGAATACAGTCCACTGTGCCACCCAAACCATGCAAATTTAATTCCTTTCAAGCGAATTTCCACCACGATCTACTTGGCCAAAGCTTGGTTAATTTTTTGCATGGCAAAAAGTAGAACACTGTTCCATAGTCAGACAAACTGAAATATTCAACTCTCTGAGGAGCGTAGATGCCAGACGCTTCTGGACCAAAGAAGGAAAAGGCCATCCAGCTTGTTTTCAGCACTCGGTTAAAAGGTTCGACTCTCTGATGGTACTGGAGTGTCCAGACCTTTCACCACTTGAAATATTTGGCGCCTTGTGACATGCTAACTGAAACAAAGAACACCCAGGACTGTTTGGCAGCTATAATCCTCTATCAAACAAGAACTGAGCAACATTCCTCTCCAATAGCTCCAGCAACTAGTTTCTTCAGTGACCAGATGTTTACAAGGTGAAGTTAAAAGAAAGGTTGCTTCACAGTCAGAAACGTGACACAGTCCCAGCTTTCTCAGATGTGGTGCTGCAATCAAATCCCAACATGAGTAACTATTTTTCTCTCTTTGAAGAGTTCTTTCTGTGAATCATTATTTGCTCAACACGAGAGGAAAGTGCTCCATGCCTGAGACCTGTAAATACGATCCATCAGATTGAAAGCACAACTTGGAAAGTGATCTGATTGGTGTCAAAGTTGGAGCTGAATACTATGCATTGCAACAAATAAACACGATAATGCGGGCCATTATAAGGGTTTTGGTCACATCCTTAACACGCTTCCCGGTTGGTAAAAACAATCATGATGCTGCCTCAGGAATTTGAGTTAACCACAGCATGAACTTTCCACAAGTTGCAGGAACGACTAATATGCAGATACTCGGAGTTAACTGTGAGAGGGACTCCTCCTGGATAAACACCTACTGGAGAGCTCTACCCTAAAGGACTATTTTCTGTTTGTGCAAGTGTCAACAGCAGCCAGATGTTGGTTTGCCTGACTTGGAAGCTTTTTTGTTCACATAAAAGCTCTTCAAATCACTGACTTTTTCAACTTCATTATGCTGTGTTTTCTTATTTATTCTTTATGACTGATAATTCCTCTTGTGCTCAGAGAGAAGCTTCCTTGAAGAAGTAGTTGAGAAAAGAAAACAAAAAAAGAAAAAAGTAATGAAACGTACAAACAACTTTGGTTCTCCAGCAGTTACAGGAGATTCAATAAGAGGATGTTACTCCAGGATTACAATAGCATATTTTAACCATAAAGATCTAGGTCAAAATGCACATCTGAGCAAATAATGTGGCCCACTTCAGAGCGCCACATATCTGAATGCATCATTCTGTGTCAGCATGTCAGCAAATCAAGTCTAGAATTTTAGACGTCAAATCAACATGGCTGCTTCCTCCAACCTGTTTCACCCTATATTGGCTCTTTTTGACTAAAAAAGAAAAAAAATGAACAAATGAATCTGTGATTCTGCAAAGGTAGCAGGTAACACAGGAAAGAAACATGTTCTGGATGAAAGTACTGCTCCAAATACTCAACCAGGTTGCCTGAAAAGCACTGCCCTGTCCCGACAGACACAGGACTAGAGTGATGCCTGTCAGCATGCTGCAGAGCCTCAGCTGGGGCTTTGCTCCTCGTGAAAACATATCTTATATTTTACTATGCTCAGAAAGAGTCTAAAACCAGCTCTTTTCCAACAACTTTTCCATTTCATGAGATTTGTAATGCTATACGTTCAAGTTACTCAAGATAAAATAAATAGTTATCACGATTCCTGTAGAAAATCATTTTATGATCTTACATTTATGATTTTTAAGGGTCATAAAAGTCATCCTGCTGTTTAACAATGGTGACTTGTAGTTTCTTTCTTTTCTCTCCTAACAACAAGGATAAATATTTTCACTTACAAACATCAATCAGATTTCTACAAAACAATAAAGTATTATGTATCAGATTTAATGCATAGTCTCTCAGCTATTGGCATGCAACACATATTAGAAAGCACACAGTATGTGTGGAAAAACGAACCGTCAAACTGTCAGTGGTGCAAAAAGACACAATATAATTCATTCTTGCTTTATTTATAGAGAATTGTTGAAAGCCATCTCTTTGGAAAAAGCACATCAAAGAGAGTTCTATCATTGCAGAGAGGGGACATAATAAGGGATCCAAGTGGGTTCAAAAACAGGACAAAGTCATATTTTATGTCCAAATTCTATGAAATAGGAATCATTCATTTTTACACGCTAGGAGATCTTACGAGCCATTTCTTTACAAGGATGGAGCTCTGTTATAACTATACCGACTTTAAAAGCCACAGCACATCTTCAGATACATTACATGTTTAGTTACAATAGTTTAAGTCTGCTGTACGGTGCGAGTGCTATATAAATCATCCACAGAGGTCTCATGCTACTGAGTTAGAGCCACATGCCCGCGAGCGAAGATCCAACACGAGACGTTGTGTGTGTACTTAAGATATTGTCGACTGCGGAGCATTTAAAGGATTCTCGTGGTTGAAAATGGTTTTTGGGGAGGATGTGTTATTAATGTTTGGGCTCCACTGGACCACATCTGGCACTCATCACAATGTTGTTCCAGCCCTGATGTCTGGCCAGGCTGTTCAATTAGATTTCACTTAGTCTCTTCCTTTTCTTGCACTCAGACCCCTGCTATCTCCAAATATCTCCTAAGCATTTTGCTGAGGCTGAGGATGATGATAAAACGTGCTTCCCAAGTGGGAGAGATGAGGCTTAATGAGAAGTGGCAGCCATATTAGAGGATCAGGTTTGAGTTTAGTTTGAAAAATTTAGATGGGGTTAGGTGGAAGTCTCCGACCAAACAAAGCTCCATGTCTGGAATATCTTCCGCAAAAAAGTTAAAGACAGCTGGACAAGCTTTAGGCTCTGGCTTCCTGGGCAACAATGTGTCAATATTCATGATATGTAATATATAGTTTTTGACTGTGTAGAGCAAAAACGGTGGTGCTGGGATAACAGGAAAGCAACAGGTCAAAGGTGTGTCTGTGTAGGAATTAAGCAGACATTACATCTGCTTCAGAGAGGCAAAGTGGGTCCAGCAGCCAAATGTCACACCCCTGAAACACACACCCAACTCCCTAACTCTCTACCCCCCCCCCCCCTCCCACCTCTCGCTCTAACACACACACACACAGACACACCCACACTCATTTTACATATAACGAGAAAGATGTAAAAATGGCCTGGATCCTAACCATTTTACTGTCTTCACCTCCGGGCGGTCAGAGGTCAGGGTGGGCACCCCTGGAGGTGGTAACTATAGACCCTGAGTTTTACTCGGTGAGATGTCAGCGGGGCGGATGTGAGCCGGGACAACCTGTGAAGCCATCAGATAATCTACACTTCATAAAGCTGCTGCACGACGCTCGTTTGCAGGCGCTTAAGTGCTCGTGCGTGCGTGCGTGCGCGCGCGCCCTGGTTGCGCTGCGTAATCACAGCAGGTCGGGTAACCTCTCCACAGCTGGCCCCATTTCGGCAGATGCAGGAGTGTCTATTATCATACCTAATATAAAAGGTCAAAGGACAAAGCCGTAACTTCAAGATTTGTGGTTCAAGCCAAACTTGTCCGTGCGCGTCCACAAACTTGATGCGCGTCACTCTCAGAGAATACATCAATTATATTCGCATAATCTATGAAGAAAAATCTAATGAGAAAATATTGGACACAAATCAGTAGCAATTTGATCGTGTTTGGAGCTTCTTCAATTGAATTCGATGTATGATTGCGCTGTTTACTTTTGATTGTGATCCTCAGAAAATAACAAATCAATTTGATGTAGCATCAGGACAGTTCAGAACCCGGACTGTGACCAAGTTCATTCAAAAGAGTTATGTCAGGAGATCAGACGTGTGCAGGCTACATGCAAATTCCATATTAAAGGTGCTTTATGCCAAACCTTAGCTGTCAAAATCCAATTGAAAAAAGTTCTGGATCTCCACATTTCCTTACTTTATGCACTTTAATCATGCAGTAAATTAACACCCATTGGAAGCTGAGCCCTTGAAGTCTTACCTGTATCCATAATGATCACCACAACACACACCAAAGCCTGGTAAATCCACACGTTTGTCCTCATGGTTGGTTATGGACTCGGGAGCAGGTTAGAATCCGGATAAAAGGGGCCACGGACGCGATGGTTGGGTAAAGTCCAGAGGGGCTGGTGTTCCGCAGAAGACTCGCTTTCTTCACACAGATGACACTTTTTCAAAAACCACACACGTCCTCGGCTCAACCCCTTTCAACTAAAAGTGTGTGCCCCACTAACTGCGTCTCTCCCCACTGATGTCAAGTCCCTTGGATCAAATGAAGAGACTTCCGGTTGATATTTTCAATGTAAAACCAGAAGTGACCTGTGGGGACCATTTATTTTACAACTACAATGAACTAAATAACGAAAATGCCGTCTTATTTACTCACTGTTGGAACAAATCTGAGTATAATCACTTATCTAAAACTATTCTGTACAATTGTAGTTAACTGCAGTTAGAAATGGGTTGACAATGCAAACGCACCAAGAATAAAGTGGCAGTAAAGATAAAGTTGTTGATTATTTAAATAAAAAAGAAAACAAAGAGATCTTTATATCTATGTTGGACTGGTGTTCATCAGGCAAGGTCTTCAAGCAATCTCTCCTCACTTGCTTCACTTTGGCTTAGCTCAAAAGGCAGATGTGAGTCTTTGTATGGTGAGCCAAAGAGCTCTTGGCATAGAGTATTGATTGCATCCTCAAAGGAATAGCTGGTTGCAAAATACTTAATGCATTACCAGAGACATAGAACATGTTTAATGTATTGACAAAGCAAGCAAGAAAGTAGCTCATTGAATACTTATACAAACCCAATGGAACTTCACCAGATCTGGATATTGAATTGTGTGTATGCAAAAGGGACAAATTCCAATAGCATAATTTCCTGCAAATAAACAACCATGCACACTCACAGTCAATTTAGAGTCTGCATAATACCAGGTCACATTTATTCAAAGCATACATCATTCAAGTTAACAAATCAATAATGTGTTGTGAAAACTGATGAAAAGTCTTCACAAATTGTTTTGTTTTAAAGTGTGTCCTTTCAAATAATGATAGCACATTCTCTGTTATCTGTGTATTTGCATTTGGCTCCAGGTCTTTTTCAAAGCCACTTCACATTTTTACTTGGTAGAATTTCTCCATTGTTCCTCCAACCTGGAGAATGTCAAATTTTCTGTCATCACCATGTTGGATTGTTGGTGACGTCTTAATAAAATGATACCCTTTTTTTACGTTTGAAATTCTGAAATAAATTTCTAAACTTTGTTTTAGATGAAAAAATATTTCTTAAATGTTAAAGTGATCTGAAAGGAAAAGCTGTGCCAAGATAACAGTAAGGGCACATTCTACTGGCACAGTTTAGAAGAATCCTTTAAAGTCCTACTGTGTTGTTTTTGATACAGGATATGATTGAATAGAGTTTACTCCAAAAGTTTATAATATCATTATAAAATATTTTTATACTCATACTGCAGTTTAAAAGTACTTTAAAGGTGCAATAAGGTCAGTACAAAGAAAACACTGAACACTGTGAGACGTGAAGTGTGTGTGCGTTCAAATGTGGCAGCTGGAAGTGATCCTATTTAGGTACTGAAGTACAGGACTTTTGTTGGGCTCTAACCCTTATTTGACAGGAAATCCACACTTCAGCGTTAACGGGCGGCGGACTTAAAGCCCTCCAGAGAGAGCAGCAGGGGAAAGAAATGGTTTGAGGTAAACGCCAGACACCCGGCCCTCCCTCATTAAGACGCGTGCAGGTCATTTCTGTCTTTTCTTTTTTCTCTTTCCCTCCCTTTGGTCTGCATGCATGTGTGTGTAACAGTGGACCGGCAGGTGTAGGGGTGTGTGTGTGTGTGTGTGTGTGTGTGTGTGCTCTGGGGGACACAGACTGTGGCTCTAAGCCCTGGCAGCAGGCACGTAACTGCACTGTTCACCGTACACACATCACACTTGCAACGTCAATCAGTGTCAGTGCAGAGAAGAAATCCAGACGCCCAGAAAATAGGTCTCGGAGCAAATTCTTGTAGTTTGGTACCTTTTGAATTACGCCTCACCCTGTCCCATGTGTTTTACAAGCCTTAGGTAAATAAGTTAGGTTTGACAGCTGATTATGCATCTAGGGAGAAGATGTTGGAAGTTGGAGTGCTCTTTCAAAACAGAGCAAAGCATTGGGAGTATAAACTTCCACAATTTATTTTATTAACTCCAGGCCTGGTGCGTTGGACTCCAACTTGTCAGTTATTCTTTAGCATTCTTAATTCAAGCATGGGAATTGGTAGCCCTCCGATGCATAAGACTGATGGCTTATTTGGGTTATTTAATTTAAATGCTATTTCAAGATGAAATCAGGGTAACTGACATACATTTCATGTCTACACCATTAAGTAGAGGACCCAATTTCTTGAAAAGGATCATGATATTCTAAATGTTCAGACTTTTTAATCAGATAGTATGTATAGAGGGTTTCCACCTAACACGTAGTGACCCAATATTTTCTGTAGTGTGATCAAAGCTACCCCCAGAGATAACGGCACAAACAGCACTGTTTCTTTGTGGAATATTTCAGTGTGGATTCTGATCATTGAGTTGTTTGACGAAGTCAGTCCTGGTTTTCCGATTAAAGAAAAAAAGACACTCTGGCGGTGTCGTTGACGGTGCACATAAACACACTACTCACTTCATGCAACATGGGAACAATATGAACTGAAAGCAGTTAAATCTTCCCTTGAGCTAATCTTTGACTGACATCTTCCTCACAAGTATCTGGGGCATTGTGAAGATGTTCCAGATCAGAAAAAGTGATGGGCTCTTGTCAAGTTAAGACCAAAAAATGCTTCAAGTAGCTTAGAAGTGTCCACCCTGATTTGGCCATAGTTAGCTCCAGTTAACTTTTTTTTCTTTGCTGTAGGAGCTTGCCACACCACTGCTTCGAACTAAAGCTCTCACTAAAACAGCTGTGTACAGAGTGATTATTTTGGAGCAAGTTGCCTGCTGCAATTGCATTGATTGCTGATCATATAAAATTGAAAAAGAACGTAAAAAAAATTACCATAGATAAGGAATTGGTAGTGTATGAGTAACTTTAATTGGTAGATTATTAGTTTGTTTTTAATCTATTCTGTTTGTTTGGAATCTATCTGTGAATTTACTGAAATTAATTGTGTGTATCTTCATGTATTTCGTGAAAGCTTTGGTGAAGTGGTTGATTTTAATTTTTTGTTTTACTCAACTTTGTGTCTTAAGGATCACTATGGTCTTTGTTGTAAGGTTTATTAACGAATTATGTAAAGAGTTATGTCATTGTAATGTTGTGGTGTAGACCACAGGAAGAATAGTCAAGAGATTAATGGGGATCCTTAAATAAACAGACAAGTAAACATTTGAAAATGCCAATGCTAAATTGAAGAACTACTACTTACATTAACTAAATTGAAAAAAAGGATAACCTACACAAAGTGGCTTATTAAATACACATCATTCGCCGTTTAGATTAGGAGTGTCAACCCTTAGATCACCATATTATTAACAGAATAAATGATCTAATTAAAGACCATATGCATGTTGAGTTTGTGGGTTAAAACACTAGCAAAAAAGCGCATAATTTTTACTAAAATTCTGAAGTTTTCTTGGTTTGATGCTGACGACAGACTGTACTCCTTTGCACAGAGGATACCAATGTTGTACACATTTTTTGAGAGTGGATTCAGCTGTTCTGGACAGCAGGGGATGTATTGCTCTATCTTTCTTTTTTCTGGTAGATTTAAGTCATGTGTAAACCTTTTCCAGGTCATCAATTTAGCGTTTTCTTTTCCGTTGAAGCTCTTGCGTGATTCTGGCTGTGTGCTCTGGGTTGTTTCCATGCAGGAACAATCAGCGGATTTTCAGCCATCTGTTCAGACTAAATTTTTGGTAAACTTACAGACATTCATGGGGCTGTTTGTAAACGTTAACTCCAAACACATATCATCACAGCCCCACCTCTGTGCTTAACTGCATCTATATAGACTAACCCCAAACCTAACCAGTTAGATGTACTCTGAGACAAACCTATTAAGCCTGGTCTCATTTTACAAGAGACTGTCCTTCCAAATTTTGTCATGGTCCGTGATTTTTCTTCAGGATTTTTTTATTTAAGCATTTCTTTGCTGAAGAGATAGGCATTGTCTCGTTTTTATTCGAATAAGGTTATGTAAACTTTGAACAGTTGCAGAAGCTGATATCTGTTATAACACAATGACCAGTCTTAGATCCTTACAGGGTTGACTTTGAATTAATTCAGCTGTAACATTTAGGCAAATCGCTTACTAGCCGCAGTTCTACAGACCTGCATGGCAAATATGGCAAAAATTGAACAGGCTCATATTTACTCCTACATAATTTTTTACCTTTGTGTCACTAATTACAAATGTATTAACTTTGTTGTCTGGTGATTATACTTTGAGGGCTGTATTGTCAATAAGTATTTTATCAATTTTGATATTGATTAAAGGCTAAAGTGCAAATATTCTCTGCAGTTTTGGAGAGGTTATCCAATTTAAGATCATTATATTTTTTAGGGAAATTAAACTTTGCTAATCTACTGTAAGCTTTTTTCAAAACTTATTCTTCGCCTCTCTTTTTACACCCACACATCTATTTCATGGCCTGTGAGCCACGTGAAAAAGGTGTGGACAGGGGAATTGAGGAGGTGGAAGAGGAGGACCCAGAGAGATGGGCTGTGTTCATCATCAGGTGGATAGAGAGACAGAAAAGACAGACTCACTCTGCCAACATATGTGAATTTAAGTGTATGCACTTATCCATCTGGATTTGTGTCTGATAACTGATATTATAGCAGTTTGTAGACTGTCGTTTGAAAGACTAAAAACCAAATAAAAGAAAAATCAGTGCATGAAATCGCAGTATATCCCCACAGTGTACATACTTGGTGTAGCAAGTATTTTGAGTTCCATTCTTTTTAGACAATACTGACCACCAAGCTTCTGTCTATATCTCAGCAAGTCCATTTTCCTGCCTGTTAGAGAGTCACTATAAACTCACCTTAGCAGCTTGCTGGTGTAGACGGTTTGACCCTTGGCAGAGCCATTAACAGCAGCGATCATCTTAAATGCAAAACTTTGCCCGTTTCCTTTTAATTGCTTTACACCCCAGCTGCCCAGCAAACACTCCCTATGTTCTCGCTGCCCTCCATCCTTGAACATGAAGGAGTCTAATCACCGGTGTGATCTCCCCTTTTTCACCTCTGACCCGTCCAACACTAGAATAACAACCTCCATACCTGCCCCCCAACCCCTCATCGCTTTCCCCCCAATTAGGAGGGTGCTTTTCCCCTTGCAGATGACAGATGAGGGGTCAAGGGGTTGTCAGACCCCCTTGCTAGTTTCTCCTCACGCTTACTGAGGGATGAAACAAGAGGACGTCTTTGCCTTGGGGAGTGACACGGGGAAAGGTTTTGAGATGGAAGTCATACTGACATAGATAAATGACTGTCCAATCACTGGGCATGAGAGCACAAAGAGTGGGGAAGTTGGGCCGAGTTAGCAGATGGAAAGTAAAACCTGTTGGATGGATTTGGGGAGGAAAACTTCAACAAGAGAATACTTAAGACCGAAAGGAAATAGATGAAAGAAAGAGAGCGAACCTCCAAAGAAGATATGTCTGCACTTCAAGGGAAAAGACAACAGCTGTAGGAAGACTGACAGTTTTTGACAAAAAGGGAGTAAAGGGTTGGACAAGGAGATAACATGTGATTTTAGGGATTAAATGATCAAAGAAAAACAAATGAAATAGATAGCAGGAGAGGAGGAAAAGAGATAAGGAAGAGTTGTCTGTGCTGTTACGCCGCGGTAAGGCCTTCTCCTCCACTGCAATAAAAGCAGAGCTGCAGTCCAATGAATCAAGGCGTTGGGGGCTTTCCTCTCTCTGTTGTGTGTTATGTCCACTGCTAATGGGCAGCAGATGTAGAGGTATTTCACAAGTGTGGCTTTGGAAAACATTCCCGCACATAAATCCAATTAGCTTTGACTCTGGACGAAAGCTAGCCGGTGAATCGGTGAGCATGCTCACAACTCCCCAAACGCTCAGCAGACAGTTGACTTAAACAATCTAATGTAGGCTTAATTATACTCAAATATTATTTAAGCTTGAACAAACCAATGTTCCAATTAAGGATTTTAGCCATTTGGGTTTCTTTTGTACTGCTTTGAAGCTGATGGATGGACTTTGACAGCTGATGTTTGTTGCCAGATCTTTTGTTCAGGCAGTCAAGAATAAATAATAGATAAACCATATAAGAGAGAGAAGTTTCTCTGCTGGAAAAGAAAAAAGGAAATGGATTACCTAAACATAAAATTCACATCAAATGAATGATCTTAAAGTAGAAATCACTTGCAATTTGGGACACTGTGTATTTAAGGCAACAAAACTTTTGCATAGCTCCTAGATTTCAGGTGTGTTACCACTGTCATGTCTGTTTGAAACTGTGCCATCATTCTTAATTCTACCTAAAAATACCTCTTTTGTTAAGGCTCAACAAGAACCGAACCCCCGCAGCGAAAAAAGGAGGGAACCTTTGGCAGTCTGTTATTTTAGGTGGGCACGCCAGCTTTTATTCCCCCAGAAGTAGGGACAAAAACCAAATGAAACAAAACACAGGAGTCCTGCAGAGCGGGGCGGCAGGACGCAGAGAGCGCGGGGGCAGGGAGCCGTGGAAGGTACGCTGGGGGTCGATCCTAGGAGGAAAAAAGGATAAAGCAAAAACACAGTTTAACACTGTCCGGGCGGGGGGTAACTTACCTGGCCACAGGTGGGCTGAATTGCAGAGTCGTTAGCTGGACAAACCTGCGACTGTGTCCCTGAGGTAGGCTTCCTGGCTCTCTGCCCCACAACGTCTTTCACAGGTCAGAATAAAGCATGATTTAAAAAAAAAAAATTGTATGTGGCAGAAATTTGCAGGTCTTTGTGCAGCCACGGGGAGAAAATGCACCCTATTATTCGACTGAAACCATATCCAAGGTTAGACGTTTGCATCTGCAACGTGTAGGATTTAGTGACCACTACCAATCTAGAAACCACAGAAAATAGTTGAAAGTACGGGGGCAGGCAAAGTGTTGGGCACTGTGCAGGGGAAGAAGTATAAACAACTACAAAGATAAAATCAGGCTGGATGAGAAACATAGAGTTTGGTTGCACTGGGCAATTTCAGTTACATTCAACACTTGCAATCCCTTTGTTTTTCTTTTCCTCAACACACCAAAGTGAAAAAATACCAACGGCACAAATAAAAAGAGGGGTAGACCACAACTACAGGATGTCTTACATATTTTGAACAACAATGCAACACTTACTTGTGCGTCAGCAAAGCACAAACGCATACATATTTACTGTCCAGATCTTCTTTCACGTGGATAGGCACACGCTTCAGCAGTAAGTCAATTCAACTTAAATTATTGAGGGTGTCAGGTTATAGTGTTCAAGTTCTTGTGTTTCATTAGGGGAGAGCTTCACATGAAAAATGAATGGGAGGTGAACAGGAGAAAACTAAACGGATCAGAGAAAGCTCTGAAGTATTTATTGAAATGAGAAATGCTTCAGGATTTAAAGAAATAAGTGACACAGAGAGCCTAGTTTACATGACCTGAACACAAATATTATCTCAGCAATTGAAGCAACATCTATGATCTGACCCAGAGTGGAGTGACTGCGGCCTACTGTGACTGGAGCATGAGCTATTGTTTCTAATGTGGCAGCTGCTACATGCTTGTCTGGCACCTCATTCAGGGCTAACCGACTCCACGTGTTTAAAAAAGGATAGGTCCAGATACATTACATTCGCTTCAGCATACACAATCTGAGGAGCACATACTACAGCCGCGAACGCACACCTCGCCACACGCCACAGGCAGACACACGTGCACACACATGCACTCACTAATCTGCAGCCTTTAGTGGCACAGCAGGAGGGCAGTGGTCTTGTGTGGCTTTATTAACTCGGGTGGGATGGGGATGGAAGGATGGAGGGAGGGGGAAAGAGAGGACAGAACAGGACGTGTGGGGAGTCCCACCAGGTGCTAATAGATTTCCTGCAGCTTTGAAACGTTTACTTGCACTGGTCCCCTGGAATGGAGTCAGGTTTCATCTGTGGCAAATTACCCGGGCCGAGGTTTGAACTCACTGCAGCACACGCCTGTGACACAGACTCTGACACACACTTACCAACTAGGATAAACTGTGCATACATCCACAACTAGATGAAATGTATCCACACTGGTATCATATAATCGTCCTTCAGGATTGTTTTTATTATCGGGGTTGGTTAACTGAGTAGATGATGAAGTAATATTTAAAAGTAATTGTTTTCTATAAATGGAAAACATGAGCAGCATCTCGTATTTTGTTGTACAATTGAACTATTCCTAACATGGATCATTTTTTCACAAGACTCATTTTTCAGAATCTGGTTCCACATTTCAAGTATAATTGATGGAGACCTAGAGAGAGGACCTCTGAGATGCTTCCAAAAGGAGCTCCAAACATAAGTTTTCACATCCTCATAAGTTATGGTGTATATAAGCAAAATTGTTGAGCTTGTGTAGCTTGTTCCCAGCTGTGTTAGAGGCGCCAGGTGATGCAGATTTTCCAAGTTAATAACATTCTGACTCCTTAAATCCATGCCTGAAATTCTAACTTACCAGCTCTTAAAATGACAAACAGTGATGCCAACAAAGAAACCGAGCAATGCTTTAAAATGTCAATTAATAGTGGAGTTGAGGTCTGCAGGATCAAGTAATATTTTCACAAAAAACTGGCTATAGCAAAGACCTTTCTGGGAGATTCCAGCAATATCTGGAATAACGGTGCATTTTCTCCAGTCATTTAAAGAGACTTATCCATGATATTCAACAACGTTTACCATCAGAAATGTACAAATCACTATAAACAATCTGATCCATATTGGAAACAAGTCTCGTGAACCAATGATGTCAAACTAGAACTTCTTGAATGAGTTGATCAAAGGCAGGTTTGATCACACTGGCTTGTTTTTCTTAATTGGAGGAAAGAATGGAATGGAATGGAATGCATACAAGAAATCCTGGAGACAAAAATCATGCTGCCTGTAAACAAAGTTCAAGATAAAAGAACTATGTTTTTTACAGGATGATGATGATTCCAGACAATTAAAAGTTTCCTCACTTTTTTGAGTTGGACTCATAGTTCGCAAAAACCCAAACAATAAAAGGAATGTGTGGATGGAACATTAAAATCGTTTTGCATGCATGTCAGATGGGTGGATGAAATTCTGTATACAAGAAATAACAAACATTACGGTGGTGGTATAAACCATTGTTTACAAACCACCATGCCACCATTCCAAAAGGTTAAACACCATGAAGGATGTGAACATTTTAAGATATTTGGATTATGTAGGTGAAATGAGATGGAAATTGAAGTATAGATTATTTCTAAAAAGATTCCTTCAAAATGAATGATTTGTTTTATTCTCAATTAGTGAAATACTCATGAGAACAATCAAGCGTTTGCACACTTTTTGTCTTATTTTTTCAACTAAAAGATTAATTTGAATCTTAAAAACAATTATGTTTCACATGGGATTACAATAAAAACTTCTGGCAGTGAAAGCTGTGGTTGTACCGCTTTAATGCAGAAATCCAGACCAAAAAAAACTCATGTAAAAACCCATACAGGATCTATTAGCACTTATCAAGGAAAATGTTTTATGAATATTAAACTCTCGTTGTTGTCTTTTTCTTTGTTTTTTACATTTATATCAAGAGAATAACAAACTTCAGAATGTTTTAGTAATTGCCCATTGGAAATTTCCCGTCCCTAGAACAGGATGTTTGAGCACAACTTTCTGACTGGTAGCAGAGTAAACATCATGAGTATTTTGTTTCCAAAAAGTTCAACCCACCCCGATTTCATAGCACTGGAACTGATGTTAACCTTCTGTCTAAATCCTATAGACACAAATTATGCATTCATTAACACATATTTGCACAACTCAGCATGCAATTATCCAAGTGCCATAAGCAGTTCCAGCACACGCCGGCCCTTTGATGTTGTACTAGAGTACATGCAGGTGTGAGGATTGACTGGTTTATCTGCTTTCACTGTATGTACTGTAAGCATGTTGGCTTGCAGGAACGTGAGCAAGGGCAGGATCCTCCAGCTCTAAGATGCTGCTTTAGGGTAATCCAGCCAAGGCAGATTGTAGACCTGGCGTGTTAACAGATCTTTAATAGTCAGCTCTGTGTCTGCCAGACCTCAGTGCTTAATCACACTGTGTTTTCACAGGAGGTCCAAATGCTGACTCGCTATCATGATCAGACACCTGGGGCTCGCAGGACAGGAAATAAGTCATACTCTACCAGAGCAAAAACGTCTGCCTTGTGTCTGTGTTATGTAACTGAGTTGCATCTAATTGATCTGATTTCAGTCTTTCTCTATAAACTCCATAAAAGTCATCACACTGCTTATCGAGCAACATAAGTCACTGTTGGCGACTCTGAGGACGAATTTACAAGTCCAGCTTATCAGTCATAAAGACAGTCAGCTTGTCAGTCGCACAACAGTCAGCCAGGAAAGAGATGCATGACTGATTCATGCTGTATCATTGCTTTGTTTGCAGATTAACTTATCAAAGACAAAACGACTCTTTCCTGCTCTGAGCCGGCTCACTCAAATGACATAAACACATTTTCTCACTTTCCGCCTTTTAAGATCTAGATATATGGACAATTTGGCTTCATTATCTTTTAGCATTTCCTCTCATGTCAACACAGGAAATTGTGTTAGAGAATTTAACATTTTTTAACTTAATGTGCTATGCCACCCACGTTTACAAATCAAATTGCAGAAGCAGTGTAAAATAATGGGGGTATCCAAGAAAGAATAAAACTATTCCTTCGGTCTTCATGAATAAGTGAACAGTTTCTTGCCTGTTTGGAGCACCATCATTTGACGACAGCATCCTGACAAGTTGTTCCTTTTTCCCTTTAAGTGCGTCTGCAAATCTTCGTAGTTGCTCCTGTATTTTCTCTCCTCAACTGCTCTCCTTTCCCCTGAGAGAAGGACCCCTCATATTTCCTATCAGGGACAGCTGATACGAAACTATGGGTGATGTAGGTAATTCAAAAAACACATCGACCCTCTGATACTGGTCACTGAGTGTTGTTTTCCTTATGTAGCTGGGGCCTCCACTTGAGCTTCACTTTCTCTGTTGCCATGAACATGAAAGGAACATGAAAAGCCAACGCTACCAGACTGCAGCAATTACAACTAAGTGAGTAAATTAATGAGCCGCAGATGAGTCACAAAAAAGCAGAACTCTCAACAGGGATCTGAAGATTCAGAGAGCAGGTGGAGAGTATTTTGGAAAGATGAGAATCACGCTTTGACTTGTTTTTAAAGCCTGTTACATGGAACAGTGTTTTTTTCTTTTCTTTTCCTTTAAAGCTTTTTCCTCCACCTGTATTTGACCATATGCTTGCAGAGTTTGCAAGCATTTTCTTTGAAAAGTTCAGCAGCTGGTACCTGATGAAGTGAGCGGGGCCTGTTTCTGTACAGCATTACATGATGGCTATAAGAAGCAGCGATGTCACAGGATGAGAGGCCAAATGAAAACGCTTCTGACTGGCTACAGCTACTGTACCTGGGTAGGGTTATTTGAAGAACTTTGAAGCAGCTGGTGTTTTGCACACAACAGATAACAGTGCAGTCTATGTTTTCACGATTTGGTATTTCTGAAATGGGAATTAAAGTAAGAGCTACTGACAGTGAGGCCATAAAATAGTGATTTTTTTTACTCTATCACAGTTTGAGAAAAAATTTAAAGTTCTTAATGCATTTTGAGAAAAGACTAATCCAGGGTAGGATGCATTTGTCCACACAATGATATGGAATGCCCTCCCTCAGACCGAGTAACCATCTACTGAATGTGAGACACCCACTGCATCTGTTTCACACAGGCCTCGTCGAAATGTTCGGGAAAAAAACATACAAACATTTAGCTCTGTATGCTTCAAGAAATGTGTGGCAAACTGAATCTGACCTTAACCTGTTAAATCACGGCTAGAAATCATCATGCAAGTCCATGTGGTAATCATTTGTGAGGATATCAAAACTGATAAATAAGGGTAGATATTCTGTCAGTGTTTTCCATAAACTGCCAAGTAATCAAAGGGATTTCCTTGTTCAGATACGCTTTCTTGAAAGTACAGACTACCAGGAGCTTCTTAGGCATGATGAAAGTGAAACATATTTTAACTGTAATCTCCATCATCGTAATCTAATACCTAAAAAAAGAAGAAAAAAAGAGAAAAACATAAGAATGCAAAGAGCTGGATGCAGTTTAGTGCTGACCCTCCCTGAGGGTAAAGACCTTCTGAATAAGAGAGGCGCAGTGGAGTGGGCACATATGATTACCACATGGACTTGCATGATGATTTCTAGCCGTGATTTAAC